>JAEAOA010001118.1:115000-726745 GCA_016746295.1 Potamilus streckersoni | reverse complement strand
TCCGAATATTAGTTTTTTTCTGAAATTACGGTAAGCAGTATTTCACCTTGCAATTTATATGGTGGTAGTCTGATTAGCAATTTTAAGTGTCTTAATTTTTCATTATTTGATCGATGATCACACATTCCCTCGTAGTAGCCAACGTAGTTTTTCTGCCAGTTATGTGGGTATTCTCTGGTAAATGCCGGAGGCTGCCCATGATGGCCACACAACACATGATAATTGTAGTATATTGTGTTAATAACCGATGAATAAACATTTCTAAAACATCTTTGGATACTGTAAAATCTCATTATAGATAATTATTTTCGATATATAATCCTGCTCCATTCGTTCTGGTGTCCATGCATCACCACGCCATCTAAAGAGACTATGATACGTGCAAGGACTGACGCCACATTGCCTTATCATTCTGACGACCCTAATAGCGTCATTGAAAAATTTGTTGATCGTCGATAATAGGTTTGTTAAAGAGTTACGCCAGCACAAATGATTTCAAATAATTACATTGAGGAAAATTGCCGTCGCAGTAGCTAATAATGGTCTCAATAATTGTTCGATCTCGTGTTGTTGCATTTTCAGCGACACCAATATACTGTTTATCGATGTGTCTTTGAGAACAAAATCTAATTATATTCGATCCATGATTAATCTTGTACAATGACTTAATGTCGCTGATGTAAATTTGCCAATAATTTTCTACAAATATCTTTATCATCTTGTGATACACAAACTTGCTTTTGCTTTTTACGACCCATTAGTTAAATCACATATATGTTAAGGAATAAATTTTGTATAATTCCTTTTATTTCATTTTTTCATTTTTATTTCATTGTTGTTGTTATTATTATTATTATTATTATTATTATTATTATTATTATTATTATTATTAGAGCATTGGTTTAATAATTTTTCAGAAACGTTGTGTTTACTTAAATCGTAAATGGGACTCATGTAAGCAAACGTTTTGTATGATGGTAAATTCGTCGCAAGTAAACATTCAAGAATAGCCGTGTAAAGAATTGATTGATACTTTTTCAGACTTTCCCATTGTCCAGATGGTTTGCGAAATTACACGTGTCCTTCGTGCATATGTACATGAAACGACATATTAGTGGGGGCCCCGAGTGGTCTAAAGCGCTCTCTGTTACGGATCACTGCCATCTCGCCTCTGTCTACGTGGGTTCGAGTCTAAGATTCGGCGAATGTAGATATGTGAGAAAGCTTGTCAGTAGCTTCTCGTGGGTCGGTGGTTCTTTCCGCGGATTTCCCGGTTTCTTCCTCCACCATTAATACTGGCCGCCTTGTATAGCCTATCGTGTGCTGAAAAATGGCGTTAAAACCCAGAACAACAACAACAACATATTAGTGTATTTTATATGCTTATTTATCTGTAAGAAAGTTCATTCGTAGCCGTAAGTGCAGTTTACTCACCGTTTTCAAAATCTTAGAGAGTCATATAGCTTTTATCACCTTAACAAGGTATTTTTGTGCTGGAAGTTGTCTGTTCATATGTCTAATTAGAATAACAAATGTTTTGTTAGTGGAGATAATTGTACTTCGTCCACTTTCTAATTGATTTTCCCTGGAGAACAACACTACTGGCTAAGGACAAAAAAAATTATTTTCTGAAATTACTTCTAAATTGGAATAGAACAATATAACTTGTGCTTCACAATTTAAATTCTCTGATTTTTATGTTAGCCTTTCTTATGAAGTCATCATAAGCCATCGTGGACCGGAAATGATGTTCAGAATGTAACAATTTATAGCTGTTTTTCATATGACTTGTGTTTTCGTAGCCTTAGAACATATTTTTGGATCTCCGTAAACAAGTTATTGTTGCTAAAATTTACAAATGCTTGTAGTCTTCACTCTTTATTTTACTTACTTTGAACGAGCCGATACATAACAAGTTTTTTGTACGAAATTATCGTAGAATTTGCATTCAATGATATGAGAATCTTACCATCGAGCATGCATCCAAACAACACTATTGAGCCCAACCACGCTGATTTTTTTGAGCCACAATCGTTGAGATTGACATTGGCAATTCCAGTCAGATCGATATTTGGATATGGCCCATTTATTGCATGTCATGTGATTTCATGTGTTGGATGTCCAAAACGTTCAAGGTATGGTTGACAATCACCTAGTACAATAAAAGTCACCGGATAAGATGGTATATTATCAACTGAAATCATGTCAGAGGAATTATATTTTGTGTTCCAAAGATCGCCAGGACCAAATTATTTTGCATCTGGATTTCTTTGTTGTGCGATATGAGACGCAAGGAACTAAATAGTGAAACAGTTAACGAGTAAATCATTGTTGTTGCCTACATATTGTAACGCAGTCTGTTTAATAGCACTTTGGAACGATTCTTTCCAAGGAAGAACTTCAGATGGCAAAAGAAACTGATGAAATGATTCGTCATCGAATATATTTATGCAAGCGTCTTCGACACTGTAAAATAACCAGACTGATACATTGTCGTTTTTGCTTATGAATTTCCTCAAAATCTATCCGTTGTAAAATCTTATTGCTCATTCATGTGCAAAGATTCTGTGCACGCATGATAATTATGATCATGTAATGTTGGAGCATCTTTGCTACGATAATTACCAGAGTCGTAAAAAAAACTCACTGGATTTTGTTTTTATAATTAGTGGAATCTTTTTAAATGCGGCAACTTCATTGCTTAGCTCCGTTAATAAAAGAGTTTCCCAGTTATTTATATTTATTCTTGATTCTAAAAGTCCGTTTCCTCGTTTTGAGTTTGCAAAATGTTCTCAACCACGCTAAGCCATGTAATTTAGCGAGCCTATTTTCATTGGAGTAAAAGCAGATATATCTGGTTCATTCATACAATACGAAACATAAAACCTGAGGAAGATGTCCATTATTGTAGTATGCTTTGTCAATTCGGGTGAAAATATCGTGCTTTATATGTTATAACGACATTGTTATGAGATAAATTGTACAGGTGCATTCAGCTTTAAAACAAAATTCACAAAAACAATCGTATTTCGACATATTAATCTAAATGTACATATTTTCAAAGCTCAATAGGGTTTGAATTTAGAAAATAACTACAAAGCAATATATCTGGCGTTCTGTGAATTTTTTAATGTAGTTTACTACTTGTTTGGAATAAACAATTAAGTGTGTTTTGTTAAATTTACTACACAAACCATTTTCGCACATAATGTAAACATTTTGTCGCTTCCTGGAAAATTTTACTATCTGCCAGCTCATTGTGGAGTTTTGTGGTATTATTTTTAAAATGCCTCAAAAACGTATATTTTAGCGTTCATAATATTCAAAATCCATCGGCGGCAGAAACTAAAAAAATCAACTTTTCATTTAATGCACTTTTACTTTGTTCTTGCGACTTGTTTCAAGAGATTTACGAGATACGGCTGGGGTCCTATTCATTTATTAAAGCTCTTTGATTGTTCATGAAATACGCCGACTGGTTCATGAAATACGCTGACTGATTAATTAAAGAGGCCTGACTGGTTTCTGAAAGATTCTGACTGGTTCATGAAAGATGCTAATTGGTTCATTAAAGAGGCATGACTTACAAAAGCAGAACAACTCTTTTAACAACTATTATTTCTGCTACAGACATTTATTTCCAATGTACTCCACGGTATTTTTGACCTCTTTATGTATGATTTATTTCAAGTGTTCACTTAACTGTTGGCCTTTTTGTATGATTGATTTCAAGTTGTCACGGTATTTTATAAATTCATTTGTTACTAAATGCATGTACTCGGGTTTCGTTTGGTTTTATTGTACAAAGATACCTGTGGGTGATTTATGTACGTTGAACAATATTTTGAAACACCGAGTTCGGTTCATCTTCTGCCGCATGTGTGAAGTGCTTTCGACGGGATAAACCGTTACATAAGCGCACAGACAACGTAGGGCAACATCGTTTGTGTATAAATACATCACAATAGAACTAAAATTTTATATAAGTCCTAGACATTGACATGAGATATTACGAACCGTTTTGTTGATCGGAGGTAGTCCACATAAAAACTGATAAATAAATAAGAACCTATTGAAGTGGATTTATTGCAATGGATCTGGACTCTACAATATGGAGGATTCTGCAAGCCTATGTGGGACAACGATTCCCTACCTTGGCTCGTATTGTCTTATGTAAATTGTATGTTAATATATTTTGTTATATAAATGTTACTGTTTGTTTCGTCTTGTTTTGTTTATTATCATTATATTGGACTCTATTTTTGACCCACTTGAGCCCTTTTTGGCTGATAACTCTCATATGTCCCTGAAAATCCTAATTGGTATATTGTTAATGTACTTCTCCTTTTTACCAACCTTGAAAACAAAAAGATTAAGGGACACATTAGCCCCATTCATTTGAATTAACATAAGACAATTTTACGCTTAGTATACAAATCATCAAACTTTTTTCCAATCTAGGTGTATTCACAACTATTTGACCGTATGAAATAAACTCGTGTTTGGCTTTACTTAAATTTAATATTCCTGGTTATTACAACGTTTGCTTGCTGCTGGTGTATTTCTACATCTTTGCATACTACGGTGGGATGGATCAACAACCACTACTTTGATGCTGCTACGCCCTGGAGCCCTATTAAAACCAAAAACCCTTATAAGCCATCCCCTATAAGGGCTCTGAGGCAACCTACTTAAGTTTCATCGATACTATAAGCATTCCAAGAACTGCGGTGCAACTAATCAAACTTCGCCACATTACTGCTGCTACGCCCTGGAGCCATGCTCAAACCAAAAACCCTTATAAAACATCCCCTATAAGGGCTCTGAGCAGGTTCATCGATACCATAACCACTTTAAGAATTACGGTAGAACTGATCAAACTTCACTACATCACTGCTGCTACGCCCTGGAACCCTATTAAAACCATCCCCCATAAGGGCTCTGGGTCAACCGACCACAGTAACATCGATACCATATACTCTCCAAGAGCTGCGATGGGACCGATCAACCTTCACTACCTTGTAGCTGCTACGCCCTGGAGCCCAATTCAAACCAAAAACCCCTACCAGCCCCTTTAAGGGCTCTGGGGCAACTTACTTCAGTTTCATCGTCATCATAAGCACTCAAAGAACTACGGTGCAACTAATCAAACTTCGCCACATTACTGCTACTACGCCCTGGAGCCCTATTCAAACCAAAAAAGACCTTATAAACCATCCCCATAAGGGCTCTGGGGCAACCTACCACAGTAACATCGATACCATATACTCTCCAAGAGCTGCGATGGGACCGATCAACCTTCACTACCTTGTAGCTGCTACGCCTTGGAGCCCAATTCAAACCAAAAACCCCTACCATCCCCTTTAAGGGCTCTGGGGCAACCTTCTACCAACTTTATATTTCTTTGTTATGTATTGTTTAATTGTTTGCTATATGTGGCCATTCCAACAGGTACTAGGGAAAATATACTAGCAAACACCTGGGTGGTATCCGGAGCTCTGCAAGCACGTGCGGATCAACGATTTACTACCATGGCTTATCCTGTATTGTTTCTTTGTATTATGTGACAATTGGTTTCGCAAACAGGCGCTAGGGAAAATATACTAGCATAGTCCTGGGTGGGACTCTGAGCTCTGCGAGCCTATTTAGAGTAAAGATCTCCTGCCGTGGTACTTTTTGTTAATGTTCGTTTGTCTTGTCTTGTTGCTGTTTGTTTTGTTGTTTGTTTTGTTGTTTGTTTGTTTTTGTTTTTTTTTCTCTTTTCAGGTCTTACTAGGGTGGTGACTCTCTTTGTGCTCTTCTTCGTGCTTCTGGCTTGGGTGGTGTTCTACCTGTGCGAGTCGTCGTGTGAATGTCAAGATCTTAAGGTCTGATCAGTAACGATAAGATCCAGCCCTGGACCATGTGCCTCCCTGTGGACCCGGGCTGACGGCCAACTACATGGGAGGTTTTAATTTGGAGTCCCACCCTTCGGGTTGGATCTCTAGTCCCTTTCGGGGCTTTAGCATGAAAGTCGTCAGGCAAACGCCCATGCATATACGACTATAATTTCCAAAACAACAACATAAAATTGTATATTACGAAATGTTTTGACAGTGAGAAGTATACTTTAGAACATTACGAACCGTTTTGTCGATCGGAGGTATACTTCGATTACAAACCTATTGAAATGGATATGGACTACGAGAAAAGACAACGAATTTAGAGTGAAATTCATATGCTGATAACGAAATGGAACGTTCACAGACTCTGATTTAAATTAAACTGTACAAATTATAGAAAAAATAATTACCTAATAGAAATTGGAGCCCGACATTCCCATGCGTGAAGTGGTGTCATGTGGGTTGTTTTTTTCTTGCGACAGACCCGGATCAGCTGAGGTTGTGGAAAGAATCATATGTAAACAATGTCAATGTGAAAATGAAATGGACCGTCCACGGACTTTAACTATATTGAAAGTTATAATAACTTGACAATATTGCTCGGAACTTGATTCAGACGAGAATTTTTCATTCATAATGCAATTACAATAGAAAAGGAATTGTGAAATTGTGATACAAATTTTTAGAATATCATAATTAAAAAATTATAATACGGACCAACAGACAGCTTCTATACTTTCCGGACTGCTTAAACTGCTGTGCTATATCTTCTACAGCTTTTAAAAAAATATTATAAATTATCTACATTGAAATTTATATGTAAAGTCTTCACGTATTTGTGATTATAATTGTGGATTAAATTATTTATATATAATGAAATAATTACTTTACTAATAGCTAAAATTTGAAGTAATGAACTAATGCATATAATTAAAAAGCTTTATTGTAAACATGCTGCACGGGCACCAAATGCTCACTAACTAGGGTGCGCAGGTTGCCCATGCTTCATGAAATGAATGGTTTTGAAATCGTATGCTAAAGCAACTTAGTAAAATATTCATTAAATATTAGATTTATGTTCAAGGAAGTTTGTGTACTGCTATTAATTTTAAAACTACTCCATATACTGACACAAAATGTTTCAACTTTTTACTAACTAATGCATTATAACAAAAAAAAAGAAATTACGCAATAACTCAGTTATATTATATTTGAATGGTGTACATACCCTAATTCAAAATTAATAAAATCAAAAACCAGTAAAAACTTAACACAAAAACACACACACAATGGAGGTACAAGAACACATAAAACCCTTTTAACTTTTGACACTATGGGTACCTCATATGATGTTAATCTGAGAGGTACCACACCAATAAACTTTAAAACTTGTAAATCTTCAGGTGTAGAGGTACTTGAGTTAATTAATAATTTATTGTGTATATTATATGTTGTACATATTGTACTAACACTTTTTTGTATATTTTCTACGTAGCTTCGGTTTGCTTAGAATAATGCAAATATTTTCTCTTCTTGTATGCGACTTAACTGCAGGTCTATATTAGCAATAAAGTTGAATTTTAATATATAAAAAAACGTTTAGTACTATTGGTTTGTTATCGAACGCTGGTAGGTTCACTTCTGAACCCGTTTATTTGTAAGGTTGTGTTGATAATGTATTTTTATAGTATATCTTATATAAGGTCATTACGTGCTATCGTATATGCCCGTCATTCTAGAACACGGTGTCAGATTTAATTTCAGCTGATAAAAGCTGACCATGTGGATCAAGAGCTGGCCGTCGTAGCTGTGGAGCTGCCCATGGTGGTCAGGGTTGACCGGGTACCAGCTGTAGAGCTGACCATAGAAATTGACCATAACGGCTGTGGTGCTAGCCATAAGCGGATGTGGAGCTGGCGACGGAGCAAGATGAATGGCGGCAATGCAGTTGATTTGCGGTGTATTGCCGAGTTGCTGGTTGAGCAATAGACGATCGGTCATTAATAACCTATTGGTGGGCGCTGATTGCTTCATTGACCAAGGAATTGAATGGTGGTCTGTAATTACCTCTAATGCTGACTGCTTGTTCTGACAAGTGTGACTGGTTGCCAAGTATGCCAGTGACGGTATGATTTGTGTTACTCCATACAAGTAATTTTTTAGCCGTGGACTAATTTGGGGGATTGTTATACGCAGTGTTTTGGGAATGTAAAGATATTTTTTATGATATTTGTCCCATCGTTTCATCATTGTACTATTTGAGTAAAGTACCTCATTTATCACTGAGTGAAATCATCGTTTTGCTATATGTGTACAGTGCATCAGTTTTTACTATTTGAGTAAAACACACCATTCTTTTTGTAGTGTGAAATTATTGTGAATCATTTTTACTATTTTACTAAAACACATCATTTTCTTAGTCGTGTGAAATTAGTGTCAATCATTAACATTTGTCGATAAACTGTCAGGTCATTAACATTTATGTTACATTATTAGGTTCGTATGCATTGTTAATTAGTCCAATATTTGGATCTTAAACACGCACGTATTAATCGTAATTCTTTTTTACATTCAAGTCATTTATCAATAATCATTGCATTTGCATCACCATCAAAAGTGATCTGATATAATCTGAAATCAATTATCTTGCTATACAAGTAAGTATTCACTATATTATTGGGCTTTTTGTAGGATTTATTTCAGGTGTCCACTGTATTGTTGACTTTTCTTTGTACAAGACTAAACTAACCTTTCAAACAGTTACAAAACACAAGTTTTAAAAATTGCTAAAAAAAAATCTCTTTGAATTTCAAACATAAGAGTAGAAGTCTGACCTGCCATAAAACAGCGCGACGCACACAATAAACTGATTTGGGTAAATTTGCAACACTGACACATCCAGCAGGTACTAATTGTTAATTGAAACTTACAATCATCTTCAGGTAATGCCGATGGAGTGGGGGATGAATTTCAATCTTTACAATATGTTGACTTATATTTTCCAATCTTCTCGTGGAAAACATTATCACTCAACACTTATGACAGTGTTAGTTTGAAAAGTTAGAAGATGTCGGTTCCTGTTTGTTTACTGTGTCACGAGTCTATGCTCTTAAAATAAGTAACAGAAAAGAATGAAATACGTGATTTGTAAAATTTAACAAATATTTTATTTCCTTAGAATACAAAGTGAACATGAAAGAAGAAACAACTTATGGCATTGAGAACTAACTCCCAAAATAATCCAAGAATTATAGACTTAAGTCCTAATAATGAAACGTCCTGCATAAAATTCAGTTCAAGTTCCAAAGTGATCCAAAACTGAAGGCGATGACGTGTCTGTAATAGCCTTCAGGGTGCTGAAGTTCGAGTGTTAAGTTGAATCACAGTAATATAATTCTAGGTTTTAATATATTACAAATTCCATTGAATGTTATTGTCCAAGAATTTTACCAGAGCATTTTTGTATTTCCAGAGAAAACAATTACATGAATTCAATAACTTGACCAAAAGAAATTCAGCGGACATCGATTACAACATAATACAACTTGAAGGTGCTAGACGATAAAGCAAGTCTGACCAAATCCTCATTATCAACAGATTATATAGTTCTCTACTTGTGTCCAAGTCACATTTAGCATTTTCTAAAACAAAAACATTACCTTCTAGAATAATCTAATGATCATTGTTCACTTAAAACAATAACCTGAAAAATTAACTTAGGAATCTTCAAATCCCTGACCAAAATCAAAAATATTTACTCATTCTTGTTTACCTGAATAATAATCCGGGTAAGCTCATACACACAGAGAATATTTTACCTATGTATCATTGGTTGGAGGTCAAGTTAAGCATACAATGTTAATTAAAATAGCATGTAATGAAATAAAAAGTATTTTATAATACTAACAAATGCACAGCTAAATATTCATAACAATTGTTCATATGTTTCTTTTACTTTACGTAGAGTTCATATGATTGATTGATTGATTGATTGATTGATTGATTGATTGATTGATTGATTGATTGATTGATTGATTGATTGATTGATTGATTGATTGATTGATTGATTGATTGATTGATTGATTGTATTTTACGGCACAGCAGCAATGCTAGGCAATATTGCACCACAACTGTTACATGGTAAAATAGGATAATTTAAAAAGGTTTATTATCAGGGCGGTATAAAAGCATAAAAAACATCGACCATGCAGGAAGAAGTACAAGAGACATGCTATCAAAAGGTAATATAATTATCAAGGTTAGGTATAATAAGAGAAAAAAGTAAATTAGATTTGTTCAAAGCACTAATGTTAGCCAAAAAAAAATAAAACGAATCTGATTATATACAAGCTAAATATTAACTTTCTTCAAGAAAATTAAAATGCAGGTTATATTTATCAACAAGGTTCTGAACATGGTGGAAACAATCGCATGGTGGTTGGAGATCCCAACAAGCTCTCCTAAAATCTTCACAATAAAGAATTAATCGCAAGAAATGCACTCAGACGGGTCTTCTCCTTTAATAAATATGAGTGAGTTTTTCAAGTGGGAACAATTATAATTCTTGCGATGACTAATTCGTTTCTCGATGCGTATCCTTTAAAGGAGAGAGTAGTACACGAGCTAAATGTGGGAATAAAATGGGGGTGATAGAAAAGTGAAACTGGGCGACTGGGCAACTCCTTTTGAGGTTGTCGCAAAAGGAGACAAATCATTGAGATTGTGTTGGGACTATAAACTATTATTACATCGTGTAATGATGAACAATATTGTTGGCCAAATATCGACATGTTTGCAACATTAGTAAGCGTGGATAAATTTACAATAGACTTGTCACAAGCCTACACACAGCTAGAACAGTTCCAAGCTGTATCTAACTATTAACATCCACATTGGTCTGCTCAGATTCGTAAGATTAACTTATGGGGTAAGATCTGCACCAACATGTTTCCAGTCGGTGATGGATCAAATTCTCGCAAAGACTTAAAGGGTTAATCTGTCAAATTGATGATACTGTAATAAATTTGGAGTATGAGAATATTGTTATAAAGCACCGTTTTAAGGAATTCTTTGATTTTCGTGATTACTTGTTTAATTATTGGAACTCGGTCCAATTAAAATATTCTTTAGCCGGCTATAATTATCCAGTTACTAGGAGCAAACGTCAAGGAGTGAAGTATGGTGAGTTTCTATGATGACATGGTTTACGTTTGATGACTTCAGGTGAGAACTGCTTGAGAGTCCCTGTCGTTTCATAGTCCCTATTAAAATCTTATAATATACATTGTTCATGTGACTGCAGGTGCAGTATTTACGATGGGAGACAAGTAATTTACACAATGGAATAAACAAGAATGGACACGGCAGCTGCACAGTCCAAATGTGCCTGAAAAGATGAATTGATTGGCCTAGGCTGAAGAAAAATAGTCCGTGTAGTTGTATAGTTTCAACGGCGTGAACTGCTAACGGTACGGAAAGTTGATGAAGAGAAACCATGCAGATGTGCGGTTGATAGACAATTGAATTTTTTTTAGATCTGTGGTCTTGCATTAATTAGAGTTACAATATTTATGTACAGAATGAACACGTCGGCTTTTTAAATTTCCAAAAGAAGTTGTATGGAAGTATTTGGAAATTTGTGGTAAATTTATGACTTCTGGCGGAAGTGCGCCAGGGTTTGACACCGCTCGGTTAAGCAAATATCCCTGGCTGGTAACAATATAATGATCACATCAAGGATGGTCGGCAACACCTTGGAATTGTGAGTGTGGCCTTCTATTGCATTGAAAACACAAAAATCATACTAATACAAGAAAACATGGTTTTCCTGTCGAAAAAAGTTGTGTTATCGGACATGTAATTGATAGACGTGGAATACACATCAGATAAGAAGGTAGAGGTTGTACTAAAACCACGCAATCCAAGCTGTCACTTTTCTTTCTTTCTTTCTCGTTTAAGCCGCTTGCTGCCGTGAGGCTTATACGACTGCTTACAGTCCCGGGCATGGACTGCAGTCCCTCTTGGGAGTATGCCACAGTCCCGGGCGTGGTCTGTGGTCCCCCCTGGAGGGCGCTTGGCTTTGGTGCTAGGCCTTTTCCTGGCCCCTAGAGATCAGGGACTTCAAAAAAAAAAACTTATGGTGTGCATCGCTTCTACTCCGAACTTGACCCTAATCGCGAAAATGGCAGAAACCGCAAACTATTCTCCCACTCGGGCCGCGACCCCCGCCCCACCAATGCCCCCAAGTTATTATCCACCCAACTTTATTTCAGTTGGGTGGATTTTTTGTCAAATATATACCAGTTTTTCCTATTGGTATCCCTATATCAATGTTGTGTAAGCCACCTGTGCAATTGTCCTAATGAGCCTGAGTTGTGAATTTGGAATGAATGTTTGTAATTGGAATATTGCGTACTTGGCGTACTTATAGTGTTTGCAAAAATTACCAATCTTTAGGCGTATGCCGCCTATTTAATATATTTATCACCGCTTTGGTTTGGTTGGTCGTGTAATTTTGACCGCCTTGCCAAAGAATCTTGTTTGGGCCGTAGGTCTTCAGAGCCAAAGTGAAGACATAGGTTGTAGATTTTTCGTTTTGAACAGTTGGCCGTGCAGCCCGGACTGTTCATCGCTAATCGTTGTCCGTACCAGGGTTGGGGTTTTGAGACAGCAGTGGGGAGGTGGTTAGTTCTGCATAGTCTCTTGATTTGTTTTTGAAGTATGGTCTGTTTGTGTGCGTGCTGGGTTGGGCTTTTGGGATGTTAGCTGGAGCTGTCTAACTATCCCTTTTGATTGGAAGGCAATTTTGTGCTTTTCTTTATTGGCAATAAAAATTTGTAATCTTTTCATTCTACCCTCAGGGTAAGGGTGGTATTGCTTCCAGGGGTTGTCGGATTTGGGCCGGACCCGCATCATCCCTCTGCTTGTCTGTTGAATCCGCCATCTTGTTCTAGTTGTGGTTACTTCCCTTATTCGTTGTATCCAGTAGGAGCTGACTGTATCCCCCTGGCTTTCATGTTTGAGAATTGGTCGGATCCAATTCTCCGCTTCGGACATTTACTGATAGAGCTTCCAGAGTGTTGGCTGTATATGATGTTATGTAATCTTTTCATTTAATCACCCTATCGTTAAAACGACTATGGGGATTTTATATTTATGTTGGGTCTTGGTCGGATCCAAGACCCCGCTAACTGAATCTCACTGCCTTTTCATATTTGAGAATTGGTCGGCTCCAATTCTCCGCTTCGGACATATACTGGTAGAGCTTCCAGTATATTAGTTGGCTTTGATGAAATGTAATCTTTTCATTTAACAACCCTATCATTAGAACGACTATGGGGATTATTATATACATTTTTTTCAATTCCTCATGGAGTAGATTATACGCTATTTCGGCCAATCGGTCTACTCCGCTCCTGGGAGTTAGGGATATCAGGGGGGAGGTTCCTGAATTGCCCTTGGTTATCGGTCTTGACCTATATGTCCTTGTCCTGGTGGGAAATCTTAGCCTATACAGTGCTTATAGGTTTCAGGATCCACCCATGCTTGTGCTAGTATGAGTCCTAGCGCCTGTTTTATGTTATGGACCAGGTATGGTGTTTGCGAGTATGTTGACGTTTGTATGCGGGGATGGGTTATTAGGGTTTCAATACCGGCTTATAGATTCCCTTTATTTGAAATCCTTAAGAATTTTCAGAAGTTTCGATTCAGCTATCTTGTTGTTTTCATCCCTCTCCTCCCTGTGTGGTTCCCAGTCTTTTCTTCTTTATGTCATATTATTTACTGAATAATATTGGATGATACAGTTTTATTGTAATTTGTCTTTGTAATTTTAAAAATAGTGTTTACTTCTTAATAGTAATGTGGTGCGTTTGGCCACAGCTGGTTCTATTTACGTCATTCGAGTGCCAGATTTTGATTGGTTGGTGTAGATTTTGGTTTTCAATCCTTCTGTTAGTTCAAGGTAGCATGTTCTTTGCGGTTTTAGAGTGTGGCTATATTCGGCCAATCAGATGTAGTCTTAGTTTAGGGCCTTATGTATTTCGCACTACCTGATTTGTAAGTTGGTATATTATTTAGCCCGGTATGTTGAAAGGGAAATTTGCTGTCCGTTGAAGTAATTATTATTATTATTATTATTATTATTATTATTATTATTATTATTATTATTATTATTATTATTATTAAACATTTTAATGAATATTCATGTAGTGGATGTATGATTAAGTATTTCTAATATATTGTTGAGGTTTATTGTTGTGATAAAGTATCTCTATTCAGTCTATATTTTGGGCGTTTATATTATGTATATATTTTTAAATTAAATTTATTTTCCTTCAACCTTATCTGAATTTTCATATACGGGTTGTCACTGAATTGGGGTCATAATTAGGATAATTATGGATCATTTATGACCAATTTACCAAATTTATTGTCTCCATCGCATGAACTAATGAGAAAGGACACCAAATGGTTATGGCCAAATAAATGCATTTGTTACGAGTGAGATTATGGTACACTATAATGCTAAAACGAAACTGCGACTAGCATGTGACGCGAGTTCGTTTGGACTAGAGGCAGCAATCTCCCATGTTATGACTGAAGGACAGGAACGACCAATAGATTTTGCTTCTAGAACATTGCCACCAGTGGGGACAAATAAACTCAAAGCTTCTGGGCATCCGTTTTGGAGTATAGCATAAATACATGTATGAAACGAAATTTACTCTTATCACAGATAGTAATACGCTTGCCATAATACTAGGAATGAAAAGGGTATACCAACATTAGCCGCTGCTAGAATCCAAATGTTATACAATACCCTTGTCGGTCTGTGAAATTATGAACAAACAATACAAGATCGTGGAAATTATGATAGCAGCTCACAGTTACCAATGGCAACAAAGGTGGAGGCATATACAGTGTTTGTGATATTGTCGTATACGGATAACTACCCATTGAAAGTCAGAATGTAGCTAAGACAACATGCTGTGATCCAGTGTTGAGCAAAGTATATGAATAAAGACTTAATGGATGTAGCTAAGACAATATACCGTGGTCCAGTGTTCAGCAATGTATATGAGTAAAGACTTAATGGATGTAGCTAAGACAATATACCGTGGTCCAGTGTTCAGCAAAGTATATGAATAAAGACTTACTGGATGTAGCTAAGACAACATGCTGTGATCCAGTGTTGAGCAAAGTATATGAATAAAGACTTAATGGATGCAGCTAAGACAATATACCGTGGTCCAGAGTTCAGCAAAGTATATGAATAAGACTTAATGGATGTAGCTAAGACAATATGACGTGATCCAGTGTTCAGCAAAGTATATGAATAAAGACTTAATGTATGGTCATTGTATACTCATGATAGAGATGGTGATAACGGGTCACAGGTTACTTCCTATGAATTTAAAATATTTATAAGAATGAACAGAATGTCCACCTTACCATCCTGTACCAAATATATTAGTGTTGAATTCAAGTTCTGAAATGAGCATTGAACTTTCAAATAACTGAAGAAAACCATTCACTGTACAAGAGGTCATTACAACATCGACTTGCAGATTTTCGGTTAAAATATAGATTTGAGCCACATACCGTCACAGGAATTGGCACCAAGTGAATTGGTCTTGGAAAGACAATTGATAAAATAGTTTACCTCTAGTCGAATCACACCTAGAAATGCAAGTTATTCAATGCAGCGGAAGGTGGTAGAAAACCATAATAAGTATACTTTTCGTGACTTAGGTTTTGAAAAATATGATGCCGTTTCAGTAAAAACAAACTTCAGCCAGGATTAATGAAAATGGCTCTTATTCAAGATGCATAAAGTGATTAGACTGGTAGAATATTTAGTAAAATTTACGGGGAAAGAAATAATTGTCATGAAGATCATTGAATACCCTCACACCTGAAATACCAACTCGGTTAGAAACCAGTCTAGAAAGGAAAACCGCCAGTACACCCAAAAACACCGAGAAACGGGGAGTGGACCAATAAATACACCGGCTCTATCTACACCAGAAATTGAAGCTCCAATATTAGCAAAATCGGATATGTCATTAGCACCGGTCGATAATCCAAAACTAACACTAGCTCCACCTGTGACAGTGGAGAGGAGCCTAGATCTGTAAAGAAGTGTAGGAGACCATTATGATATTACTTGTTTTCAATGATAGCATCCATGTATACATAGAGTTCATTGTCATTAATAAATCGATATTTAAGACATGGGAAACGGTGATGATCAACAGACTTGGGATGGACAACTGTAGCCGTGCAGGTTGATCAAGTAAAGTAATTAAGTCATGTTAAAATTCATTAACAGTTAATATTTCCTTTTGTTTCATACGTGGAGTTTAGTTTATGTTGTAGTGTAAATATTTTTAAAACTTTTCTAAAAAAAAATCGAATTTCATGAGGAGGAATGGTATAGCATTAGGATCAGTACCTTAAAATACATGAGGGAGTAATTTATAGTAATGCCGGTGATATTCGGATAGTTGGATTTTAGACTGTATGTACTTTTGACAATAAATAGAAGGGTGAATAAAGAACGTTGACTCCTTGAATTCCTCGATGTATTACATTTATTACAGTCGAAATCGCAGTAGATTGATTTAAGCCGTTGATCAGTACTTCATACCTCCACTGCCAAACATGATCTGATCACCTAATACACAGAATTATTCCTATCTCAGATTACCAAACACCTGTGTCCGAATATCCCGAGAATCCCTTCTGTTAGGAAATGAGGGATCGTCCATTTTGCGTCAGAATATCCCGAAAATCCCTTCTGTTAAGAAATTAGAGATCGTTCATTTTGCAAAAGCTATCCATGTTACCAATTATAATGTGCATTACAACGTCAGCGTTAGTAAGTTGCGAATTTCTCGGTTTATAAATGTCTTCCCAATTACAAATAATAATAATAATAATAATAATAATAATAATAATAATAATAATAATAATAATAATAATAATAATAATAATAATCAATAAACAAATAAATAAAAACATTTAAAAAAATCAAAGCTGTAGTATATTGTGGTAAATCGTTTTGTCGGCTTTTACCGGACATTTACATACAAATACCATATACCAGAGGTTTGTTATATTATTCATCACTCCAAATTCATCTACGCACCAATGGTCATAAACGACATACTTGCATACATACATTACATCCGATTAATACCCTTTGAATCAATCACCAACACGATTCGTGGTTCCTAAACATGATTACACTTGAAAACAGCTTTTAGAATTTTAAATGAAAAAAAAAATTAATACCATACGCTTTCTTGACCCTTGTACGAACTTTACCTCTCTAATGAGGGTGAGCACCACAATGGATAATATAAGAATATATAGTACTAGTGGTCGCTTTATGTATACATGTGGCAATAAGGTAGTGTTTAAAATATAGGAAATGAGTTAACATTAGGACTCTACCTGCACTAAACAACCTTTATGTGACCTATGTACCGTCAAAAATGTGATAACCATCATAGCTAAACTCAGTCCACATGGTACGACTCCATAACTGTGATGGCCACTTTTACAGTTCTAGGTAACTCAATCCGTGCGAAATCTGGAGTTCACATGTATAACCTATATTAATTTCATATTATTCTAAGTGTAAATAATTTGAGCCGGGAGAATAACACCAACCTTGGATAGGCGGCCACTGAAATTGACGTTGGTCTGCTTCGACAATCGAATCCTTTACCGAAATGGTGTAAATTAGTGTGTAGTGGGTGGGGTTAGACTCATACGCATTCTTATTCCATTATAAAATTTGTATTTTAAAAAATCACTTATTTTATTGTCCCCGCTTTTCAACCCTATGCCTTCTTTGAACACGGAGCTGATCAATCACATAAACTGGTAATTCATTTTTTGATAACAATGATTACAAATTATTCATTGTCGCACTCTTTCCAGAATATTAGTGGTATGGATATTATAACTTATTGAATAGTACCCTTTATATTCATGATGATTAGATTTATAACTTGTCATTCAAAGGCACGACCTAATATATCTGCCACAAATTTCCTCTATTAATCCAACGCCCAACCCTACACTACACGTGCCATCTGAAGACATCCCAATAATGTATCACTTGAGAGAAAGAGACCGATAACACCAGTGCAAGTTGATGCAAATGAAACTTAACAACTAAGCCTGTATTTTCGTTTGGATCTGCGTAAGACATTAGATACACAACACTGAGTGCTCAACAACAGAACACGAAGGACATTTATTTTTCACAGATGACTTGTATCGCCGATAATTACTTTACATTACATTAGTGTATTGACCACTGTAAAATAACATCAATAAGGCTTGTTTTCACATACCCCCAAACTGGTTTGACAACACCCCTACATTATTTATAGAAAATCAATATATATATATATATATATATATATATATATATATATATATATATATATATATATATATATATATATATATATATATATATATATTTACCTGTACTGAAATAACTACAATTAATCGAATGATGGCTAATCCATATGTTGTCCATCTTAAATATACTAAATATGCACTATAAATAAAGGTTAGACTCAAGCCTTTTCAACATGCTTCATGATTGATTGATTGATTTATATTTTACGGCGCATCAGCACTATGTGGCTATTTAGCGCCAAACATTAGTTTATATCCTTTTTCATTTATAAATGGTAAAATAATTTTATCGACCAGCGATTGGAGACCAAAGAGTTAAAAGGTAAACCGATAAAAATGTGAACGATTGTAAATAATTAAAAGTTTCCCGAATAACGGGGTGTACAAATGTATGATAACGAAAACATATGATTGGCAATTAAAATCTATCGACTGCATAAATATAACACAAAACTAAACAAGGTGATAAAATAAAAGCTATAACTTACTATAAATGTTTGCTTCCTTAAGGAAGTCTATAATGTTGGTAATGTTAACTGTATCAAAGAGCTCCCTCATGTCTTGCACAACGTAGTAATGATTACCCGTAGATTCAAGATCGAAGCATTCCAGCATAAAGTGCTTAACGGTGAATGGTTCATTACAAGCTATGCACTCCGGTGGGTCTTCTTTTAATATGTAGGAGTGTGTTAAATAAGTATGACCGAGTCGAATTCTTGCAATGACTACCTCCTCTCTACGGACGGATCTGTAGGAAGGGGTCCATTCTCCTAAGGTTGGCTTGATGGCATGAAGTTTGTTATTCACGGCATCATTCCATGATGCCTGCCATTTCTGACGTAAACAGTCTTTGATACAACGTTTAAAATCAGTATAGGGTGCTTTAAAATCAGTTGGTTCTAGTAATAGGGCCATTTTAGCAGCACGATCTGCTTTATCATTGCCTTTAATTCCTACATGGCTGGGTAACCAACAGTATACTATATTGTGGGAGGTACTCAGCTCAGTATGCTTAAGGAGAATATTTGCTAATAATGGATTCTCCAGTTTTCTGTTATGTAGTGACTGAAGTACTGATAGTGAGTCAGAGAATATTATGCTATTTGAAATACGCTTGCTTGCAATGTATTGCAAAGCAAGGCCTATTGCTCTAATTTCGGCTGAAAAAATGGATGTACCATTTGGCAAGCGAACTTTGGTTGTGTGGTTTCCACTTACGAAGGCTGCAGTAGCCTTTTCCTCATCTTTTGATCCATCGGTATATATTTTTGTATATTTTTCAAATTGTGAGAGGAGTTCATGGTAAGAGTTGTGGAAAATGGAAGGGTTTGTCTCCGACTTTTTTCCATCATGTAACGTAAAAATTACCCTTGGTTGCTGAAGTAGCCATGGGGGTGTGCCGGATATGTTGGCTTTCAGAATATTTGAAAAATCAATTTGAGTACTTTCGAGAAATTGTGATGTTCTAATGCCAAATGTAGGTATGACATTTGGTTTATTGTCATATAAGAATTTATATTTTGGTTCAAAAACTGCCAATAAAGCTGTGCTCAGAGGGCTGGATCTTAATTTGATAGCATATTGTGCGGAAAGCATTTCTCTGCGTTGTGATAAGGGTGGCTCATCCGCTTCGACGAGGAGGCTTTCACTGGGGGGATGTTTTAAATGCTCCCAGGGCAAATCTTATTCCCTGATGATGGATTGGCTCAAGCATCTTTAAATACGATTTCCTTGCTGAACCATAAACAACGCTACCATAGTCTAATTTGGAGTGGATAAACGTTCTGTATAAATTGAGTATGACTCTCCTATCAGTACCCCAGTCAGGTTGCGCTATTACTTTAAGTAAATTAAGAGATTTCAAACATTTGGCTTTCAAATATTTCAGATGTGGAATAAAAGTCAGTTTTCTATCGAAGATAATGCCTAAAAATTTTGTTTCCTCAACAACTGGAATAGGTGTTCCTTCCAGCGTGAGATTAGGTCCATCGTGATGTCTTCGTAACTGACAGAAATGCATACAGAGACATTTTGATTTCGAGATTTTGAAGTCATTAGTATTGGCCCAATTTTGAATTTTGTTTATGTTTTGTTGTAATTGTCTTTCAATTGTATGCATGTGTTTGAATCGGTAACATATTAAAAAGTCATCAACATATAATAAGCAATCCACACCTGGCATCAGACACTTGGTGATGCGATTAATCTTTATATTGAAAAGCGTCACTGATAAAATACTGCCCTGGGGTACACCCGTCTCTTGTTCGTGTATATCAGAGAAGGTGGAGCCCACTCGTACTTTGAATTCCCTGTCTGAGAGGAAGTTTGATATGAATGAGGGCAGTCGGCCTTTTAGACCCAGATCGTGTAGGTCATTTAGATTCCCGTACTTCCATGTTGTGTCATAGGCCTTTTCCAAATCAAAGAAAACTGCTACTAAATGTTCCCTCTTTACGAAAGTATCACGAATAAATGTTTCGAGTCTAACCAGATGGTCGTTGGTACTACGACCATGACGAAAGCCACTTTGGAAAGGAGAAATTAAATTGTTGCTTTCCAGATACCATACAAGCCGAGAATTGATCATTCGTTCCATTGTTTTACATACACAGCTAGTTAGTGATATAGGTCTGTAGTTGGTAGGATCTGTGCTATCTTTGCCTGGTTTGGGGATTGGTATTATTATTGCTTCTTTCCAAATTTTTGGTACATTGCCAGTAATCCATAAATCATTGAAGATTTCCAGAAGAACTCTCAAGGAGGGATCTGGAAGGTGTTTTAAAAACTGATAATGTATATCGTCATGCCCAGCGGAAGTATCATTGGCCTTATTCAAGGATTCCATAAGTTCCGACAATGAAAACGGTTGGTTATAACTCTCTAAGTTATTTGATGTGAATTTCAACCGTATTTTTTCTTTTTGAATTTTAAGTCTTCGGAAAGCTTCGGAATAATTAGACGATGAGGAATTTTTGGAGAAACAATCAGCAAGTACATTAGCTATTTCATGCTTGCTTTTATAATTGATGTTATTTAGCTTCAGGTGTTGGAGGCAATTGTATTTTCCTTTACCATTTATTTTGCGGATCGTGTCCCAAACTTTGTTTATAGAGGAACGAGAGTTTAAAGTTGAAACATATTTTTTCCATGATGTTCGTTTATTTTCTTTAATCGTGCGGCGAGTTTTAGCCCGCGTAATACGGTATTGAGCTAGATTTTCGGGCGTTGGACGATTATTGAATTTGTTCAGTGCTTCTCGGCGTTGTTTAATGGCTTCTTCACATTCTTTAGTGAACCATGGTTTGGGCTTTTTTGAGAATTTGTCGAGGACTTAGGAATGGACTCTTCTGCAATCTCGATTACGATAGATGTAAATTGTCGAATTGGATTATCATCATTTAGTATGGTATTCCTGTTAAGTCTCATTGTACAAAGTGTTTCAAATTTGGCCCAGTCAGCTTTCTTTAAGTTCCACTGTGGAATTGTGTCATCAATTTTGGTATTGGTGTTCTTAAGATATATTGGAAAATGATAACTGCTAGGAAGGTCATCAGCGACCTTCCAATTAAAATCCAACAGAAGTGAAGGAGTACATATTGTTAAGTCAATGCAAGTGTATGTACCTGTTCCTGGGTGCAGATAAGTCGGAGACTTGTTATTAAATAGACACAAGTCGTATCTAGCAACAAAATCTTCAACTTTTTTCCCTCTGTCACTTATTATATTTCGATCCCCATAAAATGTTATGGGCATTAAAATCACCAAGTAAAACAAATGGCGTGGGAAGTTGTTGAACAAGTATGTCTAATTCGTTTGGTGATAATTTAGTATTTGGTGGTATGTAGACAGAACAAAATGTAATCACCCGATGTAGAGTGACACTTACAGCAATGGCTTGTAGATTTGTATTTAAATGTTGAATCGGGTATATCTGTTTGAGTTTGAGCGTCCTTCGATGTCTTAGGATTGTTTTTCACTATAGTAGAGAAGGATGGGCCAGAAAGAGATGTTTTTGACTGTACTAGCTTTCTAGCCTCTGGGTAGGGAATGTTGGAAGTATATTTGATCCTCTGAATTTCCTTCTCTTGTTTCCAGGTATCATAATCCTTGGAATTGGCGTGGTGTTCTTTTCCACAGTTGACACAATGTGGAGTTGCTTTGCATTCCGATTCCTGGTGAGAGTTGTCTCCGCATCGACCACATATTTGGTTTCTTGAACAGCGGATTTCATGGTGTCCATATTTTTGACACTTGTAGCATCGAAGTGGGTTGGGATATATACGTCAACCTTCACTTGCAAAAAAACAACTTTGACCACTTTGGGTACTGTTGGTTTATTGAAGGTGAGTATAATGGTGTTGGTGTCCTGCAGATTGTTGTTACGTTTGATACGTATTCTGCGGACTGCAGTGACACCTTCATTTTTCATTCCTTCAATATCTGTGTCAGTGACTCCAGCCAAGTCACGACAGCGAATAACACCTTTGGAGGTATTCAATGTTGTGTGGGCGAACGACGACGCTGGAATATCGAAGAATGTTTTTATTTTTTTGAGGTTGTTTGTTTGACCTCGTCGCTGACAGTCAACAAGTAGACAACCCGATTTCAACTTTTTAACACTTTTTGGCGATCCAATTAATCGGGTTATTGTCTTTTCTATAACGAAAGGAGAAAGTGTAGTAAGTGCTTTTGTGGCATCTTTTGATTGTATTACCATGAAGCGTGGAAATGAATCCACGCCACATGGTTCATCATCTGTGTCAGATCCTGGTTTGGTTCGTTTTGGAGTTTTTTTTGAATTCTCCATGATGGCAGTTTGAAAAATTCAGCACCCGTGCTCCCCACCCACCAAGGAGCCCAACAAGGAGACACTTTTCAAGTGCCAGGGATACACAAATACGATACTCAGTTGGCAAAATTACCTTTAGTTGACCCTTAAGTCGCCAATTTCGAAGGTCAGTAAAATTACCCCCCGATTGACCCGTTAAGCCACCGCCTTCTAGGAAGTCTTCTAAGATTTAAGAAAGGAAAAGATATAGGAATAGAATATAGGGGCAACGGTGGTATCAAGCGAGATACAAGAATACAGTAAAATAAAGTAAAAGGAGGTGACAGAGTTAATAAAGACTTCCTAGGGCTCGGCGTGACCAGCCGATTTGTCGAGACCGGGCCCATCTCAACCACCCGTCTTAGGAGAAGTAGAGGCCAAAGTAGTGTGTTGCAACTAACAGGATCCTTTCCTCCTCCGTTACGGGTCGCAACCCACGGCAAACAGGTTGCCTCTACTTAGTCGCCTTTTACGACACGTAGCGAGGCACGTCGGGCCAATTCTACAACCCCGAACCCGCAGGGGGATCAACATGCTTCAAAGTATCCTCCTGTTCTACATTCAGCAAAAGCACTAGCAACTGATTCACAAATAAACAATGCCGATTTTGTTCTAACTAACAATGCTTAAATATGGGTGTGAATTAATGTTCACAATTCAAATGTGGTTTAATGCTACCCTTAAAGTAGATATTTTACATTTGATTATGCATTTATTTCAGGTGACAACAGTCAATATCTATGTATAACTAGGTGGTTATCCAACTGTCATATAACATGTATATCTGTAACACGATAGCCATCAAAATTTCCATATAAAAAAGTTATAAACATTCCTGAAAACACATCATGAAAGGATTAATTTGCTGCTGTGTATTACACTTCCTTTCTTAATATTCTTCAAAAACGTCGAGGGATGTGAGAAGTAAGTGGGGACGATATAGCGATAATGGGCTCTTAGGGTTAAATTTGGTAGTTTGCCTACGGCGTTAAGGGGAATTTAACACGATATAGCGACAGTGGGCCCTTAGTGTTAAATTTGGTAGTTTGCCTACGGCGTTAAGGGGAATTTAACACGATATAGCGACAATTGGCCTGTAGTGTTAAATTTGGTAGTTTGCCTACGGCGTTAAGGGGAATTTAACACGATACAGCGACAATGGGCCCTTAGTGTTAACTTTGATAGTTTGCCTAAGGCGTTAAGGGAAATTTAATATGGGTGAGACTGTATAGCGACAAGGGGAATTGAACATAGGGATGTTAAACGACAAAGGAATTGGGACTGTCTAGCGACAAGGGGAACTTAACAGGGGTAAAATCACATTATTTGTCACTGGCAATATTTGTTGCAGGTGGCTGACTTCATTCAGGTGGAACGCGGAACAGTGTGGCAAGGGAATGACCTGAATACGCACAACTCTGGGAACAAATTAGCGACATTGATATAGAGACTTAAGTTAGAGACAGGGTTGCAGACAGGGTTAGAGACAGACATATACATAGATATGACATAGATTTATGAACATAAATCTATCACATCAAACATCAACTAAACACACATGTAGGCAAGAGAGAATATATATATATATATATATATATATATATATATATATATATATATATATATATATATATATATATATATATATATATATATATATATATTCGAGGCAATGGAGTGACCTTGAAAAGAGCCTTTGAGTTTTCTTGTCAACACCTTTCAGTTAACATAGCATCGCACGGATCTTCTTCTCTTCCTCCAACTTCGTCTAACCCCTAGACCGTAGATTAAGTCTCTTCAGATAACATTGTCTTTCCACATATAGTCAAAGAGCTGTATCAACTATCTAGGTTCATGATGATTTGACATACATGGGACAGTCCAGGTTAAACAGCATCGACGATAGGAGGGTGGACGATTGTACGTTAGTCCACATCTTGAGACGAGAACAGGTGAAGAGAATAAAGTTAACCGTGGATATTTACAGTAGAAGAGCGGATCGAAACGGATCTTGTTCTTTCACCAATCCTAACACGCGTTACAAAATTCATCCATTGTACGGAGTCTTGTCTTCCAATCCGAAGAAAGCTACATGTAACGTAGCATTCCCTATTTAGGTGTGCTAGTGTTTGTGCGCAGTGATCCAATGCGACAGAGTTAGAACATGACGAAAACTGAGAAGACGAAGAAGTATGGTGTACCTGCCGTGGAGACGAGAAGAGAACGATGTTAATTGGGACTGAGTAGATTTTCTGTTATTCACAAAAATTTGTCCAGGTACCACACCTTCACCACCTTCTCCTTCCATACCATACGTCGAGGAGTTTAAACAAGGACAGAAAGAAGAATTGGAGATTTTTTTTGCAAAAAGAATCAGAACAAGCCTTACTCATCCAGCAGCACAACAGCAAGAAGAGAGGTAGAAGAAAACGACAGGAGAAAAGAAGAGGCATATGTGGCGAGGGTACTCTTAGACATTTCGGCCGAGTTTGGGGCCTGATATACATGTATCAGACTCCTTTAATACGGCCTAAGAGAAAAATACCTTCCCAAGCCAATCAGTCCAACCCCGTCCACACACTTACTACACCTGGGATAACAACCACTAGTACTTTCTACCAAATCATCGACATTAAAAGGCGCAGAAGTAAGTGTTCGTTGTGGCAAAGGGATAAGGCAGTCAAAGTTCACTACTTCCATTTTCTCAGTTTGTTTTTAAAGAAACAAAACAAAAATACCCAATGGTCTTATTCGGGACCACTAACCGGTGTCGACAAAAGACTACTCAATGATTGCCAAAATCAGTTAAAACTCAAATCCATTTTCTCCATGATGGGTGTGTGCGAGTTCGTCCAAGAACCTCTCCTCACACAATAACATCCTCCCCTCTCTATCTGTTGCGGAAGCTGACAACAAAGCACCCTCCCCCAAAATCCAAGTCCACCAAAATCAAAGTCCATGAGAGATCAGGCATGTTACAAAGCAAAAACCGTCCCGATTTAGTCGGTTGCGAACTCCTTCACGACGCGTGATGCTTGTTATCAATTAATATAACGTGGGAGACAATCCGTGGCGACTCATTCCACTATAAAAGATTCATACGTTGGGTATCAGTGTCTTTGTGCTCTTGAACGCTGAAAAAAATCTTACCTAAAAGAAGTGCATACCACCACTATCGTTGTTCTCCTGTCAAAAAAGTAAACGGAAATAAAAAAAAATGTCTCGTCGTTTGACCATGAATTAACAAAAAACGCTTAGATAAGCATTGACGTCTACCCCAGAAAAGACATGGTCGTCCAAATAGAAAGCGAAGCAACCGATGGCGAGGATATAGAAAGAAAAAGGGTGCATTTTTCACGAAGCGATAGTCAAAATTTTGTCAGAAAGACTGGTTACAAACCCTTCGACCTACTCTAAAACAATTAAGATAAAGTGCATGTGTCAAGTCATCGAAACCAGATATTCTTCTGTGTATATTTCGGAACAATCAGTTATTTCACCCCCATTAGCCATCCTCTTTTACCAACCCCACCCCCAAAGAAAGAAAATGAAAGGACTGCGACCTCGTTAGCCAAACACTGGGAAATGTCCAGTCCAAAGCCGCTTCGACCAGGTGAAAACAAATCAATCAAACAGCCTCCAAACACGTCATCGCTACCGTGTGCGAACGTGTTCTGAATGCCTTGAAAGAAATGATACCTTTATCGGAAAATAAAATAGTATGCTTAGCCAAGCATCGACTCGTTCATCATCAAATGATCTAAAGGAAAATATCCATTTGTCAAATGAAAAGGATGTTGGTACAACTCAAGAGGATTTCTGTCTCTGTTGGTAGCAGCCATACTAAAAGCCAAATTGGCACAGCTGATTATGGGATTTGTGGGAACTACTGCTTAAAAAATGGTTCAAAGATAAAAATGATCAAGACGATAGTGACTTCTGGAGTCGAAAGATTTCAGACGTGACCTTGTGAATCTGATGGATGGACGAATGCCTTAAAAATGATGGATGGAATTCCATGGTCGTCAAGAACAACGTGCACTGATTTTACTTCCCTATTCTCGTTTGACCAAAATGTCCCAGTTAGAACACGAACTACATAAGTTGCTGAATCGCAGCATTTTGTCAGACACGAAAAGATCTTAACAGTGCGGTAAAGTGTTCCAGTGAACAAAACTCTTTCATCAGCAAGCTTTAGATGAAACAAGCAGCAGAGAGGGTGAACCCTACAACAATATATTTGCGACAAAATCGATTAAAGCCTCAGAATGCCAATGGAGCCTTCCTACGAAATCTCATATTTTAACCAAAAAAAAATTAAAGGTCCCATTTTACAAATGGAGCCTTAGCGATTTTGTCGTGAATACATTGTCATAACCACACTCAAATTGCTGCCATCTACGTCTACAAATTTTTGCGACAGAATCGATTAAAGCCTCAGAATGCCAATGGAACCTTCCTACGAAATCTCATATTTCAACCAAAAAAAAAATAAAGACCCCATCTTAGCGATTTTGTCGCAAATACATTGTCATAACCACACTCAAATTGCTGCCATCTACGGTCGCAAATATGTTGTCATTTCACCCTCTCTGCTGCTGATTAATACAAATTATTTAACCAAATATTTGATCAAGTCCAATACGATATCGTGACCGAGGGTCGTGTAAATTTATTGTTATAAATCCATATGGGACAGACTGAGCATGACTAAAGTAATTTTTAAATCCATTGAAGTCCATATCGGAACACCATGTCTGCCAAATATTTCGTAGCGTATGTGTATCAACGCCATTGAATACAGCAAGAATATTGCAGTTATCGCGAATCACTTTTGGAATTTGAGTATATCGTTGAGTGACATATATCACGTCAGTGTTTTTATGCCTACCTCGGGAAAATATTCTAGCAGGGTTCTTTTGATTATCTAACATTACATCATCGTACACTACAAGATTGTTTATGTCTCCATCGAGATCTTCTACTGATGGTGCATCATCAATATCAGTAATAAAGTCGATTACACTTTCACCTTTAATTTCTGATGCTTTTTCATTATAATCTTTTAGCACTTCATAGCACCGTTGATCATCTACGGATGGGGCAACTAAATATAATCTATCCCACTTCATAAATCGCATTATCAAATTAAGCAGTAATTGTGTTTTGCCTGATCCAGATGGTCCGATTATAATGGCACGGACAGAATTCGGAAGCGCTGCGTGGTGTTTTACCGGTTCTCTTCTTTTAGTCGCTGAAAAATCAATTATATTCATAACGCTATATATAAATTATGGATCTATATTGTGTTAAGTGTAAACAGCGTACTGATACAACCGATCAGACAACCATTACAACTAAAAACAATAGACTAGCGCTTACTGGTAAGTGTGTAACATGTGGTACAAAAAAATTTCGATTTTTAAAAAAAAGCAACTCGGAGGTGATATTGCCGCAAAACTTGGAAAACTCCCCGGAACCCCATGGGCAAAATACCCCGGAGAAAAACACCTTCCAGGATATAGCTACTGTGGTCCCGGAACGAGATTAGATATCAGACTTGATGATCAAAATCAGCCCCGGCCTGGTGAGTATCCGATAAATGCTATTGATAAGGCATGTCATGCTCATGATGTTGCATATAAAAGCAATAATTTGCAACAAAGACATATCGCGGATGTAAAATTAATTCATGCCTTAAATGCTATTCCCGATAAATCCTTCAAAGAAAAATTGGCTTCATGGTTGGTCAAATCAGCTATGAAAGGCAAATTAGTGTTAGGTGCTGGTAATTGAAAACACCAGTGTTTTTATAGTATGGAATCTATTTATTATTCTCCGAAAGGATACTGGAGGGGTAAAGCAGCAATCAGTAAACTCGCTAACGCTGCAAAAGTGAAAAAATCCACTGCAAAAGATTGGTTATCCAAACAAGCTATATGGCAAATTTATCTACCACCGCCTAAACAAATTAATTATTCTCATTTTGATGTTACCGTACCCAATGAAGTTCATCAGGCTGATTTATTGTTTTTACCACATGACCATGGTTACAAATACGCGCTAACTGTAGTTGATATTGCGAGTCGATTTAAACAAGCAGAACCATTGAAAACAAAGTCAGCTTCTGAAGTCGCTTCTGCATTTGAAAGGATTTATCGACGAGGTCCTCTAAGATGGCCAAATCTATTACAAGTTGATCCTGGCAAAGAGTTTCAAGGTGCTGTTCTATCAACAATGAAAACTCATAGTGTTACAATACGACGGGGGCATACTGCGTTACATCGTGATCAGGCAATTGTAGAACGATTTAATCGAACTCTTGCAGAACGGTTATTTGGATATCAATATGCAAAAGAATTCATCCAAGAAAAACGATCTCGTGAATGGGTCCAAAGGTTACCGAGTGTAGTTGCAGCGTTAAATAATGAGATTACTCGAACTATTAATATGAAACCAAATATTGCAATAAAAAAAGAATATATTCCCGAACAACCGCAGCGGGTTAGCACTCAGCCACTTCTCGGTGATGTTACTGTGAGATATTTATACGAACCAGGAGAGCTTGAAGGCGGTAAAAGAAGAGCTACTGATCCTATATGGAGTGTTACTACGCATAAATTTCAACTATAACGCGATCAACTCAACTGTAGACCTCCACTCAACAGATTGGATTCAACCGCACCTCAGCGAGGTTTTACACGCGAACAACTACAAGTCTTTGGGACGTTTACTAAATTTAAAACCCCCAAAAAGGCCCTTAACTACTCCGTTACGTCAATTCCACTAAAGACAGGTCAATCACTTTGGGTTTCAGACATGACCAAGACTTTTTTAATTTTTCTGTCTACGGGAATTGCCCGGGTTTTTTAAACCGAAAACCTGCCAGTGCATTATAAATTGCAACCGAGGGAAAAATTCTGTTTTTTCTTTTAATGAAATTTAAATATTTTCACACAATACAAATTCTTTTTTTTTTTTTTTCCTCCCCCCCTTTTTTTGTACCCGAGGTTTTTTTTTTAAGATCCCAAAATAAAAGTGTTATCATCGTTTGTTTAAAATCAAAAATCGAAAACAACCCTTCGATTAAAATTTTATTTCGTCGAACTTTTGGAAACACGCGAGATAGACAAAATTTAACCACCCAATGCAATTATCAACTATCCAAAAAAATTGAAATCCCGTAAAGGCAACCCTTTGTGACGAGTGTATTTTTGTTAATAACCAAGCGTCCCGGTAATTTTCAGCGCAAAAATCTTTTCTACAGAAATTAAATTAAACTACACAAATCATTTAACACTAAATTTTTCTTTTTTTTTCCCGCCCTGGCCGGAAATTTCAATTTCAATTTTCGTTTTTCGTGTCCAATGGTCTATAACCCAGGGCAAGGGAAAACGGGGGAAATTTTTTCTTGTGTAAAACCCTAACCCTTTTTTTCTAATTCTACAAAAACTTTATTTTTTCCCCCAAAATAAAATTTTGTTTAAATGTTTCCCAAAAATTTTTCATTTCTTTTTTCCTTTTTTTTTTTTTCCCCCTATTCACTTTTTTTCTATCGGGTTGTAACCCTAATTATTTTTTAAACCCGTAACGCTCATCGATTGCCTAAAGCCCAGTATAAATTTCTTCGTAATAATCAAAAAATTTCCTTTTTTAAACCAAATTATGGGCTTCTACCAAAAATGGTGTGGGGAACCATAAACGCCCGCCAATAAATTTTTGTATTTTTTGCAAAAACCCAAATTTCAAAAACATTTTTAATACCCTTCTAAACATAAAAATGCTTCACCCAAATAAAAACCCCGCGGAAAAATTTCTCACCCATTCGCTCAGAGCCAAGCATCGCCCTTGTATCAAAAAAAAACTATGATACGGCAAGCTTCAACATTTCGTTTTTGATCCCCTCCGCTTCTAGGGGTTGGGTTTGGGCAAAAAAGGACGTTTCCTCCGAAAAAAATTCAATCGAAAGTGTTGTTTTTCCAACCCCACCCAACCTTTTAAAATAAACTGTTTTAAATCTAAAAAAGGGGATCGAAATCGGTGGGGGTTTTAAACATAGATTTTTCACGAAAAAATTTACGTTCTTCGGGTAAACGTTTTTAATCTAAAACGTTTTGGCCTGATTCAGAAAAAGGGTTTGGGATTTCTTTTTTAAATTTCCCCATGTTCCCCAATCCTTCCAAATTAAAAATTTTTTAAACCTTTTTAAAATTTTTTTTATCGACAAACTTTGAAAAAAATTGCAACTCTACTGCAAATACTGGAAATCTTTTTATCTTTGCAAAAAAATTGAAGATGCAAAACCCCAGCATGAACTCTCAAATGTAAAAATTTTCCAGAGTTTTTCCCATCACTTTTAATAACAATCAAACCAAACTTGTTTTATTGGAAAAAAAGGTTTTTTAAAAATTTTGCGTATCTTTTTTTCTCTACTGCATTTTTAAAATAACGAAGTCGTATTGGGCATCATCTATAATCAATCGTGGGGATTTTTTTTTTAAAATTTTAAATTTTTTTTTCCACCCTTGAAAATTTTTAACCGATTATTTTTTGGGCCGAAAACCCTTTCTTCATTTTTTCTTTGAAAAAATATTTTTTTTGCCCTTTTAAATGATGTACCCCGAAAGCATCAATATTTTTTCTAGATTTAAATCGTTTTATACTATAAAGAAAATTCGGGTTCGGGTTTAACCAGAAAAGGGTTTTGTTTTCGAAATGAAAAAATCGCTTCGCGACAATCAACAAAACCCTAACACTTTACAACAATCATATATCGCAATAAACTTTGGAAACCCCACTTTCCCCCCCCCAACCCAGTGTCTCCCAAAACCAAACAAAACAACCCCGGATGAAGCCCCTTAAAGCGAATTAAAAATGATACTACCAAGAAAAACCGGGCCCAAATCAAAATCAGGCAGGGGGCCCATTAATAGCAACGCGAGCCCATTTCATTGGGAGTCCAAACCTTTAAAATACCACCACAACCCTTATCCTAGAAATTTCCCCTGGAAAACGGGAAACAAAAATCAACTGAATCATATTCTCACGTTTTGAAACTTAACGTTCCATAACCGCCGGGGAAAAAAATTCCAACAGCGGGATTGAACACCTTTTAAAAAACTCTTTTCGTGGGGTTTCCCCAATTATTTTTCTTTCTTGAAAAAAATAAAGCTGCAACTAAGGAATTGAAAAAACAATTTGTAATAACGTTCGAAAATTTTCAGTTTTTCTTTAAAAACGCTAGCTTTTTCACGGGAAAACTTATTGCTAATTTTTAAACCTATTATGAAAAAAATTTTTCACTACGTTTTAAAATTTCACCGTTTTTTTCACAAATTGTTTGAATTGACTTCTTCATCTTCAAAAATTAATTAGCCAATTTATACAGGGTCTTTTTTTAAACAAACTACAATAGCATCGAAAAAACTTTCATGAGAATCCCAAACCCCTTGGTAAAATTTTTCGGAAAACTTCACTGTTCTGCCCTCGGGGGAATTTTGTAACCGCGATGCCCAAATGCGTTTTTTGTTAAAAACCAATTTTTTTTGAGGGGGAGCTCCTTTTTTTATTGTATTTCTTTCGTATAATACTTCGCCATTATCTTTTAAAAGGGTTAAATCGGAAACCCTTCAACGACTTTTCCAACTAGTTTATATGGGAAATAGTTGCTCCGTTTCCCCTTTCACTGTTACCCCCATTCACCCTTTTTTTTATGTCTTAGATGGGTTTAATTTTTTTCCCCAACGGAGTGCATTTGTAAAAGGGTTCAAAGACTCTTTGTCCCCCAAAACAGTTAGGGGTTTTTCCGCTGACTTTAAACTGTTTCTTTGGTCCCTATTTTTTAAAACCCGGGTTTAAATTTAAACCGGTACATCCCAAAAACGACTGCTGTTTCGGGTACCTTTTTTCAAAGTAGGGTTTATCAATTCCAGTTAACACCCCTGGTCTGGAATAAAGGCAAAAAAGACTGATGTCCCATCTTTGAAAATTGGAACAAATTTGTCTCTTAAAAAAATTTTCACCCGTTTCCAATTTGATAATGAATTTAAACTCTAAATAAAATACCTTTTTATTGCCAAGTTGGAAGTATCAACGCTTTTTCATCATTTACTAGCATCAACAACACCATAAATTTCTAAATGTTGACCAGGTGTGGATGAAACCCATCCTTTTAAACCATGAACAAAAACCGTTTTTTTCCCTAAACAAATTCTATTAGTTTTTTCTCTTTTTTTGGGAAACCCCTTCGAAGTTCTACCCAAATTAAATTTTAATATTTTTCCGAGCTTAATTGCCGATAATCTCTAAAATTTTTCCCCCATATAAAAAAGAAAAGAAATTTTTAAAATAGAAAAGTTTTTTTAAAAAATTAATAAAACACCCCAAATGGCTTTTTATTGGTTTCAAAAACCCCATGCAATAAATCGTGTAGAGGTGAATTCTGTGGATATAAATTCCCGAGTGCAGAAAAAAATTCGACAGGCCCGTCCCCTTTGCATAATTGGGGGGGGGTTTGTAAAGGGGAAAATCACAATTGAAACAATTGGGGGGTTTAAGCGGTTAGAAAATTGAAACGTTTTTATGTTTAAACGAAAAAAAAACCCCAAACCAATTACCCAAACCATAAACTGTCAAAGAAAAAAACATAAAAACCCCTCAAATTTACATTAAAAATTTAAAAATTAAAGCAAAAAATTAAATTAGACAAATAGTTTTAATTAAATAAAAAAGGGAGCAAAAAACCCGCCCCACATCCAAAACCCGTTAATTATGAAATCTCGAAAGGGTTTTTTTGTTAGACACGTAAACAAAAAAAACCCTTGGGACATTTTAATTTAGTCGGGATTTTTTGTGTTTTACTGCGGGGGAAAAGGGAAAAACCTTCATGGGGCACCCCTTTTGAGTGAAAAGGGGACCGTTTTAAAAAATGGCTGGGGAAATTAAACACTTTGGGCCCCAACCCCTTTTAAAAAACGCGTTTTCCTTTTTAAAAAAGCATTTCTCAAAGAGAGAATATAAAAAAGCAAAAAAAGGATTTGAAATTTCTTTGGGAAAAAAAACCAGTAAGTCATTTAAACAACGCAATAAAAAAAAGGGGTTTTTTTAAAAACCAATAAAAAGCTGGGGAAAAAAAATTTTTTGGGAAAAATGTTTTCCTTCAGTACGAAAAGTTGCGGGAAGGTTTTAAACAAAAAAGCTATCCCAAAAAAAAAAGGGGGCATAAAATTTAAATTTTTCCCAACCCCAAAAATGATCCCAATAATTCCCTATTAAAAAAAATTTTTTTTTTTTTTTAAATTTTTTTCCCGAAATTTTCCCCCCTTTAATACGGATGGGCCCACGGACTATCCACTTTCGAAAAATTGAATCCCGGATATTAATTCGCCCGAAATAAAAGTAAAAATTGGGTTTGGGTTTAAATGATGGTGTGACCCTAAAAGTCGTATTTAATGGTTAACCCTTTTTTCCCTTAATCGGGAAAATTAGGGATTTTGATTTTGTTTTTTTTTCTTTTTTCTAAAGACTGTATTGAGAACAGCATTTAGGGTTATTTTTGGGAAAAACCTTTCCAGGGTAGAAAATTTAAATTTGACAGAGTTACCCGGGGTGAACCCAAAGGCCGGGGGTTCTTTTAAAAGTTTTTTTTAAAAAACCCCAATTTACAAAAAACTTTTTTAAACCAGCGTTTGAAATAAAAATTAAATTTAACTTTTTTAATTAAAAATTAAAATAGATTGAAATGTGAGGTCAAAATAGAAAAAAGCGCTCCCATGTATTTATTTTTAATGGGCACATTTTAAAAAAATTTCAGAAAAATATCATTCTCGATTCAAGAAATGCGGGTCCAAAATTGAAAAAGGGGAAACCCCATAACAGAGATTATCTCGTCAGGTAAACCCTTAAAAATTACGATTTTTTAATCAAAACTTATAGAAATTAATAAAAAATTTTGCTTTTATTTAAAAATTTGAAATTTCCCTTTTTAAAAAATGTTTTTTTTTTAAAATACTTAGTTTCCCCTTTAAAATTTTAACTACACAGTATTCATTAAAAAATGCAAAGGAAAATAAATACCACCTACAAAATTGACACTGCAGTATTTTTACCATATATATAATATGACCGAAATAATTTTGGGGGCTTTAAAACGAACCCCACTTTCCCAAATTTAAAAACCCCCACGCCATTACAGGGTGGGTTTAAATTTTTTTAAACTGCAACCGGGGTTAATTTTTCTTGGGTTGCTTTTGTTTGGGCCCAGATTGGGGAAAGGTCCCCCCCGTCGTTTAAATTTTGTATCGCCCTGTACTGCCCAAACATCCCAAACCTATCATATAACCTTCCAATCATATAACCATCCTACATAAAACCCCTCCAAAAATAATCGCATTGTATAATAACCTTTTAAACGCTTTGTAAAACCATTCTTTGTAAATACTCATTCATTGAAAAATTTTCATTCTTTGAATCGAAATTGTAAATATTAAACCCAATTGTATATATCCAATAAAAAACCATTGTAAAACCCCTTTTTTAAATTTCATTCATTGTATAAATACACCCCTATATGTAATTACTGTCCCCCCCAAAACAAAACCCCGGAAGACCAAAATATAGCATTTTTTTACTTTAAAGGCTTTCCAAATTTGGGAGATCAAATTTTTTGGGGCCCCCTTGGGCTTTAAATGCGAAGGCACAAAAATGATTTCCAAGAATTGCTGTCCCCCCTCGGCCTCTTTGACGCCCTTTTGGCGCGAAAGGGGTTCCAAATGAGGCTTAAATTATTTTATGTTCAATGTTTGAAAAAAAATCATTTGGGTTTTCCACGTTTTAATACCCTTTATAACCCCCCTTGAACTCGTTTGGGGGGGTTGGGGTATTGTAAAAGTCTTTAATGTATGTGCCCTTTCTTGCCTCGAAACTCAAAAGGGGAAGAGACGGGCAATTGTATATTTTTTGGGTTTTTTTTGTATATAAAAATATTTAAAGATAAGAGAATACATTAGTATAATAATAATGGAATTTCAAGATATTACATCTATCATCACAGAAATATCAAATTTAAGAAATCAAGGAATCGTACTTTCTGAATTTTTGAATGAAGACAGACTTTTGAATGAATTGAACAAATTGATATGATATACATTGAACATGGAAGATATGTTCTACCTAAAAATGTATTCACTGATAAAAAGAATCCAAAAAGGCGGTTAAGGCATCTTTGTATAACAATGATATTAATATATTCATTCGGCTATTTAGTATAGTTGAAGCCATTAGAAAGAAACTCGGAGAACAGTACCAAGTTCGGTCAGAGATTGCTTTGAAAGTGAAATCTATAAAACGTTTGATGATGCTAGTGAAACCCACAATTGAAAAAACGTTAGCATTTCCAATAAGACTTCAGAAGCATTAACTACCAGACTAGGCCCGTGAGAGGTTAGCATTACTGAAAGAGTTTATACCAATTCGAGATAACGTGCGAGATAAACTACAACTTAGACAGCAAGCGCAGACTGACTTTTCTATTGGAAGCGAACAACTTTTTGCCCCCTGTAACTAAAGCCACTAAAGATATGAAACTTGCAACAGAACGTGCTATATACGGCGACATCCCTAAAGAGGGAGCAGTACCTATCTATTATTGATGTATTAGGTAAAGATTGCTACTGAAACTGAGAAAAACTCACTAGGGGATATAACATCTTTCAGGTGAGTTACAAACTCAGCGAGAAATACAACAAATGGGTAATATTGATACTGATGATAACCCCGTTGAAGATGCTAGTGTTCCGTTAAAAAAAGTGTTCCTTTAACGAGAAATTCACTGATGAAGCTATAGAAAAAATCAGACAAATTCATTGTTTGAAAAATGAAGACTATATAAAATTTGGTGGACCTTGCGTGTCAAAAGTTATTATAACAGGGGGGGAATTTTAAAAGACGATTATAAAAAAAATACACAATAAAACGAGATGACTGGGTGGATTGGATATTTAAAATTAATAAAAATGAACCCGAAAATTAAAAAAGGATACATTGGAATACAGAGCTTTTTAAAATGGAGTTGATGCGGTATGGTATAGAACAACAACAACTAAAAGAACAACGAAAAGAACAACAACAAGGTCGTCGAGGTCGAGGTCGAGGTCGAGGTCGAGGTCGAGGTCGAGGTCGAGGTCGAGGTCGAGGGTCAAGGTCGACAATCTCCAGAAATTCAAAACGTTTCCGAACCAGAAAGTTCATCAGGAGAGGGTTATGGAAGTTCTCATCATGATTCTCATATGTGTCCTAGTAATATCATTAATGATATATTCACGAACTTGAGGGTTCTTATGGGAGGTAAGCGAGCTGAAATAACTCAGGTCGAAATAACTAATGAAGCATTTGATATTTGCAGACGATTATTCCAAGGTGGGATATTGATATTCATACGTATCGAGAACTCTTGGTTGATTTAATGGACGTAATTCCGGGGGAATTTAGTGGTTATTATAGCGATTTAAATTGTATTTAGAAATTACAAAGTCATTTCAATAAGATGATAGTACACTAAAATCACTATAAACCAAGCAAACGTGTATGTGGTAAACTCAAGATTGCCCGTTTATAAGGCATACTACGGTGAGTGACGGCCTTGGAAATACCATGCTGGTTTATTCACAAGAATAGCCCCAAAAGTAGCACCAATTGCTAACAATTAGCGATGAAAGCCATTGATGTTATTCGTAATAAGGGAATTAACGCTGTTGGAGATCTTGCAGGAACGGCCTTTTCTACCGCAAAGAATAGAATAACGTCATTGGTGGAATATAGATTCGGAACGAAAACCACCACCACCGCTACCTTCAACAACAATGATGCCTGCAAATGTCAGTAAAGTGATAAAAAAACGCAGTGGAACAAAAACTAGCAGCATTAGCAATAACTTCACCATATATGAGTAATAATGCAAGTATGATAGCGGGAAGCGGTCTTGGAGGAAATCGAAAAAGAAAATGATTTAGAAAAACGATACGTTTTAGTATAAATGGCATTTAAAAAAATTGCTGATCCAGCGTTTGATATGGCGGCACCGGTGAATAAAGATGATTCTAAAATTAACTATCAGTATTATGTTATGCTATCCTGCAAGAGAGCCTAATCAAAAGGGAGAGTTGAACTTCATGTTCAAGATACAAGTAGATACTTTGTGCCGTGTGAGGCATTTAATGAAGTAGAAGGAGACCTTGAAACAAATGTTGCAGCTGATACGCCCATATGGGATAACCAAATATCCGATTGGTGTTTCGTAAATAATGGCATTATCGCTAATTAACAGTGCAAGATATACATTGATGGAAAAGAAATTGAATCAATAGAACAAGACGTTGATATTGCAACAACAATAATCGGACTTGCGAGATATTCTGATGATTATACAAGGTCGGCTGGTCCGTCTATGATGTTTGCTAAGGATACTTCTGATCATCCGAACCATTATCAATTTGTTAAAGTACGAACTGAGGCAGCTACTGCAGAAGCTGATCAACAACTCGATGCTAATCCAGACCGTGAAGATAGACCAGCCAATCCATTCGACATTTTAAAAAGGGTCAATGATAATTTCAATCTAGGATTTGCAACACGAAAAGGAGCATTAAAAGGACAACATCGACGGTTTTCATGTGCAATTCCGTTACATCATATATTTGGATTCTGTAGAAATGTCAGAAAAGTCATCTATGGAGCAAAGCATACAGTCGTGTTAGTGCGAAAGGAGAATGACAATGATGCAATCTGGCGTGCTAATGGTGTTGTTGATGGTAAAGTCATTTTAAATAAATTGACTTTATGGATACCCGTCTTGACTCCAGCAGTTACAATAGAGCAAGAATTACTATCGTTTATGGACACAGGTGGAAAATCATTGCTAAGTTGGCTAACAACAACGACTGATACAAAGCAGGATAATGTAAATGGCACATTTACATGGCACTTAGCATCAAAACAAGGTGTTTCAGCTCCACGTCATATCTTTATAGCGTTACAGGATGCAAATCGAGTGGGTCGTCAATTATCTAGTCATATGATATTTGATAATAAATTAGAGTAAGTGAAGTTTCGTTGAGAATAAACGGACAACAAGAGCCAGCAGAGATTGTACATCTTAATTATGAAAACAACAACATAGCTCGTGTATATCATAGAATATTGTCGTATATGGGTCGTGATCAAAATGTTGATACTGGTTTGCAAATATCGCAATTGATTTTGAAAAACACTATCCGATTTATTACTTTTCATTGGAACATCTTGACATGATGAGACAATCTGTTGTTGATATATACTTCCAAGCTCGGGTACAACGCCCTGCTGGTATAGCCGATTATAGAGCAGTTGCTGTCCATTCTCAGTGATAAAACAAAGTTGTTAGAAGGAGGTGGCGGACGAATTAGACATATTGATTCACCAGTGAAAACATGTAATGTTTTCAAAAATCATTTGATTTTCCAAACATGTAGGTTAGGATTTTCACAATAAGATCATTGAAAGTGTAAATTACATTTTAGAATAGAATGACATATAGTATTTTGTTAATGTCCAGATGACTGAGGGTCAGGACAAAAAAATTGAAATCAAAGTCGGCTAAAGAATGTGGAACTACAATAACGCTGAAACCCACTCAAATGTCCGGTGGCGCACATAAATTATCAATGACAGATCGTCAAATAAAACATTTCAATGATGCGCTAAAGAACAAACGAGGAGTTCAAATTGATTTTTCGAAAGCAGCTATCGCCAGTATGATAAAATCGGGTGGAATATTCCCGCTGTTAGCTGCTATTCCAGCATTGATTGCAGCGGCTGCCCCAGCGGTTGCGAAGGCGGCAGCGTTAGGAGCCGTTGGTACTGCTGCAGGAATGGCCCTGAAAAAAGCTACTGGGAAAGGCTATAAAAAAAAAGGAAAGGGTCTAAGACTACCAGGAACTCCACACAATTGGTACAAGGGCACGGGCCTAAGAATACCAGGAACGGCTTATTAGTGGAAAAATCCCTAGGATTTTCACCAATGTCCAATTTTGATTTAATTGATGCTGTAAAATCATTATCAATAAAAAACTTTAGAGGAGTTTTCATGAGAGATCAATTACCGTCAAAACCAATGAAAAATGAAACGGGTATTATCAATCTCGATAACAGCAGCGGAAAAGGAACTCATTGGGTCGCATATGCAATTGATCCACGCGGAATTGTCTATTTTGATTCATATGGATTAGCTCCACCAAAAGAATTCATGCGATATGTATCCACAATAACAAAGTCATCTCCAATTTTTTATTCCACGCTACCAACACAACAGTTAAATGATCCACCGATATGCGGTCGTGAAGTATTAAATGTCCTTGCAGAGATATCTAAATTTCCAAGAAAACCACCACAAGTTGTTGTTAATGAATATACTAGCAGGCAATGGCAAAAACGATAGCGTTATGATTTAGAAAAACGTAGCGTTTTCGTATAATGATTGATATTTGGGGACGACCTTTATCAGAATCAAAAAAAACAGAAACCGATAGCAAATTCGCTGTCGAAAGTGTAAAAAAAATAATCGAAGATGAAATCGCCGAGACATTAAATTTGTCAAGTGTAGATCCTGGGGAAATAGTTGTATTTCAAGATCGCCAGGGCAAATTGAAATCTAGTAATGTTTCATTGGATGATGTCTTAATACGAAGACGTGACGTCGTTGAAGATACAATAGTGTTATATTCAAATGATGGAAAACTCAAACCAGGTGTATTTGTTTCTACAATCACAGATGCATTAAAAAATTTAAATGAAGAACTTGAAAAACATATAACAACATATACTTCCCTTCGTAGAAATATTATCAATAAATTCTTTGGAACACCAGCGGTAACCTCTCCATCTCTCGCTGAAATTAAATCCAATTTTGATGAAATTAAAGCTAGTATTAAAAATATTAATGATGCTGGATTTAGTATTATTAGAGATAGCATTAATAGTATTAAAAAATCTATCGAGGATATTACAAAATTTAAAACAGACAATCTTCCGCTACTTGAAAGAATAAAGATTCCTCATGAGAGAAATATCATAAATATGATATACACAGTTCTCTCTGGATCATTAGATTGGGAACCTAAAAAGAATACAGTAACCCTCACTGTGTCAAACAAGGGTATTTATCGATTAACAATAGTGTCACTGAATCAGTTTAATATATCATCATCGACTTCATATGGATACAACAACGTGATTTCAACGACTATTGACGTGGGTGAATACAAACGGTTTACAATAACAAGCACTGATCCTAATTTAAATAAGACATCATTTGTATGGTACATGGAGTTTGTAGCTGATCTAAATTAGAATTTTAAACAATTAAAAACCACTTGAGGTTTTAAAATAATATGATTCCATCATCGCAATATCGCTATGATACCGTCAAAGACTTCTTAACAAAACTCAAAACACTCATTGATGAATATGAAATAAAAATTAAAAAGTATCGCAGGAGAATTACCGTAATTGATGTTACAGTATACTCGGTATCTGGTATAATGGCCGGTGCTGGTATTATACTATCTTCAGTAACAATGGTAGCTCCGATTGCTGTCCCAATTGCTATTTCCGCGGTGACAACATTTGCTGGACTTGCAAATGCTATTACTAAAAAAATATCATCGTGTTCTCAAGAAAAACTTAACGACTATATAGTAAAACATCAAGCAGTATCTAACGGTTACTCACAATTATCCTCGTTGATGTCATCATCGATTGATGATACGATAATTACCGAAGACGAATTCTCCGCGATGATACGTATTTATGATACTACGATTAAAAACGCTAGCGTTTTTTCATCTATTGCAAAATTAGACATTGTAAATAATAATAATAATGTCGCAAGAGATTCAACTACTTCAGCGGATAGCAGAAAATACCACTCCGCGGAAAACAAGCATGATATCAATATCGTCAACAAACCCTAAATTCAGTGTGAATTTTCCCTCGCCTGTTTCAGTAAAGGAAATCGCGTTGGCAAAATTACGAGTGTATCATAGTTGGCCTAATATCAGATCGGTTCCATTTGGCGGTCAGAGACCTAATAATTCTCTGGTGTTTGCATATAGGAATAAAAAAGATGATGACACTCCAGATTGGAACGTTGTTTCAATACCAACTGGGTCCTATCAAATTGAGCAAATTAATAATGAATTACAACGTAGAATAAAATCCATTACTAAAAAAGAATCAAAAATTGCGATAACAGTTCATGAACCAACACTATCATCTACAATTGAAATAGGCTCTCCTGGGTACGTTGTAGATATTTATAACAGTTCAATAAGAACAGTATTAGGATGGCCCGAAGATCCACCTAGAAGTGCTGGTAATTCCACGCCCGAGCCTGTAAAATCTGATTACGTCACTGATGAAATAGGACCTGAAAATCCATCAAAAACTTATAAAAAATTCGAGGATATAAACTTCACAAAAAGATATCGATATAAGGATGAATATGGTAAAGATGTGTGGAGAATTCCATTTTTTAATGATTATATCCCACAGGAAGGTGAAATTCTGGAAATACATGAAACAAGTCCAACATTTGTAGACATTAAAGATCACATCCTTGATAGAATGAATAATGATTTTTTGTTGCTATTACCGTCGTTAAGATCTGGCTTTCTTACACAAGCTGAGTTTACTAGTGTAGTCGCCGCGGGTAATAAAATCATCGATGACATGGAAATATTTAATTCGAGGATTACTAATCTCTTCACTGATGAAAATAGCCCGATTTCAAAAACTAGCTCAGCTCAAGATTATAAAAAAAATATAAATGAAAATCCAAATTATAAATTACCAGGATATAATGTTCCCGAGTTAAAGAAAAAACTCAGAACTGCCATCGACGAAGGATTTAATAAAATCTATCAATCATGGAAAGATAGCCAGCCGAAGCCTATTATCCTCACTTATAATAATTCTCCCGACGGCGACGGTAGACATATCGCACCGAACAATGTGGATATTTCATCGGTGATCGCACTTAATTTAACGTGTGATGTAATCGAAGGAAGTTATCAAATTAATATGGAACAATCAAATCAAGCCCGACAAGGTTACATTCTTTATTCATTTTCACCAACAGCACCCCCCGGATTTTTAATTGTTGAGAATCCGACTAATCCAGTCTATATGCAATGTCAAAATGATTCACTAACTAGAATTAATTTTACACTCACCGATCAGTCAAATAATTTAATTGATCTACGTGGTGAAGTATTATCGATTAGTCTGTTTGTGAAAAGCTAACAAATAATTTGTATTAATCAGCAGCAGAGAGGGTGAAATGACAACATATTTGCGACCGTAGATGGCAGCAATTTGAGTGTGGTTATGACAATGTATTTGCGACAAAATCGCTAAGATGGGGTCTTTTTTTTTTTTTGGTTGAAATATGAGATTTCGTAGGAAGGTCCCATTGGCATTCTGAGGCTTTAATCGATTCTGTCGCAAAAATTTGTAGACGTAGATGGCAGCAATTTGAGTGTGGTTATGACAATGTATTCACGACAAAATCGCTAAGATGGGACCTTTAATTTTTTTTTGGTTAAAATATGAGATTTCGTAGGAAGGCTCCATTGGCATTCTGAGGCTTTAATCGATTTTGTCGCAAATATATTGTTGTAGGGTTCACCCTCTCTGCTGCTAAACAACTAAACCTGCCCTGAAAGATTTTAAGACCCTGATAAAATGCACATCACCGCCACCACTTCGAGTGATAAAGACAGAAAACTCCACCAGAAAAAGAACGCCAATAAACATTAGCAGCATCGAGAATTGATTTGATTGAAAAATTTATCCCAATCCTTCTTCCTCAAGGTGAAAACAGAACTGATTAGACGATCTAAGAATCCTAAAAGTGGGAAATCTTCGTGCTAAAGACGTCATAGTACATTGAAAAGGATATCCGCCCAGACGAAGACACACCTCCAGATGACTTCAAAGATCCATAGTTAAAAAGATCAAGAAAATAAGTATTGTCAGAGAATTATAACTTTATTGATTACTTAAAACAAAAATGACGCACCAAGACTTTGGCAAATGCTCCAACTCGGAAATGGATATGTTTGCCATGCGATCCACTATCATCTCGATGCATAAACCACAACATTTAGAATTTTATCCCGTTTCCTCTATCAATGACTCAGGATCAGCTCCCATCGAATTTGAAATCGTAGGACATCACGAAGATTACATTGATCTGAATAGAAGTTACTTGTACTTGAAAGTCAAAGTATCAGACACTAACGGCAACGAACTAAACGAGGAAGATAAAGTATTCCACGTAAACAATTTCATGCATTTCTTGTTCAGTTCTATGGATGTGTACTTGAATAACAAACTGATTAGCAATCTCATGGATACTTACCCATAGCAAGCGTAGCTCAAAAATCTCCTGAGGAATTGAAACAATGCTAAGAACACAAATCAGGATGACTGCGTGTTATAGAATCCTGACACACCAGGCAAGTCCAACATCCTAGATACTAACAAAGTGAGGTGTAAAGACTATCAAACCAAACTTGCACAATGTCATTGCTTAGAACTGATGGGTCGTTTGTTGTTGTTGTTTTTGTTGTTGTTGTTGGGCTTAACGCCATTTTTCAGCACACGATAGGCTATTCATTGCGGCTAGTATTATTGGTGGAGGAAGAAACCGGGAAAACCGCGGAACGAACTACCGACCCAAGAGTGGCAAGCTTTCTCACATATACACATTCGCTGAATCCTAGATTCGAACCCACGCAGACAGGTGAGATGGCAGTGATCAATAACGGACAGCGCTATAGACAACTCGGCCACTCAGGATCCTATGGATCGTTTGCATTTGGAGATGCGGTGATAAATGCCAAAATTAGGTGACATACTCCTAGAGATTGATTTATTTTTTAGAACCATACAAGTACGCTAAGTACGCAAAATTCAACCTCATCAAAATATATTCAAAATTCACAACTCAGGAATATTTGGATAATTGAATATGTGGCTAACACATCATTAGTATAGGGACACCCATAGGAAAAACTGGTTAAATTTGACAATAATCCAAATAAACTGAGGTAAAGCACACGACTTAGGATGCTACAGGCTACACTCATGTCTCTACACGAATTGGAATCGAACCCAAAACAGTCGACTTTATGTGGGTTCCGTCGCACATACACCGCCAGTGCAACAACAAAGCAGGCATAGCGGCAAATTGAACCTTCACTCTACAACTATGCAACGCCTGGACTATAGCACGAAGGAAATCTACATTATGATATCCACTGCAGTCAACCATTCCTGTCAGCGACATTGGGATGCTTCACCTAAGGGCTGAGCCATTCACGCTATCCAAAGGAACATGCAAAGAGGCATTTCTAACACAACGTGACTTACCCCAAGAGAGCTGCAGACTATTAATAGATTTAAAACAGGTCAGACTCTCATCAGAACTAGTCATAGCATTAACACCAACATCAACTTCCCCACCTGTCATACACCAGAAACACTATGTCACATCCTTAACAACTTCCCAGCTTAATCCACATAGAAAGATCGATTTCGCACCTCCCAAACGAAAATGGTGTTACCAAAAACATACCCAACATGTCTTTTGTGCGAAGGACAATGGCAACCTGGAATGAACATACCGTAACGTCATCATCAACCTAAGAGAAATTGACAAATACCAATACACCTAATCTTCTAATCTTCCTATCTAATGAAGACACCCGGTAAGTACACCAAACTGAACCGGTAAGTACAGCTTCAAAAAACAGCATAATAGTATTAACTTTCAGCACCGAGGGACACGGCATGACGTAACTAACACCCACGAACACACTGACCAAAAGACAACGCACAGGACCTGACGAACCCGGTCAAGATAGCAGGCAGAAAACCAGATAGACTTCAACATGACTTTAGCGGCGTACAACCAGGAAGGAGCCGAGCGAAAACCTACATACCACAAGGAACCGATCCAGTAGACAGGCGCCTACCCGCCTCCCACCCCACCCCCCACAGGAACTTTAGCAGGCTTCCAATGTCAGCATGGGACCCGCGGCACAATTTGTAGGACTAATCACTATGACCAAGTACAACCCTAACTACACCTGAAGGTGTTGAATCCCGGGCCACCACCAGCCACCTAAGGAAATACATCTGTAAAGATTATAGCGCTGATGCGAATTTCAATCGCCAAGCGCCCCGCTTGGGCACCACAGAAAAAAATTAATAACACTGAAAAGATTAACAATGGCCAACACAATTGCCTAACCGTCTACAAAACCAAGGGGTAGTAATTGCAGCTCTATCTATTACCCCATAAACCCTTTCCCCCAGCACGTACACATAAACACCATCAGGGACCCGTACCCACATCATATATAAAACACATTCAGAGCAACAAGCAAGGACCAGACCAGAACACACCTACCCCTGCTGTCCTGCAACATCCCCCACACACAAACACGGACAAGCGCGAAGGAAGGAGAAGTCCAGGCTCTTCCCGGCCTGCCGCTCCACAAACTCAGTTCTCAGCACACACAGCAACATGACCGTAAACTAAGCAGAGGCGACCCCGGCCTCATCTTCGATACAGACAACAGTAACTCTCCTGTCTTCAGTTGGGTTCCCGAAGACCGACATCCCTAAAAATATCCTTTGGCAGGAGGTCCAAATTAACATCCAGCTTGGCACAGCAGATGTAATAAGTGAGATGTGGCTCACACCCAGCTGATTGGGAACAATTTAGACCCATATAAGTACGCTCAGTACGCAAAATTCCAACAAAGCAAATTAATAATCCCGAGTATTTGGAAAATTGCATTGGTGGCTAACACAATATTATCATAGGGACACCTGTAGGCACAACTGGTGAGGATTTGACCACACAGCCTGACATGCTGAGATAAAGCAGGGTAGACTAACCTTGGTGAACGGTGAAGGTGGAGTCGCGGCGGCGAGGGGTGGTCTGCGGTGTGTCTGCCATTGGCTTGTGTTGTGTACCTGGAATGACACTAAGGCCCAGCTCGGGGCCAATCGCCCTCTTAAAGGGACTGCCGCCCAGCCTGTGGCCCCAAACAGTCGCACAATGCCAAGGTGAGCAATACGCGACTATAATACCTACTCAGTCCGTCAGTCAGTCAATCGCGCCATGAAAATTTTGACTCTGCTGTCGAAGAGAAAGGAAGTGTTTAAGCTGAGATCCTGAAACCGCGTGATATGTGCTGCTAGACACTTCAACGATTGAACAAAAAACAAACATTGAAACGGTGAATCATACTGAATTTAAACTAGGATATGACTAATGGTGGTTCTTAAAAGGATTACTGACAATATTGACGGATCACAAACAACATACACAAAGGCATGATGGGAATTTCACTACTCCCCCAAAATCAAATGCTAATTGCTCAAATACCTTACTAATAACATTTCCTTATTTAAATACTTCATATCGACGCTTGTTTTCCTTCATATCGACGCTTGTTTTCATATATATATATATATATATATATATATATATATATATATATATATATATATATATATATATATATATATATATATATATATATATCACCACCCTGATTCAATTTCCTTTTCAGTTAAGCATGCCATGCGCTCACTACTACTACTACTACTACTACTACTACTACTACCACTAATAATAATAATAATAATAATAATAATAATAATAATAATAATAATAATAATAATAATAATAATAATAATAATAATAATAATAATAATAACAACAAAAACAAAAACAAAAACAACAGCGACTACTACAATGGTCAAGTTGTACACTAATACGCATGTTCTATGCACCGTATTTAATAAATGCTATTAAGATTAACTAGGAAATGTATTAATATGTATTAATAAAGCTTTAAAACTTAAAACAATCTTTATTCAGAATGGAATTGCCTGTCTTAAAATATGATACAAATTTACCCGTTAGCCCTGCTGGGTGCATCAAAGAAGTGCGTTACAATTGGAACCACTCGTTTAATATAAGTTGTTTGTATGGACCCGCCTGATTGGTTGGAATTAGATTTGCTTATCCTGTAAGCAAACATTATCAGGTCGTGGGAAGGATTGAAATGTTATCAAATTGGCCACCAATCCCTACGTAAGTAGTATAAACTACAGCTATTCATGATAATTCAAATATACATAACAATGTTAAAACAATAAGCAAGAAACAAAATAATATTAAGAAATAAATCATTTAACAATATCGAATACATTAACATAACATTAAACACAATAATAATCATAATAATAATAGCAAACTATGATTAATACCGAAATAGACCTAACAATAATGAAAATACTACTAATAATAATATTTATAATAATATGGTAAAATTGATTCTAGAACTAATAATACTAAAACTAATAGAAATAACAATAATGACATTAAACCAATAATAATAATAATAATAATAATAATAATAATAATAATAATAATAATAATAATAATAATAATAATAATAATAATAATAACAAAACTAATAATAGTAACACCAATAATAATAGTCAGATAATACTAATTAAAGTATTCATAGTTTTAACAACAGAGATAACGATGCAAAAAAAGAACCATAACAGACAGGCGTCCCTCTATTCGGTTCAACAACTAATGAACCATAAGCATTATACCTAATTAACCTGTAATATTACATAACTATACATTGTATTAAATATTAATAAAAGCATTAAACCTAATAAGCTTGTAATATTACATAACTATACATTGTATTAAATATTAATAAAAGCATTAAACCTAATAAGCTTGTAATATTACATAACTATACATTGTATTGAATATTAATATAAGCATTATACCTAATCAGCTTGTAATATTACATAACTATACATTGTATTAAATATTAATAAAAGCATTAAACCTAATAAGCTTGTAATATTACATAACTATACATTGTATTAAATATTAATATAAGCATTATACCTAATAAGCTTGTAATATTACATAACTATACATTGTATTAAATATTAATAAAAGCATTAAACCTAATAAGCTTGTAATATTACATAACTATACATTGTATTAAATATTAATAAAAGCATTAAACCTAATAAGCTCGTAATATTACATAACTATACAGTGTATTAAATATTAAAAAAGCATTAAACCTAATAAGCTTGTAATATTACATAACTATACATTATATTAAATATTAATAAAAGCATTAAACCTAATAAGCTTGTAATATTACATAACTATACATTGTATTAAATATTAATAAAAGCATTAAACCTAATAAGCTCGTAGTATTACATAACTATACAGTGTATTAAATATTAATAAAAGCATTAAACCTAATAAGCTTGTAATATTACTTAACCATACATTGTATTAAATATAAATAAAAGCATTAAACCTAATAAGCTTGTAATATTACATAACTATACATTGTATTAAATATTAATAAAAGCATTAAACCTAATAAGCTTGTAATATTACAAAACTATATACATTGTATCAAATATTAATAAAAGCATTAAACCTAATAAGCTTGTAATATTACATAACTATATACATTGTATTAAATATTAATATAAGAATTATATTATCTAAATCTATAACTATTATCTTCTCACGTCATTCATAGTAGATAATAAAATGCATAAAAAATTGCAATGACCAAATACCATTAACATAATTCAAGCTGCATAAAACAACAAACTTACAACCATCAATAACAACATTATCATTAAGAACAACATGACAAACCGACTTACTGGGAGATAATCCTAAGAAACTGGAAACCAAACAAAGAAGATGGAAAGAACTATAAAGAAGAAAGGACAGAAGAAGGAAGGAAGAAAGAAGTATTCACCCACACAATAAACGACTGTCAATTAGAAAATACATGCAGCATCAACAAACGACACAAACATCAAATTGCAAAAAGAAAGGACTTCAGTGGCCAAAATAAAAAGATTTATCAATTTTTATTGCCTTTCCGAAAAGAATAAGTAACTAATCAAATTGCCGGCGAAGCATCAAAGACAGGGACAGTCCAGGAAGCTCTACATGCTGTCACACAAACCCCCACCCCCGCACGCACACACACACACACAGAGAAACTAATTTCGAGGTGTTTAATATCGTATCAAATGTAAGGGAAGTCCATGACATACACCCCTCCCCCTCCTGTCCCATAATACCCTCCCTGGACACAGACAAGCACTAAAGCGTGGGATACCCGGGCTGCGCGGCCTACTGCCCAGACACATTATAAAAGTCAGTCTTCACTTTGGCTCCTGAAGACAACCATGCAAACATGATCCTTTGAAATTGCTTAACCATCCTCGTTTAAGCGGAGCTAAAAGTTATAATGGTTGACATACATCCAACAGATTGGGAGTACTTTCAGTCCTTATAAGTACGCTAAATTCCAACACAGTAACACTACAAATTTACAACTCCGCGACAATATATAATGAAAAAAGCCAAACCGTTTAAAAGCTGTTTTAAAACAACACCTTCTTGCAAATAAAAATGTCTACACACTACACTAGTCATATATTCACACTACACTAGTCATATTCACACTACACTAGTCGTATAGCCACACTACACTATAGTTATATATTCACACTACACTAGTCGTATAGTCACATTACCTTAGTCGTATAGTCACACTACACTTGTCATATATTCACACTACAATAGTCATATATTCACATTACGGTAGTCAAATATTTAAAAACATGTCACTGGTGTTACCGGTGAGTAACTTCAGCATGACGACTATACATAGAAGTGATTAATTGAAACATGAAAAATTAACTCAGCTATATATTGAAGGAGTTAATTAAAACAAATATGTAATACAACTGTATACCGAAGGCAATACTTGAAATATGAATATGTAATAAAATAGTATATCGATGTGGTTAATTTATAGCATGAATATTAATGTAGCTATATATCAAATGTGTTCATTAAAACATGAATATGTAATGTAACTAAATATCAAAGAGGTTAATTTGTAACATGATTATGTAAAGAATCTATATATCCAAGGCGTTAATTGTAACATGAATATGTAATGCAACTATATATCAAAGGGGTTAATTTATAACATGAATATTAATGTAGCTATACATCAAAGGTGTTAATTGAGCATGGATGTCATGCACCAATATATCGAAGGGGTTAATTTGTAACATAAATATGTAATATAAATACATATCGAAGGGATTCATTGAAACATTAATATTTAATGCAATTATATATCAAAGGGGTGAATTTGTGACATGAATATGTAATGTTGCTATTTATCAAAGTGGTGAATTTGTGACATGAATATGTAATGTTACTATTTATCAAATGGGTTCATTGAAAGATGAATATGTAATGTAACTATATATCAAATGGGTTAATTTGTAACTAGAATATGTAATGTAAATACATATTAAAGGATTTCTTTGAAACATGAATATGTATTTTAACTATATTTCAAACGGGGTTCTTTGAATTATGAGTATGTAATACAACTATATATCAAAGGGGTTCATTGAAACATGAACATGTAATATAGCTAAATAACAAAGGGGTTATTTAGATACATGACTGTGATGTAAATATATATATCAAAGGGGTTCATTTAAACATGAACTTGTAATACAGCTATATATAAAAGGTGTTAACTTGTAACATGAATATGTATTTTAACTATATTTCAAACGGGGTCCTTTGAATTATGAATATGTAATACAACTATATATCGAAGGGGTTCATTGAAACGTGAATATATAATGTAACTATATTTCAAAGGAATCCATTGAAACATGAATATGTAATAAAACTATATATCGAAGGGGTTCATTGAAACATGGGATGTAATACAACTATATTTCAAAGGAATCCATTGAAACATGGGATGTAATACAACTATATATCAAAGGGGTCCATTGAAACATGAGATGTAATACAACTATATATCAAAGGGGTCAATTGAAACATGGTGATGTAATACAACTATATATCAAAGGGGTCCATTGAAACATGAGATGTAATACAACTATATATCAAAGGGGTCCATTGAAACATGGTGATGTAATACAACTATATATCAAAGGGGTCCATTGAAACATGAGATGTAATACAACTATATATCAAAGGGGTCCATTGAAACATGGGGATGTAATACAACTATTATGATAGGATTTTCTGACGTTGTTTTTAGACGTTTTCCATCATAACCTTCTTCTCGTGTCTAATTACGAGAAGGCAGAAAGTTCAGCATTCATAAGAATAAGGTGTCACATATGATGGTGTAGATACGGTTACATCTTTTTGTGGGGAATGCTTGACTGCGAAGAGGTGGGATCGCTGTAAGAAATAGACATAATACTCTTTTGAGAGCATGGAATCTCACTTTATTGACATATATATATAGATACATATTCTAAAGATACAACATGTAAATTTATTTATGTTGAAAATTACATACAATACATATTACAATACTTATTAATAGTTCTTCCACAATCTAGTATTTCATTTGTCCATTCATTTTTCTGTATTTTTGAATACAAGTGATTTAAATATTTAAAGAGCCTAAAATTCAGTAACTGTAATAAATGTATTTTATTTTATTTATTGTAAGGTAAAGACCTGAAAAAGATCTGTGAATGTTGTACTTATTATTTAAAGAATATATATTTATTCTCAATTAAATTATAACATGAAGCTAGTAATTATTTCAAACAAATACTAATGAACAGCGAAGCTGTAAAATATTTAAATTACATTATGATTGTGGAAGAAGGGAACTCAATAATATTATATTATAAATACAATGTACATCAATTCAGTAAAATATTAAATCAGTAAAATATTTCATAGTAGAAAAGAGAACTCACTATTACATTATATTAATGAAATAAAAATAATTCAGAATAGTACCACAACTCACTATAAAATCTTTAACTTCCAAAAGCGAGTATAAAGCATAAGTTTCTTACCTGTAAGAAATAGACATAATACTCTTTTGAGAGCATGGAATCTCACTGAGAACAAAACAGCTCAAAGCCTTTTTATATTCTGGAAGCTGTTTAATCACAAGTGCCAAATCCAGTCTCAAAAGATATTTGTCTAAATGACGCGTGGTTCTCGCGTGCTTTCCAAGGACAGGTTTAACTTTATATCAAGTTTTAGTGTGGGGGGGTAGATTGTGAGTGTGGACGGTATTTTTCCAAGTAACGACCCTTTGGATCATGTCCATAACCTTCCAGTGGTCATTCACATTGTAAACCTAATTAATTTAATTATACCCTATGGTGATTATCAATTACTTTGTTCCCAACTTCTCAACGAAATCTAATAAGTTTTTATTGATTGAATGGTGCGATAAAAAACATTATTTGACTTCTATCCGATTGAACTGGCTTATTAATTAGGCTTTTTCCATTACCAAGTGAAAGCTGGACAATAATAAATGCTTAATCTAAATTCATTTCAATGTCCTTATTATATTCAGGATATGAATTATTGATTGGAGCACGCTTCTCTTACACTCCAATCAATATCAAAGCACTAGCTTAAATTTGGATGTTTTTATCTTCCAATAACTAGAGATTTCAATATGTTGTACACAAATTAATATTTTCGTTTCTTTCTTTTAGAATTGAGATCTTGATAAATACCTCTTAGTTAAATTAGCCGAGACCTCGAGGCTAGTAAAAAATTTGATAAGTATGCGAGGAAGAAAAAAGAAAAAATATTAAAAATCAAAAATTACAATGCTTAGGTAGATGAAAAAATTTACAATGCATTGGTAAGTTGATAAATTGCAAAAAGGCAATGAGAACAATGTTCATTGCAGTACATATTGTGAAATTCAAAAAGAATACAGTAAAATGTATAATAATCAATAAACTGTAAGGTACGTTGACAATGCGTCAAAATACATATGATAAAAGATACATAGAAAAATGTACCATAAAATGTGTAATAAGGAGTCAATATAAATTGAAAAAGTGATGACAATTACACAAGGAAGTAAAAATATGAAAAAGACCAAAATACAATGCACAGACAAAAGTTAAGAAATAGGAAAAACAATTTACCGTGTAGTACCTCGATGAGGAATGAAGAAAAACAATATATTAAGAAAACATTAAAATATGCAATGTGACGGATAATACGTAATGTGACATCTGTATGGTAAAGAAAGATTTTATTCAAGGGAATCATACGAAAACACATTTGACACATTCAATGAAGTTCAAGTACAATAGTGAGAATCTGCAATGAAAAAAATATGTTTCTTTTATATCATTATTATTTATGATTTATGTTGGTTTTTTATATATTATGTTGGGTTTTTTTTATACGTTAGTTTACTCTTTTTGTTGTTATTTTATTATTATATTTATTTTATTGTAAATAACTTCAGCAGAACATAATTAAATTGCTGTGTATGCGCTAGGTTATTTCCATCATATGTCATTGACCTAGGATCATGCGATCAATAGAACAGCGTGTTCATAATATTGAGTGATACTGCTTATGAATAGGATGTGAATTATGACTTTCCAATATATTATTTCAAATATGAGACAACTAATATTTTAATTTAGGAGATATCTAAAATGTGTGTCATAATGCGGTATGATCTCTTGTAAACCAAGTAACTGTATAATGTTTATTCGTGATGCTTTCATTAAATTAGAATTAATTGATACGTCTTGAATGTCATCTGGACAACTAGGGTATATAGCGCAATATAGATACGATCGTTCAATTTGATTGATAAATTCCATTAAAACATGCTGTGAAATCAGTATAGCAAGTGAACTCGCCTGCTGAAAATTTCGCTGTATGACTAATTTGCTGAGTCTCAACCGTTTGAGCTGCAATCCTTTCTTCTATTGTCTAATATTCTGCACAATTATTTCGACAATAGTAAGCATCGCTTGCTCTAATAGTATAAGCGTTTCTGAATGTGGACCAATAGCCGTTAGCATGTTCTAATTCTATTATCAATTTGTCAGGTATAGGAGAAGAAATCATCTCCCTATCGAGCAATAATACCGAAAATTTAAATTTCAGTATTCTGTTGCTTTAGCATACTTGTATAACCTGGTAAATGTCGTGATGTTTTCATTGTCAGCATTCCAAATAGATATTTACCTATTTTATCAATGAAGGCAAAACTTCTCTCATAATACATTTGAAGAATGCAAAACACCTTTCTGAATTAACTAATTAATTAATGAGATTGTTATATTAAACTGCATATTCATTGTAATTCGTATTGACTTGAAATGTGAAAGAATATCATATATGTAGTTACTGTTGACATCTCTGTGTCAATGTTCGATACATTCGACTGAATAATTCCTTAAGAGCTTGATTTGAAGGAGTGAATCCACTTATCGGCTGAATCATAAAATAGTGGGAGTGGCTAGATATAGCCTTTAGCGTAAATTGATTGTGTTCTGTTTCTGCGGATACTGAATTCAGAGTTTAATAAAAAGAATACATTTGTAACATAAATGTGAAATATAACTATATATCGAAGGAGTTATTTATAACATGAATATGAAATACAAATATATATCGAAGTAGTTAATTATAACATGAATGTGTGATAAACCTATATATTGAAGAAGTTCATTTGTAGCATGAATCTGTAATTTAACTATATATCAAAGGGGTGAATTTGTAGCATTAATGTGTAATGTAACTATATATCAAATGGTTAATTGAACATGAATATGTAATGTAACTATATATCAAATGGTTAATTGAACATGAATATGTAATGTAACTATATATCAAATGGTTTCATTGAAACATGAATGAGTAATTTAACTATATATCAAAGGGGTGAATTTGTAATATGAATTTTTAATGTAATTATATATCTAAGGTGTTCATTAAAACATGAGTATATAATGTTATTATATATTAAGTGGGTTCATGGAAACTTGAATATGTAATGTAACTATATATATAAGTGGTGAATTTGTAACATGAATATGTCATGTAACTATATATCAAATGGATTCATTGAAACATGAGTATGAAATATAATTATATATCAAAGGGGTAAACTTTTAACATGCATTTTTAATGTAACTATATATCAAATGGGTTCAATGAAACATGAATACTTAAGGTAAATATATATCAAAAGGGTGAATTTGGAACAAATATACAATGTAACTATATATTGAAGGTGCTTTTTGCAATATGAATATGTAATACAGATTATATATATATATATATATATATATATATATATATATATATATATATATATATATATATATATATATATATATATATAAGGGGTAATTGGTGTCATGAATATGTAATGTAACTATGTATAGAACGCGTTACTTATAAGATGAATATGTAATACAACTATATATTGAAGGTGCTAATTTGTAACATGAATGTGTAATAAAACTATATTAATGAGGTTCATTTGTAACATGAATTTGTAGTGTAACTATATATCTAAGTGGTGAATATGTAACATGAATATGCAATGTACCTATATATCAAATGGATTCATTGAAACTTGATATGAAATGGGTGAATGTTTGACATGATTTTGTAATGTAATTATATATCAAATGTGTTCATCGAAACATTAATATGTAATGTAATTATATATTGTTACGTCATGGCTCGTTCTATGTAACATAAAAAGAAAAAGTGCACACAACAAACTTTATAAATTTTAACAGTGATACAATTTATTTTACTAGAACACAAAATAATGTAAATTATTTAAAACAAGACTTGCGGTTTACAGGAATGATCCAAATTTTGTTCAAAAAAAATAAAAATATATAAGTCCTGAAAAGAGTTCTAAACACAGTCTGAAAGTATGATGTTCCGGTCCAAAATAGCGGTTGACCACGTCAGACGAAGGCTAACAGCAAATTCTAGAATTTTCACAATAATGTATGTGTTGTCCCGTTCCAATATTAGGGAGAAAATGTCCAAATACGTAATGTTGTTCTCGAGGAAAATTATAAAGACGAAGTGAAAAGTAGTTCCTCTAACACGTCGTGTTATTTTACGTAGACATAATAGCAACTTCTTCGGGCACAACAAATTAGAAGTTGTATAATAGACTCGACTACGACAGTCTGACCGTGACTGTTGACTCTCAATCAGGACAGTTTGTACGAGACTGTGTATGAATCACAAAATCTCAAGGCATCTATGGGAAGGCAAATGCGTAGCCTGAACAGCACGCGCACGAGGAAGCATGCAATTCAGTACTTCTGGACATTCAGGAAAGCCTGGCCCAGTATCGACCAACGTTTTCGTGGCTATTCCTGAATGTTTATTAGTAATGAATTTTTTTCATCATAAACAGCACGTGCCAACATGAATCACATTAACCACTCAAGTAAACTTATCAAAAACATGTTAGACGATATAATGAAATAAAATAAAAAAAAAATTATACAAAATTGATTCTTTAACGCACTTGAACTCCAGGGTCGTAACAATATTAAAAAGTGGTTCATTGAAATATGAATATGTAATGTAACTATATATAAAAAGGTGAATTTGTAACATGAATATGTAATGTAACTATAAACCAAACGGGTTTATTGAAACAGGAATATTTAATGTAATTATATATCAAAGGGGTGTATTTGTAACATGAATATGTAATGTAATTATATATCAAAGGCGTTCCTTGAAACGTGAGTCTCTAATGTAACTATATATCAAATGGGTGAATTTGTAAAATGAATTTGTAATGTAACTGTATATCAAATGTGTTCGTTGAAACATGAATATGTAATGTGCATGTAATTATATTTCAAATGTGTTCATTGGAACATGAATATGTGATGTAACTATATATTAAAGGGGTGAATTTGTAACATGAATATGTAATGTAACTCTATATTAAAGGGGTGAATTTGTAACATGAATATGTAATGTAACTATATACATGTACCAAAGGGGTTCATTGAAACATGAATATGTAATGTACTATATTTCAAAGGCTTGAATTTGAAAAATTAATCTGTAATGTAACTATATATCAAATGGGTTCATTTAAACATAAATATGTGATGTAACTATATATGAATTGGGTTCATTGAAACATGAATATGCAATGGAACTTTATATAAAATGGGTTAATTGGTAGCATGAAATTGTAATGTAACTATATATATCAAAGGGGTGAATTTGCAACATGAATATGTAATGTAACTCTATATTAAAGGGGTGAATTTGTAACATCAATATGTAATGTAACTATATACATGTACCAAAGGGGTTCATTGAAACATGAATATGTAATGTATTATATTTCAAAGGCTTGAATTTGAAAAATTAATCTGTAATGTAACTATATATCAAATGGGTTCATTTAAACATAAATATGTGATGTAACTATATATGAATTGGGTTCATTGAAACATGAATATGCAATGGAACTTTATATAAAAGAAGTTAATTGGTAGCATGAAATTGTAATGTAACTATATATATATATATATATATATATATATATATATATATATATATATATATATATATATATATATATATATATATATATATATATATCAAAGGGGTGAATTTGCAACATGAATATGTAATGAAACTATATATAAAAGGGTTTAATTTGTAGCATGAAATTGTAATGTAACTATATATCAAATGAGTGCATTGAAACATGAATATGTAATGTAACTATATATCAAGTGGGTTCATTGAAACCTGAATATGTAATGTACCTATATATCAAAGAGGTTAATTCGTAACATAAATATGTAATGTACCTATATATCAAAGATGTTAATTCGTAACATGAATATGTAATGTAACTATATATCAAATGTGTTCATTGAAACATGAATATGTTATGTAACTAAATATCAAAGAGGTTAATTCGTAACATGAATATGTAATGTAGCTATATATCAAAGGCTTTCAATGAAACATGAATAGTTAATACAACTAAATATCAAAGGGGTTCATTAAAATATGTATACGTAATGTAACTATATATCAAAGTTGATAAATACTAACATGAATATGTAATGTTAGCAGGTCAGAAGATATGTAGAGACATTACAAATTTCTGTGTACTGGAATACACAATTCTTCTACAAAATTTAGGAATTGTTCGTTGAATATCAAAATTAGATTATTCAAATCTTATTGCTGCACAGTGTATTGTGCTTCTCTGTGGACAAACTTTAATGAATGCATATAAAGAAAACTAGCTATTTGTTATAATAATATGTCTTCGTTTTCCATTAGGCCTGCCAAGATGGAACAGTTCTTCCAACATGTTTGTAAATGATAATTTATTTAGTTTTCATGGAGTAATGAGAAAGTATGTATTCTTAGTGATGCCAAGACCATTTAGTAGTACGAATGGTATCTTGAAATCACTTTGGAACTATGACATTCATTTAAATTCTCGTATTGAAGGTAGACAGAACAAATTGCTCTTTAAATGTGCTGCATAATTTCATTCTCAACAGTGCAGGGCATAGTCCATTGTTGTATTGTTGTAGATATGCCTGTACACTTGTAAATAAGATATATATGACCTTTCATGTTCAAAATAATTTTATATTATATATGTATTTTAATTTAGATGTATGGAATATGTAGTCCTAAACAACTATTGCTTATCTTTTCTTTATTTTGACAAATTTCTCATCATTTTTTAATATTATTATTAAGTCACTTATTCAAATAGTTGACTACTCATTATAAATATATGCATTGAGAAATGGAAAAAAGCTGGTCGCTCCCTCATGAGCACACATTGCATAATTTTGGCTGTATGGTGCCTTATATTTATGTATTTTATGGACAATAATTAGTTATACTTACGTAAATATTGACAAGAGACTGACGATAGGGCTAAACAACTTATGTTAAGATGCGAAATGATACTTACAGAACGAAACTTTTTCTTTCAGAGAGTGATTGACACTTTAGAAGTGAGAGACGGGGTTAACTTAATAAGTCAGGAAGACAGTATATTGCTGTAGACACTTTTTGAAAGCAGGATTGACTGCATGTAGTTTATTGATGATGATGTATGGGATAGGTTCATGTTGACAGAGGTGGACTTACCATTAAGCAAAGGTTCGCAATTGCCTTAGACCCAAAACTACCAAAAGACCCGTAGAACGCTTCACAAACACATGATTATGACTGTATTACTTTTTACCAATTAATTATATATCTAAACATCGATACGCTAAAATGCTGTACGAATGTTTAATTCATGATGAGCATCCCGCCCGTCCCCACTACATTGGACTCTACTGCGCATGTGCGGGTGTGTTTGTAAACAAAAGGCTCAGCATGCTGTAAGCTGTAAGCTACATACCGTTGACAAATGAAGCGAAGATACCAAAGTGGTTCTGAAAAGGAGGAAGCGGGGAAAAGGCAGAACGTTTCTAGCAAAACTTTCAAAGGTAACAACCTTTTTCTCGACGGCTGCTGACAACACTAACATTAACGTTACTAAAGATAAGCAAGAAACCGGTGTTTGCGCTAGCAATGCTAACACTGTTGAAAAGGAGCTACCCACTGGCAGTGTCAACCCAGGTTGCTCCAAAGATTTGAGGACTACTTACAAGACAACTTTACGGGATCCTTCGACTGGAGATGGTAATGGAACTGCCGCTTTCACTGTCCATGATGACAACTATTGCAATGACGAATATGGTGATATACATATTACTCAGCAAATAGACCCCGTGAGTAGCAGTCGCCCTAATCAATCAATGTGTTATAATTGAAAATGATCTAGCACTCTGGCCAAAACAGCTGTCAGACAGAGAGCACTCCTCAATAGTGCAGAGGGGACAAGAACAAGTCAAGGGCAGAGCTTTTCCAAGAAACAGATTTACAAGCAGTAACTATTACATGCAAATAATGAATGGACTTAGCTCGTGTACAGTGAAAAAGGACTGTGTTATGTGCTTTTCTTGCTGCCTATGTGGAAACAGAAAAGAACACTCAGCTACGTGGAGATAGGTTCAATAACTGGTAAAAGCTTTCATCTCATTTGAGGCATCATAAGAAGTTTGCTGAACACATCACATATATGGATTTCTGACAAAGTCTTTCACAGAAACTACAAACAAACACAGCTATAGATCAGGTGAACCAAGATCTAATTGCTCTGGAAGTAAACAGCTGGAAAGAAATTTTAAGAAAATTAATTGCAACTGTGAACCATCTGGCAGAGCGTGATCTTGCATTTCGTGCTCAATCAGACAGGTTGTTTGAGTCTGGCAATGGAAATTTCCTTGGGCAAGTGGAACTGATGGCTCAATTTGACCTAGTCAATCGAGAGCATTTGAGGAGAATTCATGCAAAAGAGCTCAGTAATACATTTAATCAAACATATTCAAAATGAACTAATTTCCCTAGCTGCAAAGTGTACAACTGAATCAATTGTAGAGATAGTAAAGAAAGCCAAATTTCATGCAGTAATCATGGACTGCATTCCAGACCTAAGTCGCAATGAGCAGCTATCAGTGATGTTGCAAATTGTAAAATTGAGACGTCAAAAGGTGTCTCCTTCCATGAGCACTTTGCTGGGTTTTTCAGGCGCTTGACATAGCATTAAAAGGCTTATGAGTCATTTAATGGCACCTAGAAACACTAGGTTTGGATCTCTCCAACTGTTGAGGTCAGTCCTATGATAACTGGAGCAACTTGCAGGGTATAAAGAAAGGCGTTCATAAGAACTAAACAAGTCGCACATTGAGCCTTGTTGCTGGTGATGCAGCCAAATCATCTGCGACATCTATCATATGCTTTGGCCTGTTACAGTGACTTTACACTCTGTTCAGCTCATTTCACCGCTGGACCATTCCCACAGAACATTTCAAGAACTTTATACTGAAGACACTGTCAACAGAGAGTGTAGGATAAAAGCTGTTAAAGCTCTTTGCTACCAGCTGTTTGAAATAGTGAATACTCACTCTTATTGCTTTAAAGGAGTATGATTCAGAGAAACGGGATGTCATGATACATCATCCAGAAGATGCAAAAATGATCTATTGTTGTAAGTGCCATTGTATGGCACAATGTGTTGTTCAATATAAATAAAGTGAGCAAGATTCTACAGAACGTTTCAGTAGAGACAATGAGGAACGAGATCAGTGCAGTCACATAATTACTTCAGGAATTTCGAGATCATGGATTTAACTCTGCTAAAACTGATGCCAGGGAGATAGCAGAGAGATTTGAGGTGGAGAAGAGCTGGCCAAAGGTGCGTCAGAGAAGAACAACTAGACAGTTTGAATATGAAGGAATGGAACAAACTCAGTTATGTGTAGAAGAGCTCTTCCAAAGATATTTTTCCTGCTTCTAATAGAGCCTTTGTCAAATTAAAGGAGAGACTTCACACATGGAAATCTTCCATGAGCTGTATGGATTTCTCTACTCCATTGATGTAATGAGATACAATGAGAAGAGAGATAAGCCGAATGAATGCTGTCAAAAACTGGAGCAGACAATGGATGCTATTGATGCAGAGGATCTGAAGCGTGCAGTTTTATACTTGCCCACACATATCTCATCAACATCGGACATGTTTGAGTCAATTTACAAAGAGAATATCCTTGACATCTATCTAAATTTAAATATAGCTCTCAGACTTCTTCTCACTCTCCCTGTGACATTTGCTACAGGTGAGAAACGTTTCTCATCCCTGAAATGCAGTATAATGCACCTCAGGTCAACTATATCACAGGACAGATTGTTTGCACTTGCAGTTCTCTCCACTGAGCATGATGTCAGCAAGTCACTGGATATGGAATTAGTGATCATGAGATTTGCTCAGGCCACGGCTTGCAAGGTCACCTTAGGAGCACAAGATAGAAGACAGAAAATCATCACTGTGTGAAGATTGGCGACAAGCTAAAAGTATATCTTTCTCAGATAAATAATAACTGAAAAAAGGGAGAGCAAGGGTTGTGGAGAATCCAATGCGTATGTTTACCTTAGGTCTCAGTATGGTGACGACAATCAATAGCTTCATTTCTACAATTAAATGTATTTCCTACTACCGACCAGTATATCCCAACGTAACATCAGTGATAAGTAGTAAATTATATTCTAGTGAAAATACGTTTTATAAAATTCTGCAAATTTTGTTGTATGGCAGCACAGAGATGTGAAGCTCTTTGGCTCATGTAGTATATTTATTAGCACAGATTGTCACATCTTCTCTTTTTCATGCGTGGATAGTTTCATGTTGTTTCAAGTGTGTGTGTGTGTGTGTGTATATATATATATATATATATATATATATATATATATATATATATATATACATACATACATACATACATACATACATACATACATACATACATACATGCATGCATGCATGCATGCATGCATGCATGCATGCATGCATGCATATACATACATACATACATACATACATACATACATACATACATACATACATACATACATACATACATACATACATACATACATACATACATACATACATACATAGGGGCAGAAGCACAGTGTATGTCGCCACCAAGAAATTTTACTTAACAAAGAGGTTCGAGTTACATTGTTTTATCGATGATCAAAAAACAGATTGGCTGTTCATGACCATAAAATTATAACTCAATTACCACGTGTCACTGCCTGGATGTCCAAAAGTAAATAATTGTTTCTAATTATAGAATTTTAGTCAATACTTATCGCTAGATGGTCTTCTTTTGTGTTTACAGGAACGACGATATTTGGTTGTAAATGGTTCGAAATCTTGTCGGTCCATAGTAACTTATGGAGTTCCCCAACGCAGAGTACCTGGATCAGCGCTTTTCTCCTTGAACATCAAGTGACGTCATAATTCATGTTGATTTGGAAATGCACCACTTTGCAGATGAATATGTAAGACACGGATCAATCAGTACCCACTAGGATACCATGATACCACAAAATAACATTAGCAAACTTTACCAAATGGCAAGAAAATGGGGCATGCAATCCCAACTCTAGATATGCATCATAATGTAGCCGAGAGGAAAGAAATGCCGTAAACAAATATGGAATACTCCAAGAAGATATATCTTTACAAACCTTAACTGAAATAACATATGTAGCGGGTCACAATTAATAGTGATATGAAATGGAACCTTTATTTCAAAGATTTTGAACCAAAGCAAATAGAACTTAACAGTTATTAACACCTAAGGAACCTAAAAACTGAAGAAAAGAAAATAGCTTCACACGGATAAATTTCAGAATACCCATATACTCCATTATCCTGGTTTAAAAATGAAGTTTAAGAAATCCAACCGCGAACAGCCAGACTTGTTCCAGTTATGAATACAATCACAAATATACCATTAGAAGTCAAAAAGAAATATTTATCTAATAGATACCATTCGAAATAAACTCAAATATACCTGTAATATACACCATTAGAAATCATTACAAATATACCTGTAATATATACCATTAGAAATCATTACAAATATACCTGTAATATATACCATTAGAAATCATTACAAATATACCTGTAATAGATGCCATTAGAAATCATTACAAATATACCTGTAATATATACCATTAGAAATCATTACAAATATACCTGTAATATATACCATTAGAAATCATTACAAATATACCTGTAATATATACCATTAGAACTCATTACAAATATACCTGTGATATATGCCATTAGAAATCATTACAAATATACCTGTAATATATACCATTAGAAATCATTACAAATATACCTGTAATATATACCATTAGAAATCATTACAAATATACCTGTAATATATACCATTAGAAATCATTACAAATATACCTGTAATATATACCATTAGAAATCATTACAAATATACCTGTAATATATACCATTAGAAATCAACACTAATAAAGACAAATACACGCTTCTAAGAGTTACCATTAAAAATCAGATGCTATTAGAAATACAGCAAACTCATACCTTATATAAGTGCCATTAAAATCAGATACCATTAGTAATACAGCAAATGCATACCTCAATAAGTACCATTAAAATCAGATACCATTAGAAATACAGCAAATGCATACCTCAATAAGTACCATTAAAATCAGATACCATTAGAAATACAGCAAATGCATGCCTCAATAAGTACTATTAAAATCAGATACCATTAGAAATACAGCAAATGCATACCTCTAATAAGTACCATTGAAATCAGATACCATTGAAATCAGGTACCATTAAAAATCAGATACCATTAAAAATACAGCAAATGCATATCTCTAATAAGAACCGTTAAAAACCAGACATCGTTACAAATCAGATACCATTAAAAAAAAACACAAATACACATATCGAATAGATACCAATAAAAAATCAGCACAGATATATTTGCCTATTAGTTGCCATTCAAAATCATACAAATACAATTATCTAATAGATATCATTAGAAAACAACACAAATAAACTTATCTAATAATTATCATTAGAAATCAACACAAATAAATAGATCTAATAATTATCATTAGAAATCAACAAAAATATACTTACCTGATAGATACCATTAGAAATAAAAAAAATACCCTTATCTAACAAATATCATTAGAAATCAACAAAAATACATTTATTTAACAAATATCATTCAAAAACACAATTGTACTTATATAATAGGTACCATTTCAAATCAACACAAATATACTTATCTAATAAATGCCATTAGAAATCAACACAAATATACTTATCTAAAATATACCATTAGAAATCATCACAAATAAACGTATCTAATAATTATCATTAGAAATCAACATAAATATACTTACCTAATAAATGCCATTATAAATCAACACAAAAATGTTTATCTAATAGAAACAATTAGAAATGAACACATATATACTTATCTTATAGATACCATTATAAATCAACCCAAATATGCTTATCTAAAAAATACCATTAGAAATCAATACAAATACAATGATCTAATATACGCCATCATAAATCAGATGTGATTAGAAATCAACACAAATGCACTTATCTAGCAGATACAAGTCGAAATCAACACAAATACAATTATCTGAAAGATAATATTAGAAATCAGAAAACATTAAAAAAACACAGATATACTTATCTAATAGATACCATTAGAAATCAACACAAGTACACTTATATGACAGTTAGCATTAGAAATTAGCACAAATACACCTATTAGAAAGATAAAATTAGAAATCAGAAACCATTAGAAATCAACACACATATACTTATCTAATAGACCGTTAGAAATCAACACATATATTTATCTAATAGACCGTTAGAAATCAACACATATATATTTATCTAATAGACCGTTAGAAATCAACACAAATATACTTATATAATAGACCGTTAGAAATCAATACATATATATTTATCTAATAAACCGTAAGAAATCAACACAGATATACTTATCTAATAGACCGTTAGAAATCAACACAAATATACTTATCCAATAGACCGTTAGAAATCATCACATATATATTTATCTAATAGACCGTTAGAAAGCAACTAAAGTACACTTCTACGATAGTTACCGATAGAAATCGACACATATACACTTATCTGAGAGCCTCAAATTCAGAATTTTCTTCAAAACGATTCATCCCTTACCTCAAATATTAGCTACAACGGTAGAAAATAAATTTGATGACTTTGCATAATTTGTACAGACACATTTCTTGAAGTTTTTTTAATAATAGTTAGAATTGTGCGTTGCATTATAACGTATCATGCAATTTTACATTATGACGTAGCATGCAAACATTTCATTATGACGTATCATGCACTTTTTTGTTATGACGTAGCATGAAAACATTTCGTTATAACTTATATTGCAATTTTTTCATTATGACGTAGCATGCAAACATTTCATTATAAAGTATCATGCATATGTTTCATTATGACGTAGCATGCAAACATTTCATTATAACGTATCATGCACTTTTTTCATTATGACGTAGCATGCAAACATTTCATTATAATGTATCATGATTTTTTTCATTATGAAGTAGAATGCAAACATTTCATTATAATATAGCATGCAAACATTTCATTATAACGTATCATGAACATATTTCATTATGACGTAGAATCCAAACATTTCATTTTAACGTATTATGTATTTGTTTCGTTATGACGCAACATGCAAATATTTCATTATAACGTATCATGCATGCTTTTTCATTATGACGTAGCATACAAACATTTCATTAGAACTTATATTGCAATTTTTCATTATGACGTAGCATGCAAACATTTCATTATAACGTATCATGCATGTTTTTTCATTATGACGTAGCATGCAAGCATTTCATTATAACGTATCATGCGTTTGTTTCATTATGACGTATCATGCAAACATTTCATTATAACGTATCATGCACTTTTTTCATTATGACGTAGCATGCAAGCATTTCATTAAAACGTATCATGCGTTTGTTTCATTATGGCGTATCATGCAAACATTTCATTATAACGTAGCACTGAACTAATGAAGATCAAGATCTAACTCAAAGCAACTATACATATCACACTAGCACAAAAGTAACTATACATATCACACTAGCACAAAAGTAACTATACATGTCACACTAGCACAAAAGTAACTATACATGTCACACTAGCACAAAAGTAACTATACATGTCACACTAGCACAAAAGTAACTATACATTTCACACTAGCACAAAAGTAACTATACATTTCACACTAGCAAAAAAGTAACTATACATTTCACACTAGCACAAAAGTAACTATACATTTCACACTAGCACAAAAGTAACTATACATGTCACACTAGAACAAAAGTAACTATACATGTCACACTAGCACAAAAGTAACTATACATTTCACACTAGCACAAAAGTAACTATACATGTCACACTAGCACAAAAGTAACTATACATGTCACACTAGCACAAAAGTAACTACATTTCACACTAGCAAAAAAGTAACTATACATGTCACACTAGCACAAAAGTAACTATACATTTCACACTAGCACAAAAGTAACTATACATGTCACACTAGCACAAAAGTAACTATACATGTCACACTAGCACAAAAGTAACTATACATTTCACACTAGCAAAAAAGTAACTATACATTTCACACTAGCAAAAAAGTAACTATACATTTCACACTAGCAAAAAAGTAACTATACATTTCACACTAGCAAAAAAGTAACTATACATTACACACTAGCAAAAAAGTAACTATACATTTCACACTAGCACAAAAGTAACTATACATTTCACACTAGCAAAAAAGTAACTATACATTTCACACTAGCAAAAAAGTAACTATACATTTCACACTAGTAGAAAAGTAACCGTACATATCACACTAGCAAATAAGTAACTATACATTTCACACTAGCACAAAAGTAACTATACATGTCACACTAAAACAAAAGTAACCGTACATATCACACTGGCACAAAGCCAACCATACTCGTCACACTGTTATAAACCATACGTGTCATCACACTGGCACAAAGACAACCTACATGTCACTCGATACCGAGGGCCAATCAAATTTCTACTGCAACAATTCGACTAATATTTTCCACAATCCAGCAAACAAACTCGCAGTTCGAATTCGAGGTGTTATTGGACGTAGAAGACCAAAGTATATGTTTTGTTAATGGAATTCCATTTTGTCCAGAGTGTAAGTAGTGTTCATGGAATTCCATTTTGTCCAGAGTGTAAGTAGTGTTCATGGAATTCCATTGTCTAGAGTGTATGCAGAGTTTATGAATTTTCAAAGTCTAGAGTATATGTAGTGTTAACGGATTTCTAAGAGTCAAGAGTTCATGTAGTGTTAAGGGATTTCCAGAGTCGGAGGAGTATTTGTTGTGTTAACGGATTCCTAGAGTCCAGAAAGTGTTTGTGGAGTTAAAGGATTTCCATAGTCCGGAGACTATTTGTAGTGATAATGGATTACCAAAGTCCGGAGAGTGTTTATAGACTTCCAAACGACCAGAATGCCTGTAATGTTCTGTATGCAATTGAAAATATCATACTAGCTGTAAACAGAGCAAACTTTGCAATGAGCCCTGTGTATTTTTTCCCGTGAGATATAAGCGTGTTCCGTACGTTGTTCTGTATCTTTACCTTGGGTTCTACGGTGACACTAAAAAAACTTCATTGACTCTGGACATTGAGGAGGTGAACAAAATTATCAATAAAAAACTAAATCATTTTAAAAATATGCATTTGGAATCAATTTGTAATGGTTTACCATTGTTATCATTTTTATTGAATGGTTATAAGTACCGTTACTAATCAAAACGCACAAAAAATAAAAACTTGTAAACAAAGCAAGCATTTAATCACTGAACTGTAATCGATCTCATTCTTCTAATTTATAGTATTCCATCGGTATCCATTGGTATCGGTCTCAGTCGTCTAATTTAACTGTTATCGTTCTCAGTCGTCTAATTTGACAGTTATCGGTCTCAGTCCTCTCATTTACAGCATTCCATCGCTCAATTGGTATCGGTCTCAGTCATCTAATTTAACTGTTATCGGTCTCAATCCTCTAATTTAACTGTTATCGATCTCAGTCGTCTAATTTGACAGTTATCGGTCTCAATCCCCTCAATTGGTATCTATCTGTCTTAGTCGTCTAATTTAACTGTTATCGGTCTCAGTTCTCTCATTTACAGCATTCCATCGCTCAATTGGTATCATTCTCGGTCGTCTATTTTTACTTTTATCGGTCTCAGTCGTCTAATTTAATTGTTATCGGTCTCAGTCCTCTCATTTACAACATTCTATCGTATAACTGTTCAATTTTGTCTTACACGTTTATTTTATAGCACTTCAACAATTCAGTTGATCATTTATATGTATAATTTAGATTTGGTTATACTGTTTTGATTCCATTTTGTCTTATTTTTGTCTGCCAAACGGTGCGTAATTATTCGTAGAGACTACAACCCTTTAAAATTTAAAGATCTATGATCGATTTATCATAAGGGTCTAATCATCACGTGTAATTGGTTTGAGATACATTCTATATTTATAGGTTACTGCATTTGTATGGGAAAATATGAACGAGTTTTTCGGATGGCTATACTACACGACCTTGGGAGTACTGTATATTCATCCGACAAAACGAGCTCGTATTTTCCCATGCAAATACAATAACATTTATATTTTAAGCTTATTTTCTTATTCTACACAAAGCTTAATTATGTAAATAAAAATACAATACAAGAAACAAAGAAACTGTGTGTATGCCATTTTCCAAAATAAATACTAAAGTGTAGCTGCATCGTTTTATAACAACATTATTAATGAGCACGTAACTCCAGCGAGACAGAATTAAAGTTGGTCGCGCGCTAAACGTAAGTTTCGAAAGAAAATGGCATTTGATCTACTTAAAATTGAAATTTGGAGCAATTGTAGTTAATGAATTCGCATTGCAACAACTTTTCCATTTGATCTGGAATGAATACCTTTTGGTATTTATGTCAATTCGACGCAATTTTCCGATTATGGTCTGGATTTAATAGAATGAAGTAACTTACATCAAATTACATCATCCGCTGCCAATTTAATCGTACTGAAGTGTGTTGACATTGAATGATTTAGATCATAATGTAGGAAAACTATGAAGCCTTTTAATTGCAATTATTGGAAAGACGCTGTGTAAGTTGATGTTTATTTCATAATGAGTGTAGTAAGGATAATGTAACTACTCTTGGAATATGATCAAAAATATAGTACAGTACAATTTTGAAATGTGTAATCTCATTGAGATTCTATGACATTGCTCGTGTAATTTGGATTTGCAGAACTACGAAAGTACAATCTGAGGAAATTCAGGATATAAAATTGTAAGCATATTTTCCCATTTTTAATGCAAGCTAGAGAAGACAGTTACTGTCTTATAATTTGCATATTATTGTAAGGACTCTGTTGCCTTCTGTAGCTACCCTAAATCTGAAACATTGTATCATAAATGTTAACGCGGAATGTGCCAAAGCTGCTGATATGTGGTAGTCCATGAAACATTTGCTTTAATTCATTCAGGAAAAGAAAACTGTTTACAATAAAATGTAGTTCTACTATTCGCCTGCATTCAGTAAGAGGGTGCAAAATCGGTAAAATGCTGAACGATTCTGACAATGTAAAGTTGACTGACAAAATACTGTAATAACTATTTTTACTTTTCTAGATCTGAAAGAAAGTATCAAAAAGGAAATGAAACCAACAATTTTAGTACAGATTAGTAATTAATTTATTTCCTAAAATACAAAGTGAAAATTCAAAGAAAATGGCATTGTGACTTGAATATTATAAGAAAGCTTGATGTAGTTTTCCGTGGATCGGTGGTTCTTCCATGGGTCCTATTTGGTTCTTTCTACATCAGATATAATTGTGGCCATGAATAGGCTATCACGTGATGAAAATGGAGTTAAACCCTCATAACAAAACAAAATGATGTAAAGAAAGTAATATGGATGCGCTACGCACGTTTTTGTCTTGTTTTATGCTTTTCTTTACGGATGGCATACGATTTTTGTATCCTCTGGCCTTTTGAAACCCAAAGAAAGAGATTTAATTCACATTGTAGAGATAATGAGATTATAACCCAAATGTACGATAAATTTTAATACAATCGATAGCATGTGACAGATATCAGGTTCTTCTTTATCTAAGACGCTAGTTCACTGTATGGTTTCGTCTTGCCTCAACTCTGGTAAAATTTAAAGCCCCATATCTTCTCGGCTATTGGAGTTCATCAATCATCAAGTGTTCAGTCAGTAGATAAAAATGATTCCAAAACATATACATGTATTATTTCCTTTCAGCAGAAAATGCAAGGTGTCATCTTCAGGAACACCACACGATGTATATCATAGGAGTTGTTTAAGATTGTTAACCTGTCATTCAAAGCCACGACAAAATATATAAGGATTTGCACAATCCCAAACCCACACAAACACACTCTCCTATGGTTAAGGCCAACGGGACAATACACTAGTCGCTGCTGATAATTGTTGAATTATAATACTCTCAACAGGGCGTTTTGGGACACATTTCGAAACCGGTTTGACAATTATAGAAAATCAGGGTGTTATTCGACGAAATCAGTCCGTCACGGGTATATTAGCACGGAATTTTAATTTTAGCTCAGAAGGCGTTGTGAGCCAGACCGGGTAGTATGGTAAATTGTTTAGCATCGGAAGTAACGTGGTGTTAATATCATCATCTTGCTTGGAGTGAATAGCAAGCTGTGAGTATATTTTCTTGCTTTAATGTCATTAGAACTTCAAGTTTCTTCATGTTAATTGTCAGTGATGAACTTTGCAGATATCTACAGAATAAAAGTCAGCTTTGTCGCTCGGTACAGTCTGACAGTATGCACATCTTTGCCATCAAAGAGTTCTTAACATTGCCGGATTAAACCCTGTGGAGGCCCCTAGGCAATCGAAATATCTGGGGCCCATCTCTCAAATTATATCCTAATAAGTCAAGATCAAATTAATACAATATTATTTTGATCCGTTGTCGCTGGGCCCATAAAAGGTTTGGGGCCAATAGGCCTACTCTGCCTATTTGGTAATCCGGCACTGGTTTTAAACAATACGCATTGAATTATACTCTTATTTCTAACATTTATTTCACCTCTTCATTTATATTTTTATTATCAGGAGAAAATAAATGTGTTCATTAAGAAAGGTTGCGTTTGCCTAAAACAGAACAGAGAATGATTTCTATGTACATGAGGCGTTTATGAAGGACTTGTAAAAGTTCAGTCAGAAATGAGATCAATATGCTAACACGAGTCAAGTTTAATCATAAAAAATCCCAATGAAACAATCGCTACAACTGTCATCCAATACCTGTAATCTATACGGTTCTAACTATATAAAAGAATAAGCTCTTAAACAATTTACGTATGTAAGGACTTGCAATAGTGAAAATAGCTTTTTAACTAGCACAGGGGTTGGACAAAATGAATGTAGACATGTCCAGGCATTCGATGCATTACCTATAATGAAAGGAGAGTTGGCAAGTGATTGCCACATAATAAAATCTGCAATACAACCATAATTAATCAATCTTTACGAATATTGCTAAAACAAATTAAGTGATTAAATAAGTTTTTAAAAAATAAAACCGCAAAAAGTAGAATAGTTTCGCTGTAAAAAATGTATGAAATAATTGCAGTGAACATATGCTACTGACAAACAAATAACCATTATCTTGGTAGTTATTTGTCTCCACTGTGCTACTGACAAACAAATAACCATTATTATTTTGGTAGTTATTTGCGTCCACTGTGCCACTGACAAATAACCATTATCTTGGTAGTTATTTACCTCCACTGTGCTACTGACAAACAAATTAACCATTATCTTGGTAGTTATTTACCTCCACTGTGCTACTGACAAACAAATAACCATTATCTTGGTAGTTATTTACCTCCACTGTGCTACTGACAAACAAATAACCATTATCTTGGTATTTAATTACCTCCACTGTGCTACTGACAAACAAATAACCATTATCTTGGTAGTTATTTGCCTCCACTGTGCCACTAGCAAATAACCATTATCTTGGTAGTTATTTGTCTCCACTGTGCTACTGACAAACAAATAACCATTATTTTGGTAGTTATTTGCCTCCACTGTGCCACTGACAAATAACCATTATCTTGGTAGTTATTTACCTCCACTGTGCTACTGACAAACAAATAACCATTATCTTGGTAGTTATTTACCTCCACTGTGCTACTGACAAACAAATAACCATTATCTTGGTATTTAATTACCTCCACTGTGCTACTGACAAACAAATAACCATTATCTTGGTAGTTATTTGCCTCCACTGTCCCACTGGCAAATAACCATTATCTTGGTAGTTATTTGTCTCCACTGTGCTACTGACAAACAAATAACCATTATCTTGGTAGTTATTTACCTCCACTGTGCTACTGACAAACAAATTAACCATTATCTTGGTAGTTATTTACCTCAACTGTGCTACTCACAAATAACCATTATTTTGGTAGTTATTTACCTCCACTGTGCTACTGACAAACAAATAACCATTATATTGGTAGTTATTTACCTCCATTCTACTACTGACAAACAAATAACCATTATCTTGGTAGTTATTTGACTCCACTGTACTACTCACAAATAACCATTATTTGTGTAGTTATTTACTTCCACTGTGATACTGACAAATAACCATTATCTAAGAATTTATTTACCTCCACTGTGCTACTGACACGGGGTGACGAGTGGTTTCAGGCGCTCACCTTTACGGATCATTGACCACTGTCCGCATGGGTTACCGGGCTTTCATCTACTATAGATAACTTCCGAATGACGTCATCAGCAGCCATATTTGTGGTATCCTGGCAGATGTACAGTTGAGTTTATATGGAGTGAGGAGGCTGTAATAAATTCAGTCATTCTCAAGATACTGTTGCAAAGCATACATAGAACGGAAATCGGGCTCAGTGTGTGTTGTCAAAATGGACCAATTTTGGTGGTCGCATTTAGGAGCAACTCTCAGGATTGCCCATCGTCCATGTAAAAATGGACAGAAAATCGTCTGCTAGGGACCTCATCAGGAAACACCTATAAAAGATTTTGCAAATTCCCAATTCCGAGTAATCTAACGGCTTCGATGTGGCTCGACTCAGGGTAATCGCTTTCTTTCCGGTCGACCTTCTGGGCCTCTTTGCATATTTCTTCCGTGACAAAGTAACATCTCTCAGAGATAAGTGTGATAACACAATTTCAATTGTCTCATTGTGGCCATAGAGTTGTGATTAAAGAATATCTATGGTTATTTTTAGCATCATTTGAAACTGTCTCTATTGGTTTTGATACATACAACATGTCTCTATTGATTTGATACATACAACATGTCTCTATTGATTTGGTACATACAACATGTCTCTATTGATTTGGTACATACAACATGTCTCTATTGATTTTGATACATCCAACCTGTCTCTATTGATTTGGTACATACAACATGTCTCTATTGATTTGGTGCACACAACCTGTCTCTATTGATTTGGTACATACAACATGTCTCTATTGATTTGGTGCACACAACCTGTCTCTATTGATTTGGTACATACAACATGTATCTATTGATTTGGTACATACAACATGTCTCTATTGATTTGGTACATAAAACCTGCCTCTATTGATTTCGTACTAACAACAAGTCTATTGATTTCAAACGTACAACATGCCTCTATTGATTTCGTAATACAAAATGTCACTACTGCTTTCTTACATAAAACATGTCTCTACTGATTTCGCACATACATGTCTATTGATTTCGTACATACAACATGTCTCTATTGAATTGGTACATACAACTTGCCTCTATTGATTTCGTTCATACAACATGTCTCTATTGGTTTGGTACATACAACATGTCTCTATTGATTTCGTACATACAACATGTCTCTATTGAGTTCGTACATACAACCTGCCTCTATTGGCTTGGTACATACAACATGTCTCTATTGATTTCGTACATACAGGTCTCTGATTTCGTACATACAACATGTCTCTACTGATTTGGTACAAACAAACCTGTCTCTATTGATTTGATACATGCAATATGTCTCTAATTATTTCGTACATACAACATGGTTCTATTGATTTCGTACATTCAACATGTCTCTATTGATTTCGTACATACAAATACAACATGTCTCTACTAATTTCGTACATACAACATGTCTCTACTGATTTAGTACTTACAACATGTTTATATTGATTTCGTACATACAACATGACTATTGATTTCGTACATACAACCTGCCTCTATTGATCTGGTACATACAACCTGCCTCTATTGATTTGGTACATACAACCTGTCTCTATTGATTTGATACATACAACCTGTCTCTATTGATCTAGTACATACAACCTGCCTCTATTGATTTGGTATATACAACCTGCCTCTATTGATTTGGTACATACAACCTGTCTATATTGATTTGGTACATGCAACCTGTCTCTGTTGATTTGGTATATACAGCCTGTGACCAATCTGCGCTCCAAAATCACGATTCATCAAATCCTACATAGTAAGCAGTACACAAATTATGTCCATAAATGTAAAGCATATTTAGTCCAGTTGATCTATGATGTTTGTGTTCCACAAGGCTCTGTTCTTGGTTCCGTTTTTTTTTTATTCAGTATACTCAGTCTCATTAAAGTGTCATAGACCAGCATCAGGAGCCTCACATCTTGTACGCTGACGACACCCGATAAACAAATATAGCTGCCAAAAATGAAGTTGAGGCCACCATTCAAAGCATAGATGTGAAGCCATGAATTAAATGCAACAACCTACAGATGAAAGATAACAGTGAAGCCATCCTGATCGCAGCGCAAAAAATGTCTTATTTACATCCTTTGCCTAAAAAAATAAATATCAACAATACCAGCATTAAATTCACAGTTAGTAAGAAACCTTGATGTCACTCTCAACAGTACTAACTCATTAACTGATATGTTATAAACGCATGGAAGGCTGTTGAGGTAAAGGAATTTAGTTATCGTTATCTAGACGGTTATCTCTTCCATGTTATTGCCCGGATCGAGTAAATATTAAGATTTTTTTTAAAAAAATTGAATGTATAGGTGGAATAGATAGAGATCTGGGCATATATATAAAGCAGAATGACACGAATCCCCGTACATGCAAAGACAAAAGTTTAATCAAAATTCATAAACAATTGTGATAATGCATTGCATTAAGAAGACGCAGTAGTAGAGGAAAACAAGATTTTCAGCTCAAACCCCTCTTTTACCCCTCCAAACAAATATAAACTATAGTCCTAAACTATCCCCACCCCTTTTTTCAAAAGTATTAGTAAGGTTTCTAACTCACACCCCCCTTCTCTGTTATTACAGTGTTAATGAATCCAGGTAGAGAGTTATGCATATGATCGGTGTTCATGTAAACTTCCTTATACTATCCAGAAGCTTTGTTATTATACTTTTGTAAAAAGGGGTGGGGATAGTTTAGGACTAAATTTTATATTTGTTTGGAGGGTTAAAAGAGGGGTTTAAGCTGAAAATCTTGTTTTCCTCTACTACTGACGCACTTACGCTATTAAATAAATAAATCATTCACCGAATTTCAAACACAAATATATAAACAGCCGATCTGTTTCAGTGATAGAATTAGTTTATCATTGAATCGAGTGAACGATCGAAATCATTGCTTTATACAATTACATAGCCTGATTATTTCTGGTTCATTTCAAATTCACCGTGTCTGTTCTTTATCTTAATTAGGACTGTTCGTCTGTGTCCTTTCCACAGTTTCCTTTTCCAAACTCTCTTTCTGCCTTCGAGCTTTATATGGCATGTTGATATGAAAGTACGTAGATACTTCAATAGGTAGATACGTGGATGCATCACGTGTAGCAATCTCACCTTCCCAAAAAAGCAAAGAAGCAACTTAAGTCTCCGGTTAGATATCCTACTGGTGATAGATCATAATCCCCTCTCGTTATGTCAGATATAGTTCTATCGGAATTCAAAGCGATACCAAATCTATCTGGTCAAACTAAACATATCAGGCCATAACCAAACCTAGTTTCACAAGATTAATGTACATTCTAATGGCTATTTTGACACTGGCTCACATTAACATTACACCGAGACGTCAGTTCTGGTCTCGTCTCAATTATTCAAACGAATGAATGAAATACATTACATGGCTTAACTACATTATTTCTAGCAAATACACATATTCAAATCTCTAGCATATTTGAAATCTCCTTTCATGGTTTAACAATGTTAATTTCAGTCAATACGCACTCAAGTCTTTATCATAGGGGAAATCATCTAAGCTCGGAGAATTCACACGGATTCTCGTAACTCATATCAGCTAAAGTAAGGAATGAAATATTTAGATACATATTTTCCTATAACAATCAAGAGAATACATTCAAACGATTCGTCAAACTTATTTAAAGAATATCATTAAACCGGTTCATATAAATGAACTCACACGGTTGTATTCATATCAAGATAATTGATCTACGAATCTAAATAAAGAAATTCATGCAAATAAATCAACTAAATCCTTTTATTGTTATCAATGAATTACATGAGACTAACGCAAATACCCTGCGTTTTCAATCTTTATCGCCAGAATTGTCTCCGTCGATTTTCCATACAACCGATCCCTTTGATAATTATTTACGAGAGAATTTCTTCTAAATTCGACTCGGTGTCTCTTACATTTGTTTTCTCATGCAGAAAAAGCACAGTGTACTAAAAGTTTTACGATGGGACATATTAAACCCCAGAATTTTCGTGTGGGAAACTAGATTACCAAATACTATTTCTAGAAAATTTCAAATCTGACAAGTCTGATACAATATTGAAAGTTAACCATTATCTTTTCAGGTCTCTCTGACTTGCTAAATAACCGAATGCTTAATTAAGAATCGTTTCTCTCATTAAGCAGACATTACCAGTCCGTACATTATGGTGAGTTAAATTCGCGTCGGTCACCATAAATTTAAATAATTGTTCACCTGAGCAAATTAATGTGCTCTTCATAGATCGACAGAAATTTGCATCCTTACAGCTGTATAAATAGCGTGGAGACGCATCAATTTAATCAGCAAATTTCTTTGTGTCAATACCACTAAAACACTTGTGTGTTCCTTAGTTCTTTCAAGACTTGACTGCTGTAATTTATTTCTTTCTGATTCCTTTCAGTATCTATGAAAGAACTTCAAAACATAGCTGTTCAGATTAGCTCTGGAGTACGAAGAACGAAGCACACCTCCCTCTGGTCTGTAACCTCCAAAAGCATTCCATTCGATCCAGAATCAAATATGAAATTTGTTCACTATACTACATTTCGTAGACTGGTTCCAGTCTAACACACATACCTATCTGACCCACCCATGTGTACAGACCATCTTGAAACTTATGTTCCTCTTCTGACACTCGTATTATTGTTCCCGCTGTTAGAATGAAGTCAGACTGACAACTTTTTTGTCTACCATGGCCCAGCTAGCTGGAATGAATTGCCTATCGATCTTAGACACAAGGAACTGTGATCTGATTCAAGAGTGCTCTTAAAAGTCGCATGTTTTGACTGCAAAAAGAAAAGACAACGATTTAATAATGTTTACTTCCTTAATTATTTTCAACATGCTCTTGTTTTTTAATTATATGGTTTCATATTAGCAATTGTGTCATTTTATATGATTTTCTGTGTCATCTAATATTAAAACGCGCTTTATACATGATTATACATTTGATGTGAATAGAATTACTACATGACATATTGTGAGAAAAGGGATCGGTTTCTGTTTGGTCTTTTCATTTTGCAAAGTCTGTGTAATAAAACAAATGTTTATATTTGATTCTGGACCCCGAGTGGCCGAGTGGTCTAAAGCGCTGTCCGTTACAGATCACTGCCATCTCACCTCTTTCTGCGTGGGTTCGAGTCCTTGATTCGGCTAATGTGGATATGTGAGAAAGCTTGCAAGTAGCTTCTTGTGGGTCGGTAGTTCTTTACGGTGATTTCCCGGTTTCTTCTTCCACCAGTAAATACTGGCCGCCATGTATATCGTGTACTGAAAACTGGCGTAAAGCCCCAGAACAATGACATTTGATTCTGGTAGATTCTGAGATTTCATTCTCAGAAATCCTTTCTGGACAGGCATTATTATCAATGCTTACACATGAATAACGCGCCCTAAACTTGAAACCGCCTCCCTAAACTTGAAACTGCCTCCCTGAACTTGAATCCGCCTCGTTCTAATGATGATTGTAAGCGACAGGTGACTGATCTGTACCGAACAGTTAGATAAGGATTGTATGTCCGACTGTCTGTTTGATATATATATATATATATATATATATATATATATATATCTATATATATATATATATATATATATATATATATATATATACGTGTGTGTAGATATATGTGTGTGTGTCTTTCTGGAGATTAAAATTAAATGCATATTCGCACACTGTAAGTAAATCACATTCTGATGTACCAAATAATATTAGTATATTAGTATATTAAATTGTTATATATCTACATTTACAAAACATTACTTGTTTCTCTTTTAATGTATGTGATACGGGTGTGTGTGTTTTTTATAAGAGCATCTCGATTTAGAAAAGAGATTATGCAAACCCAACATTATTTTTATTTTTCATGCATGTATGGAGAGATGTAAAGGGCCTAATATTCAACTCAGATCACATTTGATACTGCACTCGTAATTCATGGCAATATTTAAATTTTAGGGGCCGTTATTCTGCACTCACATTGAACGAAATGAAAGGATGATGATTACCTTGGACATATTGTAGTACACTCATGATGATCATTGCTATCACTACTCATTCAGAGATTTTGGGATACACCCATTCAGTCCATTTGTCTTGTTGTCCGTCATTCTAGTAGACAGTTATCATAATCTTGCATAAACCCCTGGGTCGAAATTCACGTCTCATGTTATGTGCCACCTGTAGTGCAGAGAGAGAGAGAGAGAGAGAGAGAGAGAGAGAGAGAGAGAGAGAGAGAGAGAGAGAGAGAGAGACCTCTGCCCCTGGCCCACTGGGAAGGGCTCAGAGTTAAAATGTGTTATAAAACACAATCAACTGGTGAACGATATATCTTATGTGTGACTGATTTGCATTATCAACCCAACGTCATTGCCTAGGTGTGTGTTTGGCGAAAATAATTACCGGAGGTCTTGAGTGAGGAAGGGTTACAATATGCTGCGCTGAAAGGGGCGAGGCTTTGCCATTGCAACCCATTTGTGGGAAGGTTTATAAGTGAAACGAAAGCCTTGTACTAGCATTATGTGTCGAACAAATGCTTTAAATGTTTCTGGTAATTATGTTGCAATCAAAGAATATGTCAAACAAACGCTTAAAATTATCATAAAAATTATGCACATACCCGGTAATTTATATCAACATGCCGAAACACCATGGAATTAACAAAAGCAGATAACGACACGCTATATCGATGACATGCGATTATATATCTTCTATTATTCACACAAGATATCGATGATATCCGATTATATACATTGTTCTAATCAGGTTAAACAACTAAAATCTGAAGAAAAACTTCCCTAAAAAATAAACTTTTTCCTACGTGAGCTTGTTCACGTCAGATGAGTGCTTGTTGATCAATTAAAATTATCCGTGATCTGAATTATGACCAGCGGTGTCGACTTATTAAATTAAATTCTTAATCTCGGTTTCATTCCTGTGTGAAACCTCGTCATAATTTGACAAGTGTCTGGTTACAAGGTGTGTTAGTTTGCTTTCAACAACCAAATGTAATACGAGGGCACCATAATATCTTCTAAACAGGTATTTACTTTTTTTTAGGTCATTCATCTTTTTGGCAAACTAGTGAGAATTAAGGACGGATACAAATAATCCGTCTACCATCAGTATGTCCCGTGTACAATTTCCAGTCTGGAAAGGGCTGTGTGTGTAATATTGACAATGTAATTGTACTTAAATTACCTGTTTAAAAATGGCCGTGAATTCGTACTAAATTACGAATTACAGATTAACGATGCAATTGTACTAAATTGCTGATTACTGATAGATAATAGAATTATACAAGATTACGGATTACAGATTGATGTTGTATGTATACAAGATTACGGATTTTAGATTGACGATGGAATTATACTAAATCATGCTTAACAGATTAACGATTATACAAAAATATGGGTTTCAAATCGACGATAGAATTATACTAAATTACGGGATACAGATTGACGATGAAATTATACTAAATTACGGGTTACAGATTGACGATGTAATTATACTTAGTTACCGCTTCTAGACTGACGAATGAATTACATTAAATTACGGGTTATAAGTCAAAATAATACACGTAGGTATCATTTACTGTTCAGTATTCCAATCAGTAACGCACCATATTTTTTCTCCAAAATAGTATGTTTTTGAGAATACAGTTTGTATTCTTTTTTATGTACTATGCAAATCGTTATAAGACAAAATTATGTTTTGTCATTGATGTGACAGTTATAACAAAGACAGTATCGGTCACAATTAGAGGGCAAATTTACAACCAAAGACAGTGAGAGATGAACGGTTTTGTCATGAAGTGGGTCAACCACTGCCAGTGAGTGCAAGCATGCGGCAAGGTGTCAAAGGTCAAATGTACGAAACCGTGACAACATTCTGTGCCCAATAAAGCAGCAAGATGCATTATATATTTTACGATATATGGGTTACGGTCGTTAAATTCGTTACGATTATTAAGTGGATTAATATCATTAAATCAGTTAAGATCATTAAATGGGTTACGGTCGTTAAATGGGTTACGGTCGTAAATGGGTTACGGTCGTAAATGGGTTACGGTCATTAAATGGGGTACGTTCGTAAATGGGTTACGGTCGTTAAATGGGTTGCGGTCGTAAATGGGTTACGGTCATTAAATGGGTTGCGTTCATTAAATTGATTTTGGTTATTAAATGGGTTACGGTCGTTAAATGGGTTAAGGTTATTGAAAGGGTTGGGGTCATTAAATGGATTACGGTCATTAAATGGCTTGCGGTCATTAAATGGGTTAAGGAGTCATTAAATGGATTATGGTCATTAAATAGCTTGCGGTCATTAAATGGCTTTTGGTTATTAAATGGGTTGCAGTCATTAAATTTTTTTTACGTCGTTAAATTGGTTACTGTCATTCTATGGATTATGGTCAATAAAAAAGACTTGTCATGGTCCTTAAATGAGTTACGGTCATTAAATGTGTTACAGTCATTAAATTGGTCACGGTTATTAACTGGTTTACGGTCATTAAATAGGTTGCGGTCCTTAGATGGATTTTGGTTATTAAATGGGTTATGGTCGTTAAATGGGTTAAGGTCATTGAATGGGTTGTGGTCATTAAATGGGTTTTGGTTATTAAATTGGTTATGGTCGTTAAATGGGTTAAGGTCATTGAACGGGTTGGGGTCATTAAATGGGTTACGGCCATTAAATGGGTTGCGGTCATTAAATGGCTTTTGGTTATTAAATGGGTTACGGTCGTTAAATGGGTTAAGGTCATTGTGGTTGGGGTCAATAAATGGGTTATGGTCATTAAATGGGTTGCGATCATTAAATGGATTTTGGTTATTAAATTGATTATGGTTATTAAATGGCTTACGGTCATTAAATGGGTTATGGTTGTTAAATGGGTTACTGTCAATCTATGGATTACAGTCATGAAGAAAAAAAGCCGGGTTATGGTAATTAAATTGGTTGCTGTTATTAAATGGGTTACGGTCATTAAATTGATCAGTAAATTCCGGTATGTAATTGGACCTGGGCAACATGTTCTAAAAGGTTATAGATCCACAACCATCGATGTTAATGTAAGTCCCACTTATGACGAGATTTGGTTTGACACATAAATTCAAGTCCCACTTATGAAGAGATTTGGTTTGACACATAAATTCAAGTTATCTCAAAGTTTGAATTTAATAGATTCCATATCTCTAGAACGTCGTTGTAAACTTATTGTGGTGTATAATTATCAAAACTTCTCAGTAAATGAGAGTGCAATAAACACTACCGACTAAATTTGTTTAAAATTCCAATTTCCACTACTTTGCAATTAGATCGTACATTTAGTGGATATATGTGCATGTTAACTAACTAAACATTGACTAGAGCAGCGCGAATAGACAAACTCTATTGGAATAAATCAGCTTGAAAGCATACAGTCCAGTGTAATAATTAAGCGTGCATGTATATAATACAATGTAATAAATAAGCGTGCATGTATATACTGCAATGGAATAAATAAGCGTGCATGTATATACTGCAATGGAATAAATAAGCGTGCATGTATATACTGCAATGGAAATTATAAGCGTGCATGTATATACTGCAATTGAATAAATAAGCGTGCATGTATATACTGCAATGGAATAAATAAGCGTGAAGCATAAACTCCTCCCAAAGAGGAACTGCGATTTTAAGCTCAAATACATGCGCTGAATGTGTGTAATTGCTTCGTTTAACAAATATAGATTTCATAATCAGTTTCACGATCAAGTAAAGTGGCTAAATTCAGTCCAACCTATTTAAAGGCAGCTCTAAGAACATTAGCATAAACTCTGTGAAGCATTAATACCGTCATGATTAAAACAAATTTACATAAGTCCTACCACATAAGATATAAGAAATTTAATCTGAAGTCGGATATTATAACAAACTAACATGATCTCTGGAGAGGTTTTACTTAAACAAAGAACTCTGGAGATGCATTATTTAGATATACAATAACTCTAGATATGTATTCCTTAGGCATATAATGAACTCTGGAGAGGTTTTACTTAGACATACAAAATGAATTCTGGAGAGGTATTACTTAGATAAGCAAAAAACTCTAGAGATCTATTCCTTAGGCAAATAATGAGCTCTGGGGAAGTTTTACTTAGACATACAAAATGAAGTCTGGAGAGGTATTACTTAGGCATACAATGAACTACCCTGTAGTTTAATTGTGTTTGTTAAGGAATCAATTCTATATAAATCTTTTTATTTCATTTTTGTTTCATTAAATGTCATTATTAATATAATTATATTAATATCAGTCGAATATGTTGTTGACAAACAAGGCCTAATGGCCTTAATACCAATGTATTATATAAAATTGTATCATTTTCTTTTAAATTGTTAAATTGTATATCTTTTATAACACTATAATTATATGTATGACTGTTTGTCTCTATTTCATTTTTTTATTTTACTGTATGTCTCCGTGGAATAACATGTTTTGTTAGAGGAACTAATTTTACTTCGTTTTTCTAAATAATTGGTTTTCTGGAGAACACCATTACTGATTTGAAAAAGACATTTTCCCAAAAATATTCTAAATTGGAACGGAACAACACAACCTGTGCTTTACTGTGTAAATTATGGAATTTTCTGTTAGCCTTCGTCTGACGTGGTCATCCGCCATTTTGGACCGGCATTGAACTTCAAAGTGTTTAGAACTTTTATAATTCTTGTGTTTCTATTTTAAACAAACAATTTTGGATCACTTCCGTAAACCGTAAGTCTTGTTTAACATAATTACATTTTTCATCATTTCTAGGAAAATAAATTATTTTTGTTAAAATTTACAAAGCTTACTGTCTTCATTCTTTCTTTTATGTTACTTTGAACGAGCCGATGCATAACACAACGTATTCTGGAGATATATTAGACATACAATTAACTCTGGAGAGATATTACTTAGACATAGAAAATGAATTCTGGAGAGGTATTGCTTAGACATCCAATGAACTCTGGAAATGTATTACTTTGACATACAAAATGAATTCCAGAGATGTTTTACTTAGATATAACATGTATTAGATATACAACAAACTCTTGAGAGGCATTGCTACAAGAGTACTGTAAACATTCTCTCTCTCTCTCTCTCTCTCTCTCTCTCTCTCTCTCTCTCTCTCTCTCTCTCTCTCTCTCTCTCTCTCTCTCTCTCTCTCTCTCTCTCTCTCTAACTAGCCAATCAGAAGGCTACTTACCATTTGTCATATAATAGAACAACTCAGCGTGAACAATAATCAGGGTAGCTTAATTGCTCAGGGTAAACAAAACTGGTTCAAGGTTGCTTAACTGGTTAAATATATGTAAAATGAGAATAACACAATAATTACAACATATATCTTTATTTCACTCATCAATGAACATTAATTATATATATAAATTAAACATAAATAAATTAATCAGTAACTTGAAATATAACGGAACATAACGAATTTGAATGTTGTAAAATCCCTATATCAAAATCATAAAATCTAACTTTGTTTTTAAAAAAAAATAACACAAAGCACATATAATTGGATAAAATACGAAGACACATAAAACCCTTTAACTTTAGAACAAGGGGGATCCTCAGAGTATGTAAATTCTGAAAGAGACCACATCAGTAATAGTAATTACATAAAATAACAACATGTCCACTTCTGCCTAATTATAACATGAAAATAACATTTTAAAACTATATCGTCCTGTTACATAGTAGAAAAGCCGGTCAAGGGCAGTAAATCTACTTCCCACTCTACTGAGTTACGAACTAGAAAGCGAAACTTTTTCTTTCTTAAATTTTTTTCAGTGGCACCCAACGTCTGAATGCACATATCACCCCACCCCTGGATGCAACAACACTACATAATCTTAAAAAATTACGTATCCTATTTAAAAATCAGTTTGAACAATGATTGTTAATTACATTATTGATGACAAGGTTTTTCAAAAGGACTCCCACATGGCTTCGTGACATCTCTGTATCATGTGACATTGTGATAATCACGCTAAAAGAGACAATGAAACCTGATACCGGTCCTAATCCGCAAGCAAGGAAAGTAACAAGTAAATATGTTTATCCCGATTGGGATCGTTAGTGAAGCTGTTCACATTACAGCCATTTTTGGAAAATCATCCTTGAATTATAGTAATTAGTAGTTTCGCATTGGCGCGGTGCATCGTTGAAACTAATTACGGATATTCTGATGATAGCTTATGTAGTCTCACAAGCAACGGAAATGCGATGTAGTTATCAGCCAGATTCTAATATGTTCTTATTGTTTTGGGTTTAACCCCATTTTTCGCACACGGCCAGCATTTCTAGTAGAGGACGAATCTGCAAGAACCGCCCATCCACATGAGGCTACTGGCTAGTTTTCTCACATATCGACAATGGCTGAGTCCCAAACTCTAATCAACGCGAAGAAAATGGATATGGCAATCAGCCTTGGCTGATTACTGCTTTCAACCCATCGGCCACCCAGAGCCCCAAATTCGAGTAAATATATTAAATCAGACTCGAGACTTTTGGGTTCTTCTGAGTACAATTTGTTACGTTACTGTGTCTTATACTATGTATAAGAAAAGTGTGTGTGTGTGTGTGTGTGTGTGTGTGTGTGTGTGTGTCGAAAACTAATCATGTTATGGAAAATTCCACTAGCTAATAAATAACGTTATATATTGAACTCAGATTGTACTAAAGATCCTGTATAAGTCAGGTATGCGAAAATTACATCTACACAAAAGTCAAGCATGCAATATAAATTAGACAGGCATAACAATTCGGAAACGACTGCAAAGTTTCTTCATCCACTTCTGTTAATTACAAGCAAATTTATATTTTACTTTAATTTATTACAAGTTACACTTCTAAACATGTGTGTGTGTGTGTGTGATTTAGAGTTTTAACGTAGCTTTAACCATGTTTTTCAGTCATATTGCTGCATTGTCTGCAATGTGGCGGTTCATAGCGACGTCAAGCACTGGGGCATCATGTCGCAGACATGTAGCACCATGTCCCACCAAGTCACGTTATCCTGACACCAGGACGACCTGTCCTAACACTAAACTCTTAATAATGAGCGCCTAGCAAGGCAGTTGTTAGTACCATTTTTGTAAGTCTTTGGCATGACTCACTGGAGTTCGAACCCGCGAACTCTCGCATTCATAGCGAACACTCTAACCAATTTTTATAAACATAACGCGTAAACAAAGTCTATAAACCTCTTTTATTGGGTAGTCACATTTGCTTTAAATCTCATTTGCAGAAACTAAATAGAAGGATGATACCCAGACTTTGACCCCATACTCAAATTTAAAAATAAAAAAGATCTTAAAAAATTAACAAAATAATGCGTACGAAAATAAAGTATGTTTTTTTGAAAATCTATGAACTTGTGTTGTGTTTCCATACTTGACACATTAAAAAAATAGATCCGTAACATTCGCGGATGTTGAGGTTATCCGGATTGTACTGTACACTCTAGTGGCACGTGTATGAAAATATGCCTGTGTATCATGATGAAGGTAGAGTCAACTAAAGTAGAACAACAATCCCTTTTCTTATAATAGATTAATTTTCCTATCTATCTAACTGTTGTAATTATTTCTATTTCACTTCAGCTGTCAAACATTCAATAGACTTCTTGCTGTTTGGGACGTCTTGTATTTCACCCAGGCCTAATAATAAAGGCTGCGCGCAGACATAGGTGTTCTCACTCTTTGGAAGGTCAGTACCGTCTTAACAACATTGTAGGCTATGGGCAAAGCAATGCACTGGGGCCCCCTACCGGCCCTAAACAATATGGGCAGCATGATGCCCTTAGAAGCATGAGGCCCTGGGCAATTCCCAAGTGTGCCCATGTCTTAAGACGGCACTGAGGAAGATAATAGAATTTATCATAGGTCTAAAACAAAAATTATAGCTATGAGCAATTACGGTTGTCAGACTATTCAGAATGCCAGCCTTCAAGGTAATTATATGTCCTTATGAATAGTCCTTTAATAAAGGTATGTGAACGGGTGTATTTTACAAAAATGCCGAACGTTAACGATAATGTGTTATATAAATGCTTCATTACCTCATTCGCATTTTCCAAAATTGTTTCATCCACTTTTTTTAAACAAATATAAAAATATAAACCAGGAGCTGTGTGATCTTAGCGGTTCTAACGTACATCCAAGCTTATGTTAGTGTAATACAGTAACTCCTTTTAAAAGGATAAAATGTGAGTTGTATAATTGAAATCGAAGACTGCTTGTCTATTTAGAGTACAATGGGCCATTGACCAGTCTCACTGTGGACTCCTCGTCAATCATTACATAATGAATTCTGAACCTATATTCTCTTTTTTCCAATCTTAAACCGCGAGCTAAAGCTCAAGAACATAAATCTAAATATGATATTTGAAGAATATTCTCAGTTGTTAAATTTGGAATGCTAGTAAAACAACCAAATTTATGATGATCCAAAACGTTCCAATAATTCTGATTTTATTATATTTATAGCAGAAATTACAGCCAAAATACTCAAGGATTTGAAATACACTGAAACCTCTCAAAAGTAAAATAGATCATCTTTTCTGATTCTTTTTCCACCTTGAAAGTCTTTCAGTATATTTAATATGAAAATCAATTAATATTTTAGATATTACTCAAATATGAATATCCTAGATATTGCTGAACGTGAATATTCCAGATACTGCTCAAACGTGAATATTCCAGATACAGATTAAACGTGAATATTCCAGATACTGCTCAAACGTGATTATTCCTGATACTGCTCAAACGTGAATATTCAAGATATTACGGAAACGTTAATATTCCAGACATTACGGAAACTGGACTATTGCAGATATTACGAAAACGGGAATAGTCCATATATTACGGAAATTAATATTCCAGATATTACGGAATAATAAATATTCAAGATATTACACAAACATGAATATTTTATATATTGCTAAACATACATATTCTAGATATTACGGAAACGTGAATATTCAAGATACTACAAAAAACATAACATTCTCGTACAATCCAGAAAAAAAAATATTCTGTACTGTTGGCCTCTTAGGCACGTTAGCAAAGAGTGTGTAGATTGGACAGATAAAGCAGCAAACGCTACACCACAGTCACCTGTCTCTTAATGAAATTCCATACCCAGACTTCAAATGCTGTACAAATCGGCACGTTCATCATACTTGACAAACATGTAGAATGAAAACCCACCACTGGTCAGTGGGTAGTTATCCTGACTCTTGCATGCACACTTAACCTAGGCCGGAATGTGTACACCTACAATGTCCCCTGACCTGAATGTGTACACTTACAATGTCCCCTGACCGTAATGTATACACCAACAATGTCCCCTGACCGTAATGTGCACACCGACAATGTCCCATAACTGGAAAGTATACACCAACAATGACCCATGACTGCAATGTGTACACCGACAATGTTCACTGACCGGAATGTATGCATCTACAAAGTTCCTTGACTGGAATGTGTACACCGACAATGTTCCTTGGCTGGAATGTGTACACCGACAATGTTTATTGACTGGAATGTGTGCACCAACAATGACCCATAACCGCCTTGTGCACACTGACAGTGTCCACTGACCCGAATGTATACACTGACAATGTCCCTTGACTGGAATGTATACACAAACAATGTCCCTTGACTGGAATGTGAACACCGACAATGTTCCCTGACTGCACTGTGTACACTGTCAATGTCCTCTAACCGCACTGTGTACACGGTCAATGTTACCTGACCGAATTGTGTACACTGTCAATATCCAATGACCACAATGTGTACACTGTAAATGTCCCCTGACCGTAATGTGTACACTGTCAATGTCGACTGAAAGTGGAGCACGTTCGTGTTCAGTGTGTTGATTTCCACCTTGTGAGACAAAGTATTTTGCCAAATACTGATGTTTGGAAATTGTGGAGGTTATGAAAATGTTGTTTATATAAAATGTTTTAATCCTATTTTAAATATTTCACATGTGTTCCTTTGATTTTACATTTTACATTTTATCTTGCTGTACCTAATTATACATTTATTTGGAAGGTTTTATCTTCCTAACTTTATGTGCAAATTCAAGTTTACATTTTCCAAAGCTCAACTTTTGCCAGAACTTCATAGCAATGTTTGCGCTGAGGTAACATAAACATGCATACATAAATACGTACGTACGCACGCACAAATGCACATACATACATACATACATACATACATACATACATACATACATACATACATACATACATACATACATACATACATACATATAGGTATGTGTCATTTTTAAATACGTCTCTTTTAACAACTTTGTTAGGTTTTAGCGATAATTATTTGACTATGGCAAAAAATTGTTGAGTACGTTCTCAAGTAAATAATTAGACACTTTCTAGGAATAGACGTCACAAATGATACGTGACCTTATCATAGCATGGATTAGTTTCGTAAAATGGTATGCGTGTTTAGTTGCTTGAGATGGGGTCAGAGCAACTTATAACATTTCCAGTTGGCGTGGGCCAAGTAGTTCCTGTCATACCTGGGAGGTTTGTTTTTTTTTTTGGTTACACCATTCATTGTAAAGTAGTTATGCAAGAGACCGATGGTTCTACTATGGCATGATTAGGAGAGAGTCCTTCCCTTATTTTGAGATTCGTTTCATTGTGAACACGAAAGGAGGTGATGGAAGGGCAAATGTTGGGTGTTTGCATGACGCGGCTCTAGGCTGTGTTTTTGGCTGACTCCAGAATCGAACTGGAAGTAGCAATGCCAGTGGAAAACATGGAGAACCCATAAGAATGTGAAACAAGGAAAAGCAATGCAATTGTGAAGTTATAGTTACGTATTTGTGATCACTCTTTGATTAAAAGAATTTTTTATAGCATGCGCCTTATGGAAAACTTCCAGTTGTCAACCACTGTTGTCTCCAAATCGTTGGAAATGGGGAAAAAGAAGACACTTACCGCCAAACTCATGCAAGTGCTTGATTCTCTTGGTAGAGAGACCTCTTGCATGTAATAATACACACATGGAAAGCCTAATATAGTTATGTTAGCGTCTACTTATCTGTGTTTCGGCTGGGAGTAAAATAATTGACTGATGCATCGATAAATCTGCCGTTCTGATATGCACATCGATATATTTGCCGTTTTGTTGTATCGATAAATTTTCCGTTTTTGATATGCACATCGATAAATTTGCCATTTTGATGTATCGATACATTTTCCGTTTTGATATGTACATCGATAAATTTGCCTTTTTTGATATGCACATCAAAAAATTTACCTTTTTTTTGCACATCGATAAATTTTTCTTTTTGATATGCACATCGAAGCAAACATTATGGAATAAAATATTGTAAGAAAACAAGAGTCTATTAGTTTGATATGCTAATAAGAATGCGTGCTTGTCTTTGTTCTGGCTATCCCGGTTATAACACCTACGCTACTTAATTTCTTACTAAGCTCATACGCCCACATTTTTTATTCATTAAACACGTTGACTCGTATTTTATAATCTTGCTGAAGACTAAATACAAAGTTAACTAATTGAAGACTTTGATTTTTAAATAATCCATGGCAATTCCAGATTGTGGAGGTAAATAAACATAAATAACAAATCTTGTAGATACTTTACACTCTTCTAACACGAAAAAGATATTCAACACCCTATACCTAGTCAATGAGATATAACTTAAAAAAAAATGTGTTTGAGAGAATAGGCCGTGATAGACTAAATTATATGTAATTTTGTGCAGATGTCAGGGGGGCAAAACATAACTGTCTTCACCATTATATAGGATATTCTATCCAAAAAAATAAGCATGATTAATTGTATTGGGCTAGTCAAGAATTTATTTGGAAGCGACATACAAGTAATGTTTGCCTTGTGTTGGTTTGATAATCAATATCCGTACGCTTGCCAGGGTTTTGTGACAGGGTAAAATGAATGAGAACTCGAGTGCGATTGTCTCTAAACTCATCCTCCACCGTTTAATATAAAGACTTTAAACGTAGAAATGATTTGCAGATATGCAAGACGGTTTTGTACCTCTTGGAGACTGCATATGGTAGTAGGAGACACTTGTGTGGGGTGGAAGTACGTATATCTGAGAAAGACACGAAATGTGCAGCTATATTACAGACGTTTACATTATGCTGTTTCCAGTTTAAGGAACATGCGCAAGATTTATTTCTCAAGTAATAGAGTTAAGTAGACGTTGTTATACGTCATATATAACACCGTACTCCCAGTTAGATATCACTGTCATTTATCTTCCATGTTGGCATAGAAAAATTGCTTGTCAGCATATCTATCATTCTACATCACATATGTCTTATAAAAGAAGGCAGCACAGAGTGTCTTCATAATTACATACATTAATTTTTCTAGTTGAGTACGCTGGAGTGATGTTTCAGTAATGCCTGACTTCTCGAGGATCTCTTTGAAACTGAATTTTTTTATACCGCAGTTATTTGCACATGGGTTCCAAGGAGGCCGTGTCATCTAAGGCTCTCGCTTTTACATATTACTGACATCTCACCTCATGTCTATTTGCGTGGGTTCGAGTCTTGACTCGACCATGGTGTGTGTGTGTGTGTGTAAGATTTGGATATTTAACATAGCTTTAATAGTTTTTCAGTCATATTGCTACGATATCCGCAGTGTGGCAGTTTATAGTGATGTCTATCACTGGGGCATCATGCTGCATACATGTAGCATCATGTCCCATGCAGTCAAGTTATCCTGATACCAGGCCGACCAGTCCTAACACTAACCTTTTAATGCTGAGATCCAAGCGATGCAGCTTTTAGTACTATTTGTATAAGTCTTTGGTATGACTCAGACAGAGATCGAACCCACGACTTCCAGCATCCTAGTCGGACAGAGTGTTCGCTTCGAATGCAGAAAGTCGCGGGTTCGATCTCCATTAGGCCACCGGAGCCGTCGTGGATATGTGAGAAGGATTACCAGCAGTTTTCCGTTGGTCGGTGGTTCTTCCCTCGAATATGTTGGCTGCTGAGTCTGACTTACGAATTCAACACGAAAATTTCAAGACAAATGTTGTGCAATACGAGCTTCATGAACACCGACCGAGAATCTATAACGCTGTTTATCAAGTGGAAAGAATACTGTATTCCTGGCAATCTGCCAACATGTGTACGAGTTGATGCTATACAGGGCTTTACTATAATCGCAGTATTATTCATTATATGATTGGAGATGGTAATCTAGTAATTACAATAGTAATATAATGCACTACTTATGAATAATTACAAGGGCATTGATTATGAATAATAATATCTGGCATGGCTTATGAATAATTGAGATGGAATTGCTTTTGAATAAATACAGCGACATTGATTAAAAATAATTACAATGGCATTGCTTATGAATAAATATAACGGCATTTTTGATTATGTATTACGAGGGCATTGGTTGGGGGACAGTTGTTCTCATCCATATTGCTCGCGAATTAGAAAACATCATGAGTTAAAGTTTACGATGTCAATGCGTCATGCATTTTGGCACTACGAGTTCCAATGAGAACAGCTATAGGCGTAGCGAGAGTGTGGCGGGATACCGCACGTGCCGTGGGCGTATCTTTATAAAGGGCGGGGGCTTTCATAGGGGTGCAGTTTTAGTTCTTGCCGTGGGTGCCGTGTATCCTCGCTACGCTTTGACTACAACAGAGAATATACATTGTAATTAATTCTGACTGATAGGAGTTCGTATTATAATTACAAATAGGAAAATATTTAATCATCTGCAACATAAAAACAAGCACAGTAATATTTGTCTTATTTCTGAAACTTCCCAAGAAAATGACTAATGTACATAGCTGTGCAATAACCCGCTACTCAACTCAGTGGCACGCTATTCAACAAGCTTGCTCTATAAGATAAATCGTCTGCCATCGAATGCCAACTGCACTAATGGTCTTGATCCACTCTATTCTGTTCGCTACATGACTAATAAATACGGTAGTCCCTTTACAGGTCAACACAATACGCACATTTCTACACGTCAATCCAAATAGGGAATGCTGTCGCCTGAAACAGTAAACTTCGTTGAATTAAAGCGGCAATTTGATGAAGCGGAATGTTTGTGATGGCGTGTTATGAAGGGATGGGAGTGAATGAAAGTCCCAAAACACACTCACACCTTAAGGGTCCAGGACACTGCAATCAACTACAGTTACAGTTCTAAAGAGCTCGCATAGCAGCTACACACGCTCACATTAAGGGTCCAGAGCAAAAATACTCTGCTAGCATTTGGAGGGACTGGTGCTGGTCAGTGTTTTGTCGGTGAATTCTTGCAACAGATCTGTTAGTCCATTTTGAAGGACTGGTGTTGGTCAGTGTTTTGTCAGTGAACTCTTGCAACAGATCTGTTCGTCCATTTGGAAAGACTGGTGTTGGTCAGTGTTTTGTCGGTGAATTCTTGCAACAGACTTGTTCGTCCATCCTTCAAATTAATTTTATGAGATCGCTTATTTTATGAATAAATTAAGTTTTTGGGACACGTACACTTTTATATACCATAAATTAACTGTTTTCACTATAGGGATACTTTTGACAAGAACCACACCTTGCATACTCTAAGCAGGTATCCCCAAACGGCTTGTACACAACCAAGTTGTTAAAACTACACTCAGCAGTAAGTAAAAGACGTTTAATCGACCGTGTATCGTGCATATAACTAGTCGAAGTACATCTTGCTCATTAAAACTCAATGGAGCTGGTTCAAAACAAATTTCACATGATGAAACATACCACTACCTACCAAATTTGTTTACCGCATGCGAGAAGTCAACAATATTTTATCGACCTACGTTGCCCAATAACGCTTGTCGAAACTGTCTAATGTCAATTTTCTAGAAACAAATCAGACATGAACGTTCGATAAATAGTATGTACACGTCAGAATAATTGAATCAAAAGATTATTTAATTTTCTTGAAATAAATTAGTTATACTACATTGACGAGCTTTATAACGATTGGTACACATGATGTTCCTTGCCGACAACTTTCTTTTCTACAAGTAATTATATTTTATGATAATAGTGCAGTGTCAGATTAGGTTTTGTAACAGTTGAAAATGCAAATTACAGTGTATATAGACTGTAACTCCAGTAATATTGGACTTTCGGGGATACACAGAATTTAAAATTACGTTTCTCTTTGTACAGATGAAAATGTGAATATTGCACTTCGCATCGTACAGGTGAATTATTGCTTTCGAACTGTACAGGTTTAATTTGAATGGTGCGCTTCGTACTGTTCAGTTGATATGTGAGTATTGTGCTTCGCACTGTAACAGGTGAAAATGGTGCCGATTGCCTTTATTTAATTTGATAAGTTGACTTTCGTCGCTCTAAACCTGTTCCAAAAACATAGTTCAGGAACGTCTTCGTTCTAGTACGTCAACCCCACCCCTCCCAAATATGTTCATTGTACTCTTCCTATGGCCTGGAGTCTGATATATTACTAAGTTCGCGTTATATGAAGTCGGATGCGTTGCTAAGGTCGCGTTGTAATGAGTCTTATGCTTTATTAAGGTCGTATTGTATGGAGTCTGATATTTCATTGTTACAGTTGCATCGTATTAACAAAAACGGAAATGCTTTTGAAAAAAACCCTCGATGTTTGACACTAGTTAAATAACAATTACTACATATATTCATTTGTTGACTAAATGATACATTTTGGACACCTGTATTTACAAATTCCTCATTAAAATGCTACGTTATAAGTTCTATGTTCCAGCACAATACAACACGCACATGCATGAGAACAGATCCCTTCTGGGATCTATGTTCGTGGAAATAAAATGACTTGCATTAATTCCGTTTTGTATGTAAACGAGCATTCAAGTTCGCGGGTCACACATAGTCCGATAGTCAAAGAATCAGTGAAACAGAACACCGTTATGGATTACTGCTACCTCACCCCTGTCTACATGGCTTCTCGTGGGTCGGTAGTTCTTTCTAGTGTTTTCCCGGATTCTTCCTCCACCATTTATACTGGTTGCCATGTATTGTCTATCTTGTGCTGAAAATGGCGTTAAACTCTATAACAAAAACAGCAATCAATTAATCAGTCATCAATGAATCAATGAAAACGCATAGTTCCTACGTTTTTCTCAGTTATCAATTGAATTCCACATGAAGGAATGCATAACGAACATGTTAGTTTTAGTAAATGACATATAATCATTGCTTGAGTGGATCAGTTTGGATGATATTCAAAATAAATGACGAAAACATGATACGTGTAAAAGAGAAATGGCACAATAGATAAGCAGTGCTGAACACTAGGTACTAAGTGCTATCAAATCATTATCAGGTCTCGAGCGAGCACATTCAACAACTCAAGGTTGTTTACCATAATTGCTATTTTGATCAATGTCATTGTATTTGAATATTGCCTGCATTGCATGTCAGAATTTCTGTTGAAAGTTAGTTTTCAAATTCTGCTCATGCAACAATTATATAAACTAGACGATATGCATCTCAATCATTGATACTCTTACAACAAAAGGTCACTGTAACCTACATTTTACTAGCTTAGAATATGTTTTGTGTTTAGCTCAAGACTAGATATATTACCAAGAAAACACTTTTATACATGAATATCAAGCAACTTTATGTATCTCGATTAGTTCTACACTCGCATCACAAAGTACCACACTGTGACCAATAGTTCATGCTCACGTCTTGACTTGTGTTTGAACGGTCACGGAAGACTCAGTAAACCAGATGACTATATACATCTCTATTAGTACCAGTTATACAAACGGCCACTGTGATCTACATTTCATACTTTACTAGATTAGGTTGTGACCAAGAAGCATTATTTGTGTGCTTTGTTGGCGGTATGCCATCATGAATCATGAGACTTGACGAGTATATGCATATTGATCAACACTACTTTCTCATTGTAGAAAAATAGGTCATTATAGCCCATATTCTACTATTAACTGACCCAAGTTACGTGTTTGTTTCATATTCATTTATCAAGCACTGTTCATACTAGAATTGAAATTGAGGAAAACACTCGTCTCTGTATAAGACCCATACAAGAAACAAAATAAACGTGACCTATATTTAACTTTTTATTGGCTTGGGTTTGTTTGTTCAGCTAATGGCCATATTAATTTTGACACGCTATAAGTAAAACTTTATTTCCTAGCATAGTGAAACGTGACAAGGGGATGCATAAGTACTGCAATCTTATTGCAAGAAAGATGTTAGTGACCTATATGTCATGCCTCAGTGGACTTGCTCAAAATGTTTTTTAAGGTTAATTATAGTATACTATTTATCTTACACCCAAACAATGATAACTGTGAGTCATACACCTTGACAACCAATAGTAACTGTGAGTCATACACCTTGACAACCAATAATAATTGTGCGACATACACCTTGACAACCACTGATAATTGTGAGTCATACACCTTGACAACTAATGAAAACTGTGAGTCATACACCTTGACAAACAATAATAACTGTGAGTCATACACCTTGACAACCAATGGTTTTATACATTGTAGGTTTCTCGAATGTTTATCAAGCATGCGTCTTTAACTCATGACCACAGATTCGTCAATACTGCAAACATACTAGCCTACACAGAAGGACCTTTCTCACTAGTATAGCTAGAATTATGTTTAGTCTGTGCAAACTGTTCACAGTAATACATTTGCCTTGAATAATATTACCATCAAAAGGTTCGGTGTATGTCATAAATGTGAAAGAGTATGGATTTTATGAAGGACTATATATATTTCATGTGAGAAATCAGTTGAAGTGGCTAATCATAGTAATCATTGAAGCGTGAACTTTAGCTTTAATGGTGGCCATACTGGCAGTCAGGTCAATATTACTCAGACTGTGACTTACACAAAATAAAATATGTGGATAATTATAACATTTTCTTAAGAATATTTTTTATAAAGATGATGTAGAAAAATAAAAATATTTTTTTATATCGTTTTAATCAACCCATGTCCATTTTAAAACTGTTTTACATGTTTGACGTCCTTTCATAATATTCAAACGTTTTGTTGTCGATCATTTTATGGTCTCATTTTATTTTCTACATGCTAATTAACGCTTCCACGGCTCTTTCACAGTAAAAAAAATTCGTAGAAGCGATAAGGAACAATTATGCACCTCCTGATTATAATTTGTTTTTGCTTCCAGTTGCAGCCTATCACAACCAGCGAGTCAAGATGACTCCGCTACCTTCGGACCCGAAGCCGACTGCCATATTGAGACTTTTGGTTATTATTATCGTCATCATCAGGACCGAAGCACAGCGTAAGATTTTCTGTTAAATATAGATAAGGACGTATTGTATCAGATGGACACCTGATTGACTGACAGAAACAATACTGCAATATTTCAAAGCAGTTCATGTCACCCAAACGAATCTAGAGAGTTGCCGATTGGCCTATAAGCAGAGAGAACTACGTGAAGGCTAAGATATGCATGGGTACACAATTTAGGAAATGTTAGTTTGTTGAAACTTTCGATAGCACCAACCCTCCTACTTTCAGTCGCATAGTACTAATATTATATTAGTCCTACCTTGTGGACAACCACAACAAAACAAGTTGAGGCTACGGCATCGTAGGCATCAGTCGCAATGAACCGACCGAATTCTGAGCAATGACTGATAGGTAGGTGTACGGGGCCCTCAATTGGAGCATAACTGAACTAAACTGAACTACTTTGGTTCACCTTGAACAATACGGCGGCCGAATGCGACTAAAATCAAAATCTGAATTTCATCTGCCTTTGCTTTCTTAATATATGAGATGCACTTTGCCAGAGGCAAATCACCAAACACAAAATAATTTATTTGTGTTCCTACAATTACAAATTTATCCTACAACATGACGAAAACAACCGAGTGATGCAATCGAATAGTCAAGTTAATCTACACCAAACAAATATTGATAAAAATATGGTCGCGGTGGACTGTCCTTGGGGGCTTTGGTTAAACTTTGAAGTTTGGGTTTGTTTTTCATTCACGAGTTGAAAACAATCTAATCTAGAATTAGTAAATGTGTCCTATTTTTATTGGATCATTGCAGTCCTTCGTTCCTTGGACCCTGATGTCAATCCTAATGGACTAGATCTTGTTGGTTATCATTTTGGTTTTCTTTGCACTGATTTCCATGCCATAGGCTGCAGAGGCTTCATGGAGTCTCTCTACTAAGCTAGCTAGTTCTTGCTCATTTCTTGCTAGACCATCAATGTTGTTTGCAATGTTGTCTGGTGATTTTTCTGCCTCTGATGCTGACTGTTCCTTCATGCTTATGAAGTGCATCAACCATCATTCTATCCAGAAAGATGTTGATTAATGTGGGAGAGAGCAGACATTTTTGTCTGAAGCAGTCCCCTATGCTGCTCTTAAGTATACTGCAATGGTGGCCTTGTCATAGAGGTGGCTTTAATGGTGTACAATCTTATGGTTGCCCACAAGGCTGAATGCAGTAAAGTGTCATATGCTTGAAATCCATGAAGACGTGATACAATACATGTCTTGCTGATGTTGGAGGTACATCTCACACAATATCCTGAGGTTGGGGATCTGCTCTGTTGTGCTAAGCCTTGCTTTGAAACCTGCCTTCACCTTGGCAATGATATTTTGAGCTTGTGGCTTTAGTCTGTTCAGCAGTATCCTCAACATGACTTTGCTTGGATGTTATATAAGACTAATTGCATGGTGGTATTGACACTGTTGCAAGTTGCAATTCTTGGGGAGGAGGATGATCAGTGACTGTGTCCATTGCGATGGCCATACTCCTGACTGCCAGATCTTGCTGCAGATCTTTGTGAGGGCGCTAATCATTCCTTCTCCCCCTGCTTGTACCAGTTCTGCTGGGATATTGTCACTCCTGCTAACTTTCTCTTTTTCAGCCATCTTACTGTTGCTTCTACTTCTTTATGTAAGATAGGTTAGTTTTCATTGATAGTTGCAGTAGGGACATTCAGTACCTCAGGATCTGTTGTGGCTCAGTGGTTGTAAAGTTCTGTGCATTACTCTATCCATCTTTTCAGAATATCTTTTTCTTTTGTGAGGCAGTTTCTGGCTTTGCCCTGTAATGAGGTAACTTGCCTTGTAATGAGGGAACTGTTTTGCTTACTAGATCTTTGACTAGTTGGTACACTTTATTGGGGTTGTTCCATCTCAAATTTCAGTCAGTATTTTTGCACTATTCTTCTATCTATTCTCTTTTGCTATTTTCATGCTTTTTTAACTTCCTGGTTGACTGTCTTGTACTGTTCTGCATTTTCTTTATAATTCCTTTTCTTCTTTAGCTCACTCCTCTTGTCACAGGTTCAGTATCTCAGCTGTGTCCCAGGGCTTCTTGACTGGGTGATGTCCAACAAGGATCATGCTTGCTGTTTCTGTCATTGCTGTATTAAAGATGGTGATCAATGTGCCCATGTCTGTATCGTCAGTGTCAAGGATGGTGAGCAATGCAAATTTTGAACCAATCATTGCTCACCAATCTTCTGGTACATTAATAAGACTTTTACCTTGTGCTGACCGACTTGTTTTGTGGAGTTATGTCCTTTATCTCAATTCAACTTTGCAATATAGTTGCATCACTTATGGATGCTATTTAGGGTTGTAAACTTCTCCTGGCATTTTGTATGGGCGAAGTTGGAAGGGATATTTTTTCTTGCTGTTTTTTGGATGTTTTTTTTCTAAAAGTATTTTGGGAAGATGAAAATTTTGGTATCTATCAAATCTATGCAGCACCAATGTTTGAGTAAATTACCATTGTGTGTGCCATATATTATTACAATAATACTTTTTCTAATAATTCGCAGAGAACTATTACCAACTTGACAACTCAACAGTTGGCATGTGTATGGCACAAAGATCAAACTCTGTAACTTAATTACATAAGGTGCTAAACAATATTGGGTCAAATTAGCTAATTAATTTTGGAGCAGGTATATATACATGCTGATTGTAGCAAATTAGCATTTTTTTTAAAATGTACATTTGATACCTTAATGTATAATGAAGCACCATTTCACCATATTGTGTATAAGGTGTTACATGTACATGTGATATCTTAATGTATAATGAAGCACCATTTCACCATACTGTGTATAAGGTGTTACATGTACATGTGATATCTTAATGTATAATGAAGCACCATTTCACCATACTGTGTATAAGGTGTTAGATGTACACATGATATCTTAATGTATAATGAAGCACCATTTCACCTTATTGTGTATAAGGTGTTACATGTACATGTGATATCTTAATGTATAATGAAGCACCATTTCACCTTACTGTGTATAAGGTGTTAGATGTACACATGATATCTTAATGTATAATGAAGCACCATTTCACCATATTGTATATAAGGTGTTACATGTACATGTGATATCTTAATGTATAATGAAGCACCATTTCACCATATTGTGTATAAGGTGTTACATGTACATAACTTACCTTAATGTATAATGAAGCACCATTTCACCATACTGTGTATAAGGTGTTAGATGTACACATATCTTAATGTATAATGAAGCACCATTTCACCTTACTGTGTATAAGGTGTTAGATGTACACATGATATCTTAATGTATAATGAAGCACCATTTCACCTTACTGTGTATAAGGTGTTACATGTACATGTGATATCTTTATAAGCAAGCACAATTCTATGACCTAGGGTTGTTTTACTTTTAGAACACCTAGGGGTGTTTTGCTGTTTGAACACCTAGGGGTGTTTTACTGTTAGAACACCTAGGGCTGTTTAACTGTTAGAACACCTAGGGCTGTTTTACTGTTAGAACACCTAGGGGTGTTTTGCTATTTGAACACCTAGGGCTGTTTTACTGTTAGACCACCTAGGGGTGTTTTGCTGTTTGAACACCTAGGGGTGTTTTGCTGTTTGAACACCTAGGGGTGTTTTACTGTTAGAACACCTAGGGCTGTTTAACTGTTAGAACACCTAGGGCTGTTTTACTGTTAGAACACCTAGGGGTGTTTTGCTATTTGAACACCTAGGGCTGTTTTACTGTTAGAACACCTAGGGGTGTTTTACTTTTTGAACACCTAGGGTGTTTTGCTGTTAGAACACCTAGGGCTGTTTAACTGTTAGAACACCTAGGGTTGTTTTACTGTTAGAACACCTAGGGCTGTTTACTTTAGAAAAATTTAAAATATACAAGTTTCAGTTACAAGTATCAGTTTTCTATTGAGTCAGAAGCTGGGTTTCAGAATTTGAAAAAACATATCAATATCTGGGATGGAAGTAATGACAAATGCAGGTAAATGGTCCAGCATCATGACAAATCTGAGTAACTGGGCCCTAGCCCTGTTGTTTAGCACCATTTAGTTTGATGTCAGCTTTTAATCATTTAGTAATGGTTCTATGTGTATATGTGTCTGTCTATTTTGGATTTGTAATGTGGCTTTAACAATTTTTCAGTCATATTGCTATGATGTCTGCAGTGTGGCAGCTTTATAGCACTATGCATGATTTCATAGACATAGACATGTAGCATGATGTCCCACAAAGTCACATTATCCTGACACAAGGCTGACCAGTCCTAAGACTAACCTCTTAAGGGTGAGAGCCAGTGAGGCAGCTGTTTGTATCATTTTTATAAATTTTTGGTATGATTAGGTCGGGGATCAAACTCATGACCTTCAACATCAAAGGTGATTCCTCTAACCATTTGGCCACTGGAGTGTTCAGTAATCAATATATATATATATATATATATATATATATATATATATATATATATATATATATATATATATATATATATATATATACAGAGAGAGACATACATACATACATACATACATACATACATACATACATACATACATACATACATACATACATACATACATACATACATACATACATACATACATACATATAAGGCAATAGACAAAAGAGATACAAGTTTGAGATACAAAATGGGAACTTAACAGAAAAACTTCTTAAAAATGTGTTGCAAGATTCTGTATAGTGAGAAAAAGAAACAGAGATATGCAAGATGGGGAATTAATCGGAGAGATCGAAAACTTAATACACATATTGGAGTGATAGATATTATGAGTGGAAAGCTATATCAAGAAAACATTAAGTCAAACTGTAGTGTAGAACTTTTAAAGTGGACAGAACTTTAAAGTGCGTATATTAAATATAAATAGCAGTTTGCATAATGACTTTGAAATGATATGCCCCTGAACTCCCCTCACCCCAAAGTCAGAAGAAGAAAGCCCTCTGGTCAGAAGTTGTACATAACCCAGCATGTCAGACAACAAGACCCAATGGGTCAGAGTTCCACAATAACTGTGCCAAAAGTGTTAATAAAACCTTTTATTGTTTTTCAGTTTGTGTACGAACAGATGGTTCGACTTCATCTACACTTTTATTAGCAGTGGATGAAACTGATCAATGTAAGTAGCAATGTAACCCAGCATATTGTTTTATGGAGGGCAGCCATTTTTGTTGCCTTTGATGAAGTGTGGGACCAATGTTTCAGACTCATGGTATGACCATGCCATTCCCACATTATTGTTTCCTCTAGTGCACGTTGTTTACAGTCAGAATTATCTCCATTTTCATACACAACACTACACTTAAAAATGTCATCAATTGCCAACAAGTGAGCCTTTTGACCAAAAGGTCATAATTTAGTTCCTGGCAGTTAATTGTCTTTGAAAAATGGATATAAAAATGATAAATGATGTGTATATTTTTTTTAAAACTATTATAAGAAATGTTATGCTTCTTATTTATACTTTGGAGTTAATTTGGCATATATATATAATATATGTGTTCTACTTTAGAGTTAATTTGGCATATATATAATACATGTGTTCTACTTTAGAGTTAATTTGGCATATATATAATACATGTGTTCTACTTTAGAGTTAATTTGGCATATATATAATACATGTGTTCTACTTTAGAGTTAATTTGACATATATATATATATATATATATATATATATATATATATATATATATATATATATATATATATATAATACATGTGTTCTACTTTAGAGTTAATTTGGCATATATATAATCCATGTGTTTTACTTTGGAGTTAATTTGGCATATATATAATACATGTGTTCTACTTTGGAGTTAATTTGGCATATATATATATAATACATGTGTTCTACTTTAGAGTTAATTTGGCATATATTTAACAAATGTGTTCTACTTTAGAGTTAATTTGGCATATATATAATACATGTGTTCTACTTTGGAGTTAATTTGGCATATATATATATATATATATATATATATATATATATATATATATATATATATATATATATATATATATATATATATAATACATGTGTCCTACTTTAGAGTTAATTTGGCATATATATAATACATGTGTTCTACTTTGGAGTTAATTTGGCATATATATAATACATGTGTTCTACTTTGGAGTTAATTTGGCATATATATATATAATACATGTGTTCTACTTTAGAGTTAATTTGGCATATATTTAATAAATGTGTTCTACTTTAGAGTTAATTTGGCATATATATAATACATGTGTTCTACTTTGGAGTTAATTTGGCATATATATATATATATATATATATATATATATATATATATATATATATATATATATATATATATATATATAATACATGTGTTCTACTTTGGAGTTAATTTGGCATATATATATATATATATATATATATATATATATATATATATATATATATATATAAATTTATATATATATATAACACATGTGTTCTACTTTGGAGTTAATTTGGCATATATATATATAATACATGTGTTCTACTTTAGAGTTAATTTGGCATATATATAACACATGTGTTCTACTTTAGAGTTAATTTGGCATATATATATATAATACATGTGTTCTACTTTAGAGTTAATTTGGCATATATATATAATACATGTGTTCTACTTTAGAGTTATTTGACATATATATATAATACATGTATTCTACTTTAGAGTTAATTTGACATATATAATACATATGTTCTACTTTAGAGTTAATTTGACATATGTATAATACATGTGTTCTACTTTAGAGTTAATTTGACATTAATATAATACATGTGTTCTACATTAGAGTTAATTTGACATATCTGTAATACATATGTTCTAATTAAGAACATTTTTTGTGTTTATATTGCTGAGGATATTTCAGATCATATGAAGTTTCATGTACATGCAGAAAAGACAAACATTTGAGCCAAATTTATATATATATATATATCAAACATAGTATAAGACAACTCAATCCCCCTTCACCCCTGACACACAACAAGAAATATTGAATTAAGCCCTGACTCTGCTTACAGGATGTTTCTGTCATCTGTTTAATGTATTATGTCTGCATTGGATTTTAATTGTAACCAACTAGTCATTGAAGTGATCAGCATATTCAATTATGTCACACCCTTTGTCATGTACATTAGAATACTCTGTCTCTTATACACACTCTTGCATGCTTTGTCATGTACATTAGAATACTCTGTCTCTTATACACACCCTTACATGTTTTGTCATGTACATTAGAATACTCTGTCTCTTATACACACCCTTACATGTTTTGTCATGTACATTAGAATACTCTGTCTCTTATACACACTCTTACATGTTTTGTCATGTACATTAGAATACTCTGTCTCTTATACACACTCTTACATGTTTTGTCATGTACATTAGAATACTCTGTCTCTTATACACACTCTTACATGTTTTGTCATGTACATTAGAATACTCTGTCTCTTATACACACTCTTACATGTTTTGTCATGTACATTAGAATACTCTGTCTCTTATACACACTCTTACATGTTTTGTCATGTACATTAGAATACTCTGTCTCTTATACACACTCTTACATGTTGTGTCATGTACATTAGAATACTCTGTCTCTTATACACACTCTTACATGTTTTGTCATGTACATTAGAATACTCTGTCTCTTATACACACCCTTACTTGTTTTGTCATGTACATTAGAATACTCTGTCTCTTATACACACCCTTACATGTGTTGTCATGTACATTAGAATACTCTGTCTCTTATACACACTCTTACATGTTTTGTCATGTACATTAGAATACTCTGTCTCTTATACACACTCTTACATGTTTTGTCATGTACATTAGAATACTCTGTCTCTTATACACACTCTTACATGTTTTGTCATGTACATTAGAATACTCTGTCTCTTATACACACTCTTACATGTTTTGTCATGTATATTAGAATGCTCTGTCTCTTATACACACTCTTACATGTTTTGTCATGTACATTAGAATACTCTGTCTCTTATACACACTCTTACATGTTTTGTCATGTACATTAGAATACTCTGTCTTTTATACACACTCTTAAATGTTTTGTCATGTACATTAGAATACTCTGTCTCTTATACACACTCTTACATGTTTTGTCATGTACATTAGAATACTCTGTCTCTTATACACACCCTTACATGTTTTGTCATGTACATTAGAATACTCTGTCTCTTATACACACCCTTACATGTTTTGTCATGTACATTAGAATACTCTGTCTCTTATACACACCCTTACATGTTTTGTCATGTACATTAGAATACTCTGTCTCTTATACACACCCTTACATGTTTTGTCATGTACATTAGAATACTCTGTCTCTTATACACACCCTTACATGTTTTGTCATGTACATTAGAATACTCTGTCTCTTATACACCCCTTACATGTTTTGTAATGTACATTGGTCTGTCTCTTATACACACCCTTACATGTTTTGTCATGTATATTAGAATACTCTGTCTCTTATACACACCCTTACATGTGTTGTCATGTACATTAGTATACTATATCTGTCTCTTATACACCCCTTACATGTTTTGTAATGTACATTGGTCTGTCTCTTATACACACCCTTACATGTTTTGTCATGTACATTAGAATACTCTGTTTCTTATATTCACCCTTACATGTTTTGTAATGTACATTGGTATACTATACCTGTCTCTTATACACCCCTTACATGTTTTGTAATGTACATTGGTCTGTCTCTTATGCACACCCTTACATGTTTTGGCAGATCATTGGGATATTCTCTCTCCTATACATACCCTTACATGTTTTGTATGCAGTTTGTAATAAGTTTTAACCCGATATTTTAAGATCTTATATTTTGCACCTTTAATTTTCCTTTTATATGCTTTATAATGAATTATAGTATCTTTGCCTTCATCTTACATCATGTAGGAATAAATGTTTATGTTTTTGAAAAGGTGTGTCTTCCTGATTTTCATTTAGTTTTACGTTTGTGTTTTTTGGAACTTGACTTTTAATTGACTTTATGTGGTAATGATTATACTCATTTGCTGCTAGACCATAATACATACTTGCCTATTTTCCAGAATTCTTCTGATTGTTGCCTATTTTTCACCTAAACATATAAATGACTGAGCAAAAGTGATTAAGTGAATTCAATTCCAAATAATGAAAACATGAATAGGAATCAGAATATTGCCTTCAAACAAAATGATTAACATAAGTGAGGTCCAGTTATTCATCTCCCTCACAACAAATGCTGATCTGATGCTGTTCTTGTATTAAAGTCAAATTTATAGACTGGATTCATCCTACCGCAAAATGTTAAAGACATTAATGAGTATTTCAGAAGTATCGCTGGATATCCAGTCACAATCTGACTCAGCTTTCACTTCCTGTTTTGAAATATGTTTAGTCTTGAGAATCAAACATATATAAATAATAAAGAAAACAAGGAGCAAAGGAAAATGGTTTTTACCCTATTTTTCAAAACATTTATTTGAAATGTATTGAAACAAATTACATGACATTATACAGTATTAGTTAATTCTGTATGCACATGACATCAAAAAGACTGTACATGACATCACAAAGACTGTACACACCATCACAAAGACTGTATGTACATGACATCACAAGGACTGTATGCACATGACATTATTAAAACTGTATGCACATGATATTACAAAAACTGTACATGATGTACATGACATCACAAAGACTGTACATGACATCACAAGAACTGTATGTATATGACATTACAAGAACTGTATGCACATGACATCACAAAAACTGTACAGGACATTACAAAGACTGTACATGACATCACAAGAACTGTATGTATTTGACATCACAAGGATTGTGTGTCCATGACATCACAAGAACTGTATGCATATGACATCATAAGGACTGTATGTACACAGAGAGAGCAGGGGTAGGCCTTGTTGTATACATTAGGGAAGAGGTAAATGCAGAAAGGCGACTTGACTTGGAGTCATAAGAAATTGAGAGTATCTGGATGGAAATTTATCAAAATAATGCAAAATCATTTCTAGCAGCAGCAAAATGTCTAAGGAGGTATGTTTCTCTATCCCACCAGTCTCAAAACACTTTGTTAAGAAATTTCTCAGTTAACATGATACTAAGAAAGCTACAGGACTTGATCAGATTGGTCCACGACTCATTAAATCTTCTGCCTCTGCTATTGTAGATAGCATAACATTCATAATCAATTTAAGTATTGCATCCTCATCTGTTCCCAAAATATGGAAAACTGCAAAAGTAACTCCTATTCACAAATCTGGTCCTAAGGATGATGCTGATAACTACCGACAAGCTCAATACTACCAAACTTGTCAAGATTGATTGAAAAGCATGCCAAGGATTCATTCATATCATATTTAACCAAACACTTTCTGTTATACCCTAATCAATCAGGCTTTAGATAGAAACACTCATGTGAGACTGCCTTGATCTCCCTAACTGATAAAGGGCTTCAAGCACTTGACCAAAGTAGAATAATAGGTTCTGATTTTGTAGATTTCAGGAAAGCTTTTGACATGGTAGATTATGAAATCCTTTTGAAGAAACTGAAAATATACCAATGTGATGAAAGCATAGTTAGATGGTTTACTTCACACTTAAATGAGAGAACACAACATGTTTATATCAATAATGTTCTGTCTGAACCTGGAACAATTAGATGTGCAGTACCACAAGGCTCAATTCTGGGTCCATTACTGTTTAATTTATTTTTTAATGACCTACCACTTGTATTAAAAGACTCAGTATCATCTACAGATCTCTATGCAGATGAAACAACATTGTCAGACATCCAAAAGACAAAGCAAGAACTCGAAATTTATTTACAGAATGCCCTAATCAAAATAGACAACTGGTCACATGCAATGACATGGTGGTTAATACTGGTAAAACTAAAATATTACTTATCTCAACACAGAAAAAAAACAAAACAAACTTGATAGTGATGAATTATGTCTGACATGGAAGGATAAAAGGTTGCAAATGGGCTGTCATGATAGTCTACTTGGTGTTTTGGTAGATAATAACCTATCATGGACTGAACATTTCAAACATATCATTAAAAGTCAATTCAATTTTATGGCTTCTCAGTAGGATAAGACACTTTTTCCCAGAAAAGAATAGAAAACTATTTTATAACAGTTACATACAACCCTATTTAGACTAATATAATACAGTATGGGGTAATTCAAATGATAAAAGCTTAGCAAAGCTGGCACATCTCCAAAAAAGAGCTTTTCAGTTAATATCAATCCAGAAAGAAGGCAAGGAAAATTTAGCTGGTAAGTTAAAAATACTACCTATTAAAGATGGAATCTGTTTGAGAAAAGCCAAATTAATGTACAAGATATCCAATAATAGTGCTCCTGAATATTTACAATCACTATTCATGTATAGGCTACCTGGAAATACTTCCCACATGCATTCAATGTCTACCAAACATTACAAAATTCCCAAACCAAATTAGGAATTATTTAAAAAAATTTTCAATACTTTGGAACTTTGCTCTGGAATAGTATTTCAGTTGAGATTAGAAATGCCCACTCTATTTCCTCTTTCCAAACCCAGTATATACAATGGCTTCAGAGATGCAGCAAAAATAATTAAATTCCTTTGAATAAGGGCCTCAAGGTAGATTAGTTCTTAGCTAATTGAATTACCCTCTTTAAATAAAGTCATAATAACATGACCTCATAAGGACTATGTACATGACATCACAAGTACTTCATGAACATGTTCATGACATCACAAAGGTCTGTATGTATATGACATCACAAAGGACTGTATGTACATGACATCACAAGGACTGTAGGTACATGACATAACACGAACTGCATGTACATGACATCACAAGGACTATATGTACATGACATCATAAGGACTGTATGTACATGACATCACAAGGACTGTATGTACATGACATCACAAAGACTGTTATGTACATACCATCACAAGGACTGTACATACATGACATCAGAAGGACTGTATGTACATGACATCACAAGGACTGTATGTACAAGACATCACAAGGACTGTATGTACATGACATCGCAAGGACTGTATGTATATGACATCAAAAGTACTGTATTGCTAGATGACATCACAAGGACTGTATGTACAAGACATCACAAGGACTGTATGTACAAGACATCACAAGGACTGTATGTATATGACATCAAAAGTACTGTATTGCTAGATGACATCACAAGGACTGTATGTACAAGACATCACAAGGACTGTATGTATATGACATCACAAAGGACTGTATGTACAAGACATCACAAGGACTGTATGTACATGACATCACAAGGACTGTATGTACAAGACATCACAAGGACTGTATGTACATGACATCACAAGGACTGTATGTACAAGACATCACAAGGACTGTATGTACAAGACATCACAAGAACTGTATGTATAGGTGGCGTTCACCAGTTATTATGTACTATTGAGAGAGTAATGTATGTAAAGTGAAGTTGTTTGCATTTTAAACATGCACAGTGGTGAGAATGTTGGCATACCTATATGCTACTTTCATGTAATGTCACTGAAATTTCTTTGTATATTGTACTTTTGGAAATTTTAAATGATCTTAAGACACTGCTAACTAAAATGACTGCTCCCTTGTGCTCTAAAAATCAACCTGAATTTGTATAAAGTACACTATTCTTGGCAGCTATTAAAATATGAAAAATGAATTTCGCCAAACTAGAAAATACCAGCTTCTAAAAGTACAATGAATGAGTTACTAAATACATAAAATGTAAAAAAAAAGTTATCAACTCTATTTTTTACAATTTACCTCTAAAGTTTGGGAAGTGAAAATGAGCAAGCAGAGCTAGCACAGTTTTGAAAAGTGCAGATCTGGAGTAAGGCCAAGTTGTATATTCTCTAACTCATATTACACCAATCAATCATACATCAAAATAAAGGGAATTAAAGGTTCTTTGAACAATACCTAAGATATACAAAGTCTCTTTTAAATAGCCAGTATAACTAGTGAGGAAACCTGGGGAAACTTATTTTCTTTTAATTCTAACCCTATGCTAAATACGAAACTGTAGAGCGCCACTATATGACATCACAAGTACTGTTGTTAGATGACATCACAAGGACTGTATGCACATGACATCACAAGTACTTAATGAACATGATATCACAAGGACTATATGTAATTGACATTACAAGGTCTGTGTACAAATAACATCACAAGGACTATATACACTTGACATCACAAAGACCATATGCACATGACATCACAAAGAATCTATGCACATAACATCACAAAGAATGTATGCACATGACATCACAAGTACTATATACACATGACATTACAAGGACTTATACATGACTTATACACATGACATCACAAGGACTATATACACATGACATTACAAGCACTATATGAACATGACATCACAAGGACTGTATGAACATTACAATAAAGGACTGTATGAAGATGATATCACAATGTAAGTCATTTGTACTCTGCAGGCTCAGTGTCTACTGATGCTCAGTCTACTTTAGGAGCCAAATTTTGCCAGACAGGGTGAATTTGTATATGATATTTATAAACTAAACAACATGCAATTTGTAGCAAAATTCAGCATATTCTCAACTGCTATTACAAACAATTTTACTGCTCTCTATATGAAAGAATAAAAAATGAGTGCAGCTTAATTGCTGCAGTGTCCATATTTCAGCACCTTGTCTTTTGTAATAAAAGAAATAAGGTCAGTGATAATCTGTTTTGTCTTTCATATTGTCAGAAAGAACATGCCTACAGAAAAGTGACTCTTGTTCTGAGTATACTGTAATTTTGTTACTGTGCTAGGACTCTTGAGGCACTCTCCTGTAATAATGTTGCTATGTTTGGACTCTTGAAGCACTCACTTGTAGTATTGTTACTCTGTTAGGCCTCTTGTTCTGAGTATACAGTAATAATGTTACTGAGCTAGGACTCTTGAGGCACTCTCCTGTAATAATGTTGTTATGCTGGGACTTGAGGCACTCACTTGTAGTTTTGATACACTACTAGGACTCTTGAGGCACACACTTGTAATAATGATACTGTGCTAGGACTCTTGGGGCACTAACCTGTAATAATTTTACTATGCTAGGACTATTGAGGGACACTCTTGTGATAATGTTGCTATGCTAGGACTTTTGGGGTACTCTCTTGTGATAATGTTGCTATGCTAGGACTATTGAGGCACTCTCTTGTGATAATGTTGCTATGCTAGGACTTTTGGGGTACTCTCTTATGATAATGTTGCTATGCTAGGACTATTGAGGCACTCTCTTGTGATAATGTTGCTATGCTAGGACTATTGAGGCACTCTCTTGTGATAATGTTGCTATGCTAGGACTTTTGGAGTACTTGTGATAATGTTGCTATGCATAACTCTTGGGGTACTCAATTGTGATAAAGTTGCTATGCTAGGACTTTTGGAGTACTTACTTGTTATAATGTTGCTATGCTAGGACTTTTGGAGTACTTACTTGTTATAATGTTGCTATGCTAGGACTCTTGGGGTACTCAATTGTGATAAAGTTGCTATGCTAGGACTTTTGGAGTACTTGTGATAATGTTGCTATGCTAGGACTTTTGGAGTACTTACTTGTTATAATGTTGCTATGCTAGGACTTTTGGGATACTCACTTGTACAAGTAATTCTAGTCTTAGCCATGCATTGATAATACAGATCATTAAAATGCACAAATCGCAATGCTATTGTTTTAATGATACTACATCAAGCATTGTGTTTAGCTTTGTGAAATGTAGTGGCAATTAAAGATTAATGTGATAGTAAAATTCTTTTCTCTATTACAAATCAAGATCCAAATGCCACGGATCCTAGATTTCGGTCCCAAATCCCCATCTACATTGGAGGAAGCAATGGGCTGAATAACCAGGTTCAGGTCTCCCTCTCATCGACAGGCACCTATAACCCAAATAATCAGTTCTTAGTACAAGAAGTAAATGGAGATGGATTTGCATACCTCCGCCTCATCAATGCTATTGATCGTGATGTAAGTAGTCAATACAGAGGTACATGTGTGCAAAAGCATGGGTAATTTGTCTCCAACCTTATTCTTGATTCTTCATGTTATATTTTAAATGCATATCTTTAATGTTTGTGATTGAGTAATAGTTGTACTTTGTTATTTGGGATTTTGTAATCATTTACAAGACATTGTTGGTTTTGATTTTTGTAATAGCTTTACAAAGACAGTAATTTTACAAAGGCCTCGCGTTAAAGATTTATAGTAATTTTTAGTTTTACAAAGACAGTACTTTTACAAAGACATTGTTGTAGAAAGATAGTAGTTGTACAAAGACAGTAATTATATAAAGACTATTTTTACAAAGACATTGTGGTAGAAAGACAGTAGTGGTAGAAAGACAGTAGTGGTAGAAAGACAATAGTGGTAGAAAGACTAGTTTTACAGAGACAGCAGTTGTAGAAAGAAGTTGTGGAAAGACAGTAGTTTCTATTGATTGAAAATTTGCAGATCAGTATGAATATGTTGCTAACATTTTACATTATTGATAAATATTGTTAACTATGAATTATCCTTTTTTTCTTGTTGATGTTCATGAAATAAAGGTTTATTTCAAATCATTCAGTTCTTTTCCCTAAAATGATAAGCCCAGGTTGGATTCCCAAATCACCCAAAATGATACCAGCTGCATTCCCTAATTATCAAAAATAATGATCCCATGATGTGTTCCCAAATCACCCAAACGATGATCCCAGGATGCATTCATAAATCAATGAAAATGGTATTTTCAGGTTGCATTCTCAAATCACCCAAAACAATTAGCTCCCGTTGCATTTCAATATTACTTAAGATAAATCCCTAAATAAAGAGACCTGTAATGTTAAGAATTTAAAAATAGTGTTCAAATGAGATTAATTTTTTTGCTGATTCTGGAAGTAGTAAACTATCAACAAAGCCAGAAAATCTCAGAAAAACTACCAAAAGATCAAACATGTAAGCTCTCAATTCTGACACATTACATAGTCAGACTGAAATATCCAATGACCTAATCTCTATGGAGCTTTTGGCATCATATGTGTTAAATACACCAGTAAGTTCAACTAATCCAGTTAATGGAGTGTGTGTGTGTGTGTGTGTGTGTGTGTGTGTGTGTGTGTGTGTGTAGACTTTTAATGCAGCTTTAACAATTTCTCAGTCATATTGCTACAATGTCTCCAGTGTGGCATGTGGCATATTATAGTGATGTCTAGCTCTGAGGCATCATGCCACATACATGTAGCATGGTATCCCACTCAGTCACATTATCCTGACACTAGGCCGACCAGTCCTAACACTAATCTCTTAATGCTGAGTGCCAAGCAAGGCAGCTGAAAATACCATTTTTGTAAGTTTTTGGTATGATTCGGTTGAGGGATCGAACCCATGACCTCCCGCATCCGAGATGGACACTCTAACCACTAGGCCACCAGTTAATGGAGACATATTAAATTGGCAAAGGCTGACTAGAGTGAGGATGATGCCAGAAAAGTTTAAAGACCATGTTTTAAATTAGGTGTAAAGGAGCATAAGAGACAATATTGTTACAGTGTTTATAATGTGTGTAAACATACCTAACCTTTGGGACAATAATCTAGTGAGAATGAACAATGATTATAAAACTTGGCAGTTTATAAATGTAATAAAGAGTAAATTTGTTAAGATATAAGTTTTGGAACTATTTTCATTTGATAACTATTGCTTCAAGTAGTTTTAGTTATGTAGATTTAGCTTTGTTCTAAAAAATATGTAGGAAGGAATGTTATGTCTATCAAATAATTGTATTTTAAATATGTTGAACATATTTAATAACAATTAAACTTTTTCTGAATGAAACATATTGAGACAATGACATATATATATATATATATATATATATATATATATATATATATATATATATATATATATATATATATATATATATATATATATTTAAAATTTTAATTGTTAAACCTCTGTTTTGTTGCACATGTGTACTAACAATGCTGGAAAAATAATCGATATAATGGTGGATCTTCAATGTGTTAGTGATATTGTTCCAGTACATTGCTAACAGGTCCTCAGTAAGAGCATTGCTTTTAGAAATGATCTGATAGATCACCAGAGACAGATGTGTTTCTATATGTGAATACCAAATTTGTAGGTGTTTGTATGCTGAATGACCAAAGGTGTGTATGTGTGTGTGATTTAAATTTTTATCATAGTTTTAACAATTTTTCAGTCATATCACTATGATGTCTGCATTGTGACGGTTTATAGTGATGTCTAGCACTGGGGCATCATGCTGCAGACATGTAGCATGATGTCCCAGCCAGTCACATTATCCTGACACCAGGCCAACCAGTCCTAACACTAACCTCTTAATGCTGAGCATCAAGCGAGGCAGCTGTTAGTACCATTTTTTAAAGGTCTTTGGTATTACTCATCCAGGGTTCAAACCCATGACATAACATATCCAAGGCAAACACTCTAACCACAATGCTAACAGAGCAGTATATGACTAAAGGTAGAGGTGTTTATATATAGAATCACCAAAGGTAGAGGTGTTTGTATACAGGAAGACCAAAGGTAGAGGTATTTATATATAGAATACCAATGGTAGTGGTGTTTGTATATAGAAAGACCAAAGGTAGAGGTGTTTGTATACAGAAAGACCAAAGGTAGAGGTGTTTATATATAGAATACCAATGGTAGTGGTGTTTGTATATAGAAAGACCAAAGGTAGAGGTGATTGTATACAGAACAATCAAAGGTAGAGGTGTTTCTATATAGAGTGACCAAAGGTAGAGGTGTTTGTATACAGAAAGACCAAAGGTATAGGTGTTTGTATATAGAATACCAAATGTAAGAGGTGTTTGTCTATAGAATACCAAATGTAGAGGTGTTTGTCTATAGAATACCAAATGTAGAGGTGTTTGTACATAGAATACCAAATGTAGAGGTGTTTGTATATAGAATACCAAAGGTAAGAAGTGTTTGTATATAGCAGGGGTCTCAGACATGTGGCCCTCAAGCTGCCTGTGGCTTGCCAAGCCAGATTCTGTGGCCTGCAAAATGATTGGTGTCACAAGGTGTCATGACTGTGGCTTGCCAAGCCAGATCCTGTGGCCTGCAAAATGATTGGTGTCACAAGGTATCATGACTGTGGCTTGCCAAGCCAGATCCTGTGGCCTGCAAAATGATTGGTGTCACAAGGTGTCATGACTGTGGCTTGCCAAGCCAGATCCTGTAGTCTGCAAAATGATTGGTATCACAAGGTGTCATGACTGTGGCTTGCCAAGCCAGATCCTGTGGCCTGCAAAATGATTGGTGTCACAAGGTGTCATGAGAGATAGCAAAAGTGGTGTGGCCATTGAGTCACCAAAATGCCCTCATGCAGCCCTTAGGGTGGAGTGAGTTTGAGACACCTGGTATATAGGATACCAAAGGCAGAGATGTTTGAATACAGAATACCAAATGTAGAGGTTTTTGTATATAGAATACCAATGGTAGAAGTGTTAGTATATAGAATACCAAAGGTAGTGGTGTTTGTATATAGAAAGACCAAAGGTAGAGGCGTTGTATACAATATAACATCAAGCATTACATTTTATCTTATCATTCTAAACAGATTACTTAACTTTTGTGTTTGGGTTGTTCAGGCGTTGTGATAGTATGTTCTAGTTTCATGAATAAATTTCTAATTTTTTTTTTACTAGCAAGATGAAAATCTGATTGGTCATTTCAGGGGAATGTTCCACCTCCACCTGATCCAATAAACAGTCTCACCTTCCAGCTGAGCTGCCAGACCCGAAACTCGATACCAGTTGTTACAGTGAGTATATATCTTCAGGAAAAGCAGACAAAACTTTCAAACAAAATGCTGTGTACAATGAAGTCTGTTGAAAATAAATGCTCTAGGAATCCTTTAGATAGAGCTTAAATATAAAAAATAAAATGGTTTATAAATGTATTTGTTTACTCTCATCCAGTCCAGTAGTGAAAAATGCTTTGATTTCAGGATCACAATGCATAATGTCAAGGTCACTGATTGAAAGAGGAAAAATGGTTATGCACAAAAGCATTAGTTCTACATTACTGACCTGAACAAAATCTTGTAGATCATTTGCACTTCAGATAAGGAACAAATCTTTTGATTTTGAGGTTTGAAGGTCAAAGATTGATGTCACTGTAACTGAAGGTAGAGAAATGGTTTTTGCACAAAGAAACTTCAGTTACTGACTGCATACTTTCACCATAGTTTGTGGATGACATACATGATAGTTATGACAGACTTTTATTGATTTTTGGGGATAAAACTCAAGTGTCACTGTGACTACAAGATAAGTGGTTTTTACATATCAACTTTATTTATAGAACACATAACTTGACCAAAGTTTATGGAATGCTTTAAATTAAGATATGAAAGATGCCTATTGATTTTGAAGTAAAAATGTCAAATGACAAGGTGTCAAATGTAAAAATGTCAAATGACAAGGTCATTGAAGGTCAGGGAAACATGGATTTTGCAGAATTACATTTGTTGTGGAGTAGCTCTGAGAATGGCTTGCATTTAAAGTAATAGAGGAACCTAATTATAATGGGGATCAAAGGTCAGAGGTCATGGTTAAGTAAGTCTTATAAGAAAATAATGGATCCTGCACTGTAAGGTTAGTTCAAGACTATTTCTTGACCAGTGATCCAGTTTATGAAAAGGACATCTTGCCATGGCCTGCATGGGACCAAGTCTCATGGTTTGGCTAGCATGGATATGTGAGAAGGCTTGCCAATGGGTTGGTGTTTCTTCCTTGGGTTTATGTAAGATTCTACCACCACCAGATATACTGGCTGACATGTATAGCCTATCATGTGCTGAAAAATGGTGTAATTCCATTTATACATATGTAAGTCATTGCTTCCATATGTACATATGTAAGTCATTGCTTCCAATTGTACAGATGTAAGTCATTGCTTCCATTTGTACAGATGCAAGTCATTGCTCCCATTCATACAGATGCAAGTCATTGCCTCCATTTGTACAGATGCAAGTCATTGCCTCCATTTGTACAGATGCAAGTCATTGCTTCCATTTGTACAGATGTAAGTCATTGCTTCCATTTGTACAGATGTAAGTCATTGCTTCCATTTGTACAGATGTAAGTCATTGCTTCCATTTGTACATATGCAAGTCATTCCTTCCATTTGTACAGATGTAAGTCATTGCTTCCAATTGAACAGATGCAAGTCATTGCCTCCATTTGTACAGATGTAAGTCATTGCTTCCATATGTAAGTTATTGCTTCCATTTGTACAGATGTAAGTCATTGCTTCCATTTTTTACAGATGTAAGTCATTGCTTCCATGGGTACAGATGTAAGTCATTGCTTCCATTTGTACAGATGCAAGTCATTGCTTCCATTTGTACAGATGCAAGTCATTGCTTCCATTTGTACAGATGTAAGTCATTGCTTCCATATGTAAGTTATTGCTTCCATTTGTACAGATGTAAGTCATTGCTTCCATTTGTACAGATGTAAGTCATTGCTTCTATAGGTACAGATGTAAGTCATTGCTTCCATTTGTATATATGTAAGTCATTGCTTCCATATGTACATATGTAAGTCATTGCTTCCAATTGTACAGATGTAAGTCATTGCTTGCATTTGTACAGATCTAAGTCATTGCTTCCATTTGTACAGGTGTAAGTCATTGCTCCCATTTATACAGATGCATGTCTTTGCTTCCATTTGTACAGATGTAATTTGTTGCTTCCATTTGTACAGATGGGGGCCCCGAGTGGCTGAGTGGTCTAAAGCGCTGTCCGTTACAGATCACTGCCATCTCACCTCTGTCTGCGTGGGTTCGAGTCTAGGATTCGGCGAATGTGGATATGTGAGAAAGCTTGCCAGTAGCTTCTCGTGGGTCGGTGGTTCTTTCCGGTGATTTCCCGGTTTCTTCCTCCACCATTAATACTGGCCGCCATGAATAGCCTACCGTGTGCTGAAAAATGGCGTTAAGCACAACAACAACAACAACAACAATTGTACAGATGTAAGTCATTGCTTCCATTTGTACATATGTAAGTAATTGCTTCCATTTGTACAGATATAAGTCATTGCTTCCATTTGTACAGATGCAAGTCATTGCTTCCATTTGTACAGATGTAAGTCATTGCTTCCATATGTAAGTTATTGCTTCCATTTGTACAGATGTAAGTCATTGCTTCCATTTGTACAGATGTAAGTCATTGCTTCCATAGGTACAGATGTAAGTAATTGCTTCCATTTGTATATATATAAGTCATTGCTTCCATTTGTACATATGTAAGTCATTGCTTCCAATTGTACAGATGTAAGTCATTGCATCCATTTGTACAGATGTAAGTTATTGCTTCCATTTGTACAGACACAAGTCATTGCTTCCATTTGTAAAGATGTAAGTCATTGGTTCCATTTGTACAGATGTAAGTCATTTCTTCCATTTGTACAGATGTAAGTCATTGCTTCCATTTGTACACATGTAAGTCATTGCTTCCGTTTGTATATATGTAAGTCATTTCTTCCATTTGTACAGATGTAAGTCATTGCTTCCATTTGTACAGATACAAGTCATTGCTCCCATTTGTACAGATGTAAGTCATTATTTCCATATGTAGATATGTATGTCATTGCTTCCATTTGTACATATGTAATTCATTTCTTCTGTTTGTACAGATGTAAGTCATTGCTTCCATATGTACAGATGTAAGTCATTTCTTCCATTTGTACAGATGTAAATCATTGCTTCGATTTGTACAGATACAGATTTTGTGCAAAATGTTCTTTCCTATCTTTCAGACTATCTACACTGTTGTTGTCACAATCCGAGATGTGAATGATAACAACCCAGTTTTCAACAACATTCCAAATGTCTTGTATAATGTACCTGAGGCAAGTTTCATCTTCCTCTTTTGTTTGATGGCATTTTTCTTCATTTTATTTTCTTTGCAACTCCATCTGCAGTTTTACAAGAGTAATCTAGGCCATTGGAAATGAAATATTTAGCAAGTGCCATAAGCAATGTAAATAAGTATAAGGGTTGACTAGATTAATGTTATGCAATGTAAATAAAAAAGGAATGACTACATTAATGCTTTGCAACCTAAATAAAAAAAGAGTTGACTAGATTAATGCTATGCAATGTAAATAAATATAAGGGTTGACTAGATTAATGATATGCATTGTAACTAAAAACAAGTCTTGACTAGATTAATGCTATGCAATGTAAATAAAAATAGGGTTGACTAGATTAATGCTATGCAATGTAAATAGATATAAGGGTTGAATTCATTAATACTACGCAATGTAAATAAAAGTGTTGAGTAGATTAATGCTATGAAATGTAAATAAATATAAGGGTTGACTAGATTAATGCTATGCAATGTAAATAACAAAAGGGTTGACTAAATTAATGCTATGCAATGTAAATGAATATAAGAGTTGACTAAATTAATGCTATGCAATGTAAATGAATATAAGAGTTGACTAGTTTAATGCTGTGCAATGTAAATAAAAAAGGGTTGACTAGATTAATGCTATGCAATGTAAAGAAACTAAGGGTTGGCTAAATTAATGCTATGCAATGTAAATAAATATGAGGGTTGACTAGATTAATGATAGGCAATGTAAATAAAGATAAAGATTGACTAGATTAATGCTATGCAATGTAAATAAATATAAGGGTTGACTAGATTAATGCTATGCAATGTAAATAAATATAAGGGTTGACTAGATTAATGCTATGCAATGTAAATAAATATAAGGATTGACTAGATTAATGCTATGCAATGTAAATAAATATAAGGGTTGACTAGATTAATGATATGCAATGTAAATAAATATAAGGATTGACTAGATTAATGCTATGCAATGTAAATAAATATAAGGGTTGACTACATTAATGCTATGCAATGTAAATAAATATAAGGGTTGACTACATTAATGCTATGCAATGTAAATAAATATAAGGGTTGAATTCGTTAATGCTACGCAATGTAAATAAAAGGGTTGACTAGATTAATGCTATGCAATGTAAATAAAGATAAAGATTGACTAGATTAATGCTATGCAATGTAAATAAATATAAGGGTTGACTAGATTAATGCTAGGCAATGTAAATAAATATAAGGGTTGAATTCATTAATGCTACGCAATGTAAATAAAAGAGTAGATTAAAGCTATGCAATGTAAATAAAAATAGGGTTGACTAGATTAATGCTATGCAATGTAAATTGATATAAGGGTTGAATTCATTAATACTACGCAATGTAAATAAAAGTGATGAGTAGATTAATGCGAGGCAATGTAAATAAAAATAAGGTTTGACTAGATTAATGCTATGCAATGTAAATAAAAAGGGTTCACTACATTAATGCTATGCAATGTAAATAAATATAAGGGTTGACGAGATTAATGCTATGCAATGTAAATAAAAAAGGTTTGACTAGATTAATGCTAGGCAATGTAAATAAAAAGGGTTGACTAGATCGCTGCTTTGCAATGTAAATAAAAAAGGGTTTACTAGATTAATGATGTGCATTATAGATATATCTAAGAATTGACTAGATTAATGCTATGCAATGTAAATGAATATAAGGGTTGACTAGATTAATGATGTGTGTTATAGATAAATCTAAGGGTTGACTAGATTAATGCTATGCAATGTAAATGAATATAAGTGTTGACTAGATTAATGCTATGCAATGTAAATGAATATAAGTGTTGACTAGATTAATGATGTGTGTTATAGATAAATCTAAGGGTTGACTAGATTAATGCTATGCAATGTAAATGAATATAAGTGTTGACTAGATTAATGCTATGCAATGTAAATGAATATAAGTGTTGACTAGATTAATGATGTGTGTTATAGATAAATCTAAGGGTTGACTAGATTAATGCTATGCAATGTAATTAAATATAAGGTGTGACAAGATTAATATTATGCAAGGGGTCATACTATTAGCCTATTGGGCTTCAAGGGACATGTACTTTGCTTACCTTGCTAATTAATGCACATGTGGTGTTGTGTTTTGGATTCTGGAAATTGGCAATTTCGCTTGTTAATGCACACATTTTAAAATTCCATTTGCCATTGGATTTCTCTGCAAGTCTGGAGGACTTGCCCACTGCCCTGAAGTGTCATGTAGCCATGTGGGCAACTGTGAGACACTGAAGTATGTCATGTAGCCATGTGGACAACTGTGAGACACTGTAGTATGTCATGTAGCCATGTGGGCAACTGTGAGACACTGAAGTATGTCATGTAGCCATGTGGGCAGCTGTGAGACACTGAAGTATGTCATGTAGCCATGTGGGCAACTGTGAGACACTGTCGTATGTCATGTAGCCATGTGAGCAACTGTGAGACACTGTAGTATGTCATGTAGCCATGTGGGCAACTGTGAGACACTGAAGTATATCATGTAGCCATGTGGGCAGCTGTGAGACACTGAAGTATGTTATGTAGCCATGTGGGCAACCATGAGACAGTACAACATCAATGCCAACCTCATTACAGTAATAGAGCACCTCTATGACAAGGCAGCAAGTGTAGTATACTTCAATGGCAGCATAAGGGATTGGTTCAGAACAACAGTCAGAGTCAGACAAGGCTGTCTGCTCTCTCCCATATTATTCAACATCTTTCTGTAGAGATCATGGTTGATGCACTTGAAAAGCACAAAGAGACAGTCAGCATCGGAGGCAAAACAGTTGCCAACTTACGTTTTGCTGACGACACTGATGGACTAGCAGGAAATGAGCAAGAACTAGCTAGCTTAGTAGAGAGCCTCAACAAAACCTCTGCAGCCTTTGGCATGGAAATCAGTGCAGAGAAGACCAAAATGATGACTAGCAACATCAAGTGCATCAGGGTCCAAGGTACAAAGCTAGAAATAGTCCACAGCTTCAGGTATTTGGGGGCAATTTAACAGATAAAGGATCAAAGCTTGAAGTACTCTCTAGGTTTTCTCAGACAATAGCAGCACTGACAAAACTGAAGCTCATCTGGAGTGGCAAGAATATCGCACTCAGTTCAAAGATCAGACTGATGCACTCACTTGTTATCTCCATATTTCTCTGTGCCTGTGAATTATGGACCATAATAGCTGACTTTAAGAAAAGTATACAAGCCACAGAGATGAGGTACTGCCCAAAGATCCTCAGCATCTCATACAAAGGCCATATCACCAATGAAGAAATACAGAAAAATACATCTTTATACATAAAACATCTTTTGGATCTTGATTGATCTGTAGGATGCATTCAAATTACATGGCAATTTAATCTTTTCTGTAACATTATATACGCTGCACTGATCAGCTAGAATAATGCCATTATCAGATACCTCTATAAATTCTTTCAAAATGCTACACAGATCTATCTGTGAATTCTTGTATGTACATTTGATTAGAGCAGTGGAGGGAGTGAATTGAATTGAATATACTGAACCTGTTTTGGATATGTCATTGATTGTTTAAAATGATAATGTGGGAAGAATATTAATTCTTGTAATTGAAATTATGAAGATGATGCTATAGAATACCACTGTCATTTTGTGTTGAGTGCCGTAAGAAGAATTTGATTTCTGTTGGAAAGTAGTCAAAATTAAAAGACAATTCTGAAGTGTGCATCATGTTTTGGAGCCCATGACATCGGTTATGTAATTGAGATTTTCATTACTAAGAAAGTACATTTTAAAGACATTCAAGATGCAAAATTCTAAGTGTATCAGTTGCCATTCTTTTTACCAGCCAAAGACATGTGTTTATGCCCTGTTACTTGCATGATGTCTGTTGGAGAGACCCCAGCTATCATACTGTGTGTCTTCTATCACTTGGCTAACATTATATAAAAATAGTTAAATGGGGAAAATTGCAAACCTATCACTTGCATGATGTCTGTTGGAGGAAGCCCAACTATGTACATGACCTGTATGGCTTCCCTCACTAGCCTACATCAAAAAGATTATATAAAAAAACTTATACGGGGAAATTTGCAAAGCAGTTACTGTATGAAAGTCTGTTTAGCAGAAATAAGACTTCTTTTTTGTCCCCTTGTCTGATTTGCTCTGCAGCCCTTAGGTTTTTGCAACAACTTCAGTTGCATTTTTTTCTTGAATTTAGTGTTTTGACTGACTTGTAAAATAGTACATATCTGATACATATGCAATAGCCCTTGTATTCTGCATGTTTTTCTATTCTGTTTTTATCAACCATGGAGAGCACCTGTCAACTATACTGTTTGTGGAAAGTTAAAAAGATTTCTCAAAAAAAGTTTAAATGATCAGAAAGGTATTTTTGAAACTGCATCTCTCTTGGTTTTTGTGGACATTGTGATTATCCCTTTGATTCATTTGCATGTTTGAAAGTTTCATTTGTGATCTTGTACATGTTGTTAACTTTATTATCTTTACCTTCAGATGGATGAAACAGCTTTTTTAGTTCATCCAGAAACAAATCTAATAAACCAAAAGTTAAAATATCTACTATATGAGCATAAATTGTTTACAAAGTAGATCCTAATGCACAATACTATGCAGTATGAAAAAATACTGCACAATTCTAACAATGTAACATTAATGTAGAAAATGATGAGGATATAAAAGTGTTAACTATCATTGCACTAATAATGTTTTGGTCTGTTACCATGTAAAATCACAACAGCTGCCTTTGTGTACAATAATTGATGGTCACATCACAACTTTTAACTGTCCTCATCAATGGCAGCAGATGAAATTGGTTTTGAACAGCAGTTGGAGTTAGACAGGGGTGTGTACTGTCACCTTCACTCTTCAACATTTTCCTGGATAGGATGATGAAGGATGCCTTGCATGACCACAAAGGCACTGTCAGCATCAGAGGAAAAAACAATCACCAACCTTCACTTTGCAGATGATATTGATGGTATAGCAGGAGATGAAAGAGAACTGGCTGACTTGGTCAAGTGCCTTGACACAAACTCTGCAGCATACAATATGGAGATTAGCACCCAATAAATCAAACTGATGACAAACAACACCAATGGCATCAGTGCAGAAATAAAGGTCAGTGGACAAAAGCTGGAAAGAGTCACAAGCTTTAAGTAATTAGAATCAATTATCACAGATGAGGGCTCCAAACCAGAACAATTCTGTAGGATTGTCCAGACAACAGCAGCAGTAACAAGGATGAAAACAATATGGAAAGATACCAGCATTACTTTTGGTTTCAAAATAAGGCTGATGCACTTGATTGTCATATCTATCTTTCAGTATGCTTGTGAAACATGGATGCTCACATCATATCTAAAATAAGGATTCAACCTTCAAAATGAGATGCTACTGCAAGATCTTGGGCATCTCATATATTGACCATGTAACCATGAAGTCCACAACAGGATCCAATGAACCATCAGATCCTATGAAGACCTCTTGATAACTGTAAAAAGGTCCAAACTGAAGTGGTACGGTCATGTCTCAAGATCATCTGGACTGGCAAGAACAATCTTGCAAGGTACAGTGTGAGGTGCAGTAAAAGAGTCGGAGAGAAAAAGAGGTGGGAAGACAACATTAAGGAGTGGATAGGTATGGGATTTGGAGATTCCCAAAGAGCAGTAGAAAACAGGCAAATATGGAGAGAATTGGTTGCAAAGTCGATTATGATGCCCCAGTGACCTCTGGGGTTAAAGGAATGATGATGATGATGATGATGATGATGATGATGATGATGATGATGATGATGATGATGATGATGATGATGATTTAACTGTCTGCCATATGATAGTTTGGAACAATACAGTATTTTTCCATTGTATTTAGCAGTTTGCCATATGACAGTCTGGAACTGTACAGTATTTTTCAATTTTATTTAATTGTTTGCTATATGACAGTCTGGTACAATGCAGTATTTCTTCATTATATGTAACAGTTTGCCATAGGAGCCTGGAGCAATACAGTAGTTTTCCATGAACAAATCCAGGGGATCCATCTGAAAAGCACTGTAAGGGGATGGGGGCGGTCATCTTATTGAAAAACTCTTCTCTAATTTAAATTTGTTTAACATTTATCAGTGTATCATTGACAATGGGCTTATTGCATGAGTCTTGTCAAGTACATCTGTAGTATATTTGAACGGTGTCCTAATATTATTGTTACATGACTCTTATATGTATTATAGTAGAGCAGTGTTCTAATATTGTTACATTACATGAGTCTTGCCAAGTACATGGGTAGTATGGTAGAGCAGTGTCTAAATGTTATTACATTATATGAGTCTTATCTGTAGTATTGTAGAGCAGTTATTATAATATTATTACATTACATAAGTCTTGTCAAGTACATCAGTTGTATATTGGAGCATTGTTCTATCAAAAGCATTTACTTTCTAATTACCTTTATTTCATTTCAGTTGTCTCCAATTGGTACATCAATTTACAGAGTGAGTGCCAGTGATAAGGATAGCACTGCAAATGGCAATGGAAATGGGATTGTCTACTATAATATTGCAGGAGGGGTAAGAAATTTATACGACAGAATGCAGCCTTTAGATTGCACATTGTAACATTAGGTATCTTAAAATGTCTAGCCTGTAAACAAATGACCATATTTAATAATATCCTGTGTAGAGCCTGAAGAAAATGACCATATTTAATAATATCCTGTGCATAGCCTGTAGAAAATGACCATATTTAATAATATCCTGTGCATAGCCTGTAAACAAATGACCATATTTAATAATATCCTGTGTCTAGCCTGTAAACAAGTGACCATATTTAATAATATCCTGTGCATAGCCTGTAAACAAATGACCATATTTAATAATATCCTGTGCATAGCCTGTAAACAAATGACCATATTTAATAATATCCTGTGCATAGCCTGTAAACAAATGACCATATTTAATAATATCCTGTGCATAGCCTGTAGAAAATGACCATATTTAATAATATCCTGTGCATAGCCTGTAAACAAATGACCATATTTAATAATATCCTGTGTATAGCCTGTAGAAAATGACCATACTTAATAATATCCTGTGCATAGCCTGTAAACAAATGACCATATTTAATAATATCCTGTGTATAGCCTGTAGAAAATGACCATACTTAATAATATCCTGTGCATAGCCTGTAAACAAATGACCATATTTAATAATATCCTGTGCATAGCCTGTAAACAAATGACCATATTTAATAATATCCTGTGCATAGCCTGTAGAAAATGACCATATTTAATAATATCCTGTGCATAGCCTGTAGAAAATGACCATATTTAATAATATCCTGTGCATAGCCTGTAAACAAATGACCATATTTAATAATATCCTATGCATAGCCTGAAGAAAATGACCATATTTAATAATATCCTGTGCATAGCCTGTAGAAAATGACCATATTTAATAATATCCTGTGCATAGCCTGTAAACAAATGACCATATTTAATAATATCCTGTGTCTAGCCTGTAAACAAGTGACCATATTTAATAATATCCTGTGCATAGCCTGTAAACAAATGACCATATTTAATAATATCCTGTGCATAGCCTGTAAACAAATGACCATATTTAATAATATCCTGTGCATAGCCTGTAAACAAATGACCATATTTATTAATATCCTGTGCATTGCCTGTAGAAAATGACCATATTTAATAATATCCTGTGCATAGCCTGTAAACAAATGACCATATTTAATAATATCCTGTGTATAGCCTGTAGAAAATGACCATACTTAATAATATCCTGTGCATAGCCTGTAAACAAATGACCATATTTAATAATATCCTGTGTATAGCCTGTAGAAAATGACCATACTTAATAATATCCTGTGCATAGCCTGTAAACAAATGACCATATTTAATAATATCCTGTGCATAGCCTGTAAACAAATGACCATATTTAATAATATCCTGTGCATAGCCTGTAGAAAATGACCATATTTAATAATATCCTGTGCATAGCCTGTAGAAAATAACCATATTTAATAATATCCTGTGCATAGCCTGTAGAAAATGACCATATTTAATAATATCCTGTGCATAGCCTGTAGAAAATGACCATATTTAATAATATCCTGTGGAAATGAAGTTTTATTGTAGTCAGCCTGTCCATCTACCAACTGCACTTTTTGTACTCAATGAACCCCTTAATATTTCTTCAAATATGTTACCTGATCATAATTTGTTATTAGTACATACACTTCCTTTCAACTCCAGCTCTCTCAGGCTAAAATAATCTTCACCACAAATTTTGATTTGCTTTTATCAACATGGCTGCTTAATAGTCATCTGCTTGCTGAAATAGTTCAGGATATAGTTGTCTCCCCTGGAACAGGTACCCAACACCATCAGTTGCTGAGGTGGCGCTCACCAGTTATTATGTACTTTTGAGAGAGTGATGTATGTAAGGTGAAGTTGTTTGCATTTAAAACATGCACAGTGAAGAGAATGTTGGCATACCTATATGCCACTTTCATGTAATGTGGCTAAAATGTCTTTGGATATTGTACTTTTGGAAATTTAAAATGATCTTAGAACACTGCTAACTAAAATGACTGCTCCCTTGTGCTCCAACAATCAACCAGAATTTGTCTAAAATACACTATTCTTGGCAGCTAATAAAATATGGAAAATTAATTTTGCCAAACTAGACAATACCAGCTTCTAAAAGTGCAATGAAGAAATTACCAAATACATAAAATGTAAAAAAAAGTTATCTGCTCTTTCTTTTAAAATTTACCTCTGAAGTTCGAGAAGTGAAAATGAGCAAGTAGAGCTAGCACTTTTCTGAAATTTGCACATCAGGAGTAAGGCCAAGCTGTATATTCTCTAATCCATATTACACCCATCAATCATACAACAAAAGGGAATGAAAGGTTCTTTGAATAATACCTAAGATATAAAAAAGTCTCTTTTAAATAGCCAGTAAAACTAGTGAGGAAACCCGGAGAAATTCTTTTTCTTTAAAATTCTAACCTATGCTAAATACGAAACAGTAGAGCGCCACCTGAAATAGAGTTCAGGCTATAGTTATCTCCCCTGGGATAGGTACCAAACCCCCATCAGGCCATAAAACACAATTAATTTTACTATATGGTCTCTACATTTGTTTTTCAGTACTGAACTTTCCACTGTGTGACAATCAATACAAATCATATGTTAATCTAAAATACCTTCAAAGATGACTTTACGGTTTAGTTCTTGTCAAGGGTTGACCTGCATATTTTTGAGAGGCTGAATTGTAAACAAAACACCAGGCAACGGAACACAGATTTCACTTCCGGAACATCATCATGACCTTATTACTCAATGTGCACTGTCGCCGAAATACACACAGACAACCACACCATAAGCTCACATTTTAAAGAATAATCAATTGCCTTTAAATCCTTACCAAGAATGCCAAAATCTAACTCTAGTATCACCACCAAATTTAGACCGGAAAAAGTGATCTAAAAATAGACTGGGACTACATTCGTGGGTACTGAACCGGACTTTATTAATTTTGTACTGATTCCATCAGTTGCTGAATTAGAGTTCAGGCTATAGTTGTCTCCCCTGTAACAGATACCAAACCCCATCAGTTGCTGAAATAGAGTTTAGGCTATAGTTGTCTCCCCTGGGATAGGTACCAAACCCCATCAGTCATTTGTTGCTAACATGCATATGCTTTTTTGTAACCTCACAAATGCCAAACTGATTTGTGTATCTCATCATTTAAGTAATTCTTGGCAGTTCATGCCTTTTCATTATTCAAGTATTTGTTATGAATGTTATTTTTATTTCAAGAAGGTATACTGCAGCTATTTGTCTATTTGTATAGACAATTAGTTTTCACTTCTTTCCTCTGACATTACAATGCAGTGAGATTATTGGTGCCATCATGATTACCAGCCTGAATGGTATGTGGTAATTTATAAGGTAAAGAGCTTATTGGTGCCATCATGATTACCAGCCTGAATGGTCTGTGGTAATTTTTAATGCAAAGAGCATATTGGTGCCATCATGATTACCAGCCTGAATGGTCTGTGGTAATTTTTAATGCAAAGAGCATATTGGTGCCATCATGATTACCAGCCTGAATGGTCTGTGGTAATTTTTAATGCAAAGAGCATATTGGTGCCATCATGATTACCAGCCTGAATGGTTTGTGTTAATTTTTAATGCAAAGAGCTTATTGGTGCCATCATGATTACCAGCCTGAATGGTCTGTGGTAATTTTTTGTGCAAAGAGCTTATTGGTGCCATCATGATTACCAGCCTGAATGGTCTGTGTTAATTTTTAATGCAAAGAAATTATTGGTACCATCATGATTACCAGCATGAATGGTCTGTTGTAATTTATAATGCAAAGAGCTTATTGGTGCCATCATGATTACCAACCTGAATGGGGTGTGGTAAATTTTAATGCAAAGAGCATATTGGTTACCACCCCTATGGTCTTTAGTACTTTTTAATTAATAAATTCTTGAAAACACATAAAGATGTATAATGATGGGAGACACTGAGTCCTTTAACGAGTAAAGAAATATCATAATGAGAGATATTGAGTCCTTATAACAATAAAGATGTATCATGATGAGAGACATTGAGCTCTTTAAATACGTAGATGTATCATGATGAAAAACATTGAGCTCTTTAAATAGTAAAGATGTATCATAATGAGAGACATTGAGTCCTTTAAACAGCAAAAATGTATCTTGATGAGAGACATTGAGTCCTTTAAATAGTAAAGATGTATCATAATGAGAGACATTGAGTACTTTAAACAGTAAAGATGATGAAAGACATTGAGTCCTTTAAACAGTAAAGATGTAACATGATGAGAGCCATAGAGTCCTTTAAATAGTAAAGATGTATCATGATGAGAGACATTGAGTCCTTTAAATAGTAAAGATGTATCATGATGAAAGACATTAAATCCTTTAAATAGTAAAGATGTAACATGATGAAAGACATTGAGTCCTTTAAATAGTAAAGATGTATCATGATGAGAGACATTGAGTCCTTTAAACAGTAAAGATGTATCATGATGAGAGACATTGAGTCCTTTAAATAGTAAAGATGTATCATGATGAGAGACATTGAGTCCTTTAAACAGTTAAGATGTATCATGATAACAGGCATTGAGTCCTTTAAACAGTAAAGATGTATCATGATGAGAGACATTAAGTCCTTTAAATAGTAAAGATGTAACATGATGAAAGACATTGAGTCCTTTAAACAGTAAAGATGTATCATGATGAGAGACATTGACATCTTTAAATAGTAAAGATGTATCATGATAAAAGACATTGAGTCCTTTAAATAGTAAAGATGTATCATGATGAGAGACATTGAGTCCTTTAAACAGTAAAGATGTAACATGATGAAAGACATTGAGTCCTTTAAATAGTAAAGATGTATCATGATGAGAAACATTGACTCCTTTAAATTGTAAAGATGTAACATGATGAAAGACATTGAGTCCTTTAAACAGTAAAGAGGTAACATGATGAAAGACATTGAGTCCTTTAAAGAGTAAAGATGTATCATGATGAGAGACATTGAGTCCTTTAAACAGTAAAGATGTATCATGATGAGAGACATTGTATCCTTTAAACAGTAAAGATTATCATGATGAAAGACATTGAGTCCTTTAAATAGTAAAGATGTATCATGATGAAAGACATTGAGTCTTTTAAACAGTAAAGATGTAACATGATGAAAGACATTGAGTCCTTTAAACAGTAAAGATGTAACATGATGAGAGACATTGTGTCCTTTAAACAGTAAAGATTATCATGATGAAAGACATTGAGTCCTTTAAATAGTAAAGATGTATCATGATGAAAGACATTGAGTCCTTTAAATAGTAAAGATGTATCATGATAAAAGACATTGAGTCCTTCAAACAGTAAAGATGTAACATGATGAAAGACATTGAGTCCTTCAAACAGTAAAGATTATCATGATGAAAGACATTGAGTCCTTTAAACAGTAAAGATGTATCATGATGAGAGACATTGAGTCCTTTAAACAGTAAAGATGTATCATGATGAAAGACATTGAGTCCTTTAAACAGTAATGATGTATCATGATGAAAGACATTGAGTCCTTTAAATAGTAAAGATGTATCATGATGAGAGACATTGAGTCCTTTAAATAGTAAAGATGTAACATGATGAAAGACATTGAGTCCTTTAAACAGTAAAGATGTAACATGATGAAAGACATTGAGTCCTTTAAACAGTAAAGATGTATCATGATGAGAGACATTGAGTCCTTTAAACAGTAAAGATGTATCATGATGAGAGACATTGTATCCTTTAAACAGTAAAGATGTATCATGATGAGAGACATTGTATCCTTTAAACAGTAAAGATTATCATGATGAAAGACATTGAGTCCTTTAAATAGTAAAGATGTATCATGATGAAAGACATTGAGTCCTTTAAACAGTAAAGATGTATCATGATGAGAGACATTGTATCCTTTAAACAGTAAAGATGTATCATGATGAGAGACATTGTATCCTTTAAACAGTAAAGATTATCATGATGAAAGACATTGAGTCCTTTAAATAGTAAAGATGTATCATGATGAAAGACATTGAGTCTTTTAAACAGTAAAGATGTAACATGATGAAAGACATTGAGTCCTTTAAACAGTAAAGATGTAACATGATGAGAGACATTGTATCCTTTAAACAGTAAAGATTATCATGATGAAAGACATTGAGTCCTTTAAATAGTAAAGATGTATCATGATGAAAGACATTGAGTCCTTTAAATAGTAAAGATGTATCATGATAAAAGACATTGAGTCCTTCAAACAGTAAAGATGTAGCATGATGAAAGACATTGAGTCCTTTAAACAGTAAAGATGTATCATGATGAGAGACATTGACATCTTTAAATAGTAAAGATGTATCATGATAAAAGACATTGAGTCCTTTAAATAGTAAAGATGTATCATGATGAGAGACATTGAGTCCTTTAAACAGTAAAGATGTAACATGATGAACGACATTGAGTCCTTTAAACAGTAATGATGTATCATGATGAAAGACATTGAGTCCTTTAAATAGTAAAGATGTATCATGATGAGAAACATTGACTCCTTTAAATTGTAAAGATGTAACATGATGAAAGACATTGAGTCCTTTAAACAGTAAAGAGGTAACATGATGAAAGACATTGAGTCCTTTAAACAGTAAAGATGTATCATGATGAGAGACATTGAGTCCTTTAAACAGTAAAGATGTATCATGATGAGAGACATTGAGTCCTTTAAATAGTAAAGATGTATCATGATGAGAGACATTGAGTCCTTTAAATAGTAAAGATGTATCATGATGAAAGACATTGAGTCCTTTAAACAGTAAAGATGTAACATGATGAAAGACATTGAGTCCTTTAAACAGTAAAGATGTATCATGATGAGAGACATTGACATCTTTAAATAGTAAAGATGTATCATGATAAAAGACATTGAGTCCTTTAAATAGTAAAGATGTATCATGATGAGAGACATTGAGTCCTTTAAATAGTAAAGATGTATCATGATGAAAGACATTGAGTCCTTTAAACAGTAAAGATGTAACATGATGAAAGACATTGAGTCCTTTAAATAGTAAAGATGTATCATGATGAGAAACATTGAGTCCTTTAAATTGTAAAGATGTAACATGATTAAAGACATTGAGTCCTTTAAACAGTAAAGAGGTAACATGATGAAAGACATTGAGTCCTTTAAACAGTAAAGATGTATCATGATGAGATACATTGAGTCCTTTAAACAGTAAAGATGTATCATGATGAGAGACATTGTATCCTTTAAACAGTAAAGATGTATCATGATGAGAGACATTGTATCCTTTAAACAGTAAAGATTATCATGATGAAAGACATTGAGTCCTTTAAATAGTAAAGATGTATCATGATGAAAGACATTGAGTCTTTTAAACAGTAAAGATGTAACATGATGAAAGACATTGAGTCCTTTAAACAGTAAAGATGTAACATGATGAGAGACATTGTATCCTTTAAACAGTAAAGATTATCATGATGAAAGACATTGAGTCCTTTAAATAGTAAAGATGTATCATGATGAAAGACATTGAGTCCTTTAAATAGTAAAGATGTTTCATAATAAAAGACATTGAGTCCTTCAAACAGTAAAGATGTAACATGATGAAAGACATTGAGTCCTTCAAACAGTAAAGATTATCATGATGAAAGACATTGAGTCCTTTAAACAGTAAAGATGTATCATGATGAGAGACATTGAGTCCTTTAAACAGTAAAGATGTATCATGATGAAAGATATTGAGTCCTTTAAACAGTAATGATGTATCATGATGAAAGACATTGAGTCCTTTAAATAGTAAAGATGTATCATGATGAGAGACATTGAGTCCTTTAAATAGTAAAGATGTAACATGATGAAAGACATTGAGTCCTTTAAACAGTATAGATGTAACATGATGAAAGACATTGAGTCCTTTAAACAATAAAGATGTATCATGATGAGAGACATTGAGTCCTTTAAACAGTAAAGATGTATCATGATGAGAGACATTGTATCCTTTAAACAGTAAAGATGTATCATGATGAGAGACATTGTATCCTTTAAACAGTAAAGATTATCATGATGAAAGACATTGAGTCCTTTAAATAGTAAAGATGTATCATGATGAAAGACATTGAGTCCTTTAAACAGTAAAGATGTATCATGATGAGAGACATTGTATCCTTTAAACAGTAAAGATTATCATGATGAAAGACATTGAGTCCTTTAAATAGTAAAGATGTATCATGATGAGAGACATTGAGTCCTTTAAATAGTAAAGATGTATCATGATGAGAGACATTGTATCCTTTAAACAGTAAAGATGTATCATGATGAGAGACATTGTATCCTTTAAACCGTAAAGATTATCATGATGAAAGACATTGAGTCCTTTAAACAGTAAAGAGGTATCATGACATTGAGTCCTTTAAACAGTAAAGATGTAACATGATGAAAGACATTGAGTCCTTTAAACAGTAAAGATGTAACATGATGGGAGACATTGTATCCTTTAAACAGTAAAGATTATCATGATGAAAGACATTGAGTCCTTTAAATAGTAAAGATGTATCATGATGAAAGACATTGAGTCCTTTAAATAGTAAAGATGTATCATGATAAAAGACATTGAGTCCTTCAAACAGTAAAGATGTAACATGATGAAAGACATTGAGTCCTTCAAACAGTAAAGATTATCTTGATGAAAGACATTGAGTCCTTAAAATGATAGAGTTGGTCTAATCTGCATAAGTATTCCATCTGTATTTTTTAATGATTGTCTCTATTTTTTATGATGCAATGGTTGTGGGTTTGATAACTGCCCAGGTGAGCCCTGGTTCATTGCCTAGGTGAGTCCTTGGGAAAGGGTACATAACTCTCCTTTCCTCAGCATCATATAGACAGTAATGTGCTAAAAGTAATGGTAAAATGAGCCAAAAGGTCACTCTTATGCTCGGTTCAAATCCTCATAATCATTTGTGATATATTCATAGAATTTGAAGGCATTTTTATGACAGTGAAAGCTTTTGTTCATTAAAAGATTAGGTTTTGTCAAATTAGTTTTTTTTCTAGTTATCTCCTGTTATTTTAAAATTGTATTTTCACTTCACATGATACTGACAGATCTAGTTTTAAATAGAGACACTTTATACCTACAAAAATATTACATTTTCAGATTTCTCAGTTTGATTTGATGTTCAAAAGTTATAAAAAGAAAGTGCCACAATATCTTAAGCCAACAAATTGTTATAGTTTTGACTTATACTTGCATAACATTTTGATTTTTGCCCCATTCCTCACATAATGAAATTAAGCATTTTAAAAATGATGCAACAGTCTGCCCTGTCAAAACTCATACATACACTGCAATTCATACATACACTGCAATTGATGCCAACAGTATTATGTATTACGAGTTGTTATCAGTGTAATATGTACCTTTAGTTCACTGTAATCTCAGGATCCGCACTTTTCTTCACATTGATTTCTGTTAATATTTGTACTCAGTTATGTCTTATTTCAAATATAGCAAGCTGCCATTCCCAGGTTTTTAATCGAGGAAGCCACTGGTATACTCCGTATCTCTGAGAGACTACAGTATGAGAAACAAAACTTTTTTCCTTTGACTATTGAGGCTAAAGTAAGTATCACTATATATTATTTCCTTTTTATTCTTCTATGTGCAAGCATCAGTTCCTTTTATCATCTGTGTGTATATGTATGTGTGTGCATGTCTGTGTGTGTGTGTGTGTGCATGTGTGTAAATAGACAGCTTTGGTTAAGGGCATTTTGCCAGCACTTGTTAGCTCACCTGGTTATAACACTGATGGGATTTTGGCATGTGGTATGACCTTGTATCCATCAAAAGTTGTTACATGTATTTTAAACTTCTTCTAAAAATATAATTGGACCAATTTTTACCACTTTGGTCAAGAGAATCCTGGCATTATGATCTTTTGGTTCCATCCAAATATTTCCAATCCAGCATTAAATATGGCCTCTGTTACTAAAAATAGAAAAGCCTTTCAGCAATTTCTTTTTGAAAGATTCTGACCAAATTTGATAGAATGCATTTCTGCATGAAGGGATTTCAAAATTGTACAAATGATGCCATTTTACCATGGCCACCATTACCAGAGTACAACAACCCAAAATAATTATTCAAAACAAGCTCAAGAGAATTTGGTAGATTTGACAGAAACAGCCTGGAATAGAGTGCTTTCAAAGTTTACCAAATTATGCCAGTCTGCTATCAAGTATAGCCTTTACCAAAAAAAAATTAAATTATTTCTTAAAAATTGCTCAACAGAATTTAACTAGATTTCATAAAATGAATCCGGAAATAAAGTGCATCAAGATACAAATCATGTCAATTTCCTATCAGATATTCTACCAATATAAAGAAAATTAAAATGAATAATAGAATTCTTTACAGCTCAACAAAATTTCCTTGACAGGAAGCATCTGGACAAAACTGCTTTTATATTTTCATAAATTAAATATGGCTTCTGTTACTATATATAACATCCTTATATGCACTGCTCAAAGAGAACATGACCAAATTAGACACAAACATTTGTCACAAAGGTATTTCAAGGTTTTGTAAATGATACTGAGCCACCATCAGTTATGGCCATTCCTTCTAAAAATAGCAATATGTTTCAATGACTTCTCCTAAACTTGTTAAGAGAATTTAATCAAATTTAACAGAAAGCATATAGCAAAATAAATTCAGTTATGTATAAATGATACTGATTGACCATGGCAGCATTTACTAAAAAAAAACAAAACATTCAAATAATTTACTAAACAAGTCACTCAAGACAATCTGATAAACCTTGTCAGAAATCATCCTCTTATAACAGCTTTTTAGGACTGGGTAAATAATGATCATATGCCATCAGACAGCATTGGGTAAATAATGATTATATGCCATTAGATATCAGTGGGTAAATAATGATAATATGCCATCAGACAGCATTGGGTAAATAATGATTATATGCCATCAGACAGCAATGGGTAAATAATGATTATATGCCATCAGAGAGCATTGGGTAAATCATGATAATATGCCATCAGACAGCAGTGGGTAAATCATGATCATATGCCATCAGAGAGCATTGGGTAAATCATGATAATATGCCATCAGACAGCAGTGGGTAAATAATAATTATATGCCATCAGAGAGCATTGGGTAAATAATGATCATATGCCATCAGACAGCAGTGGGTAAATCATGATGATATGCCATCAGATATCAGTGGGTAAATCATGATAATATGCCATCAGACAGCATTGGGTAAATCATGATGATATCCCATCAGACAGCATTGGGTAAATAATGATTATATGCCATCAGACAGCATTGGGTAAATAATGATTATATGCCATCAGACAGCAGTGGGTAAATAATGATCATATGCCATCAGACAGCAGTGGGTAAATCATGATCATATGCCATCAGACAGCATTGGGTAAATCATGATGATATGCCATCAGACAGCATTGGGTAAATAATGATTATATGCCATCAGACAGCAGTGGGTAAATAATGATTATATGCCATTAGACAGCATTGGGTAAATAATGATGATATGCCATTAGACAGCATTGGGTAAATCATGATGATATGCCATCAGACAGCATTGGGTAAATAATGATTATATGCCATCAGACAGCAGTGGGTAAATCATGATCATATGCCATCAGATATCAGTGGGTAAATAATGATCTTATGCCATCAGACAGCATTGGGTAAATAATGATGATATGCCATCTGTCAGCATTGGGTAAATAATGATCATATACCATCAGAGAGCATTGGGTAAATAATGATCATATGCCATCAGACAGCATTGGTTAAATAATGATCATATGCCATCAGACAGCATTGGTTAAATAATGATGATATGCCATTAGACAGCATTGGGTAAATCATGATGATATGCCATCATACAGTATTGGTTAAATAATGATTATATGCCATCAGACAGCATTGGGTAAATAATGATCATATGCTATCCAATGGCATTGGATAAGTAATGATCATATGCCATCAGACATCATAGGGTAAATAGTAATGATTTTTCAGGCAGTACTGATAGTATTTCCAGATTTCCCATGGATTAAAAATGTGTGGCTTATTGCCTTCTGACAGGTCTAAATTTTAATGTGGAATCTTTCTACCAGTAATAAGATGTATAAATATATTCATTAATAATTATTTTATGTAGATTAAAAGATTGTATTTATATCTTGGATAACAAAGTTTTGTAGATTATAAGGTAAGTAGCTTTTTGCTACCCTGATTTTAACGCTAAGTGAATTTTTGGTATGCCCTTCAAATCTTATCTGGCTTGTGGCTTTCCCTTCAAGTGTTATCTGACTTACAACATGCCCTTTAAGTGTTATATGGCTTATGGCATGGACTGCAAGTATTTTCTGGTTTATGGCATACCCTTCAAGTGTTATCTGGCTTATGGCATATCCTTTAAGTGTTATCTGGCTTATGGCATATCCTTCAAGTGTTATCTCGCTTATGGTATGCCCTTTTAGTGTTTTTTGGCTTATGGTATGCACTGTAAGTGTTTTCTCATTTATGACATGCCTTTTCAGTGTTATCTAGCTTATGGCATGCCCTTCAAGTGTTTTCTGGCTTTTGGCATGCCCTTTGAGTGTTATTTGGCTTATGGTATGCCCTGCAAGTGTTCTCTGGTTTATGGCATGCCATTTCAGAGTTATCTGGCTTACAGCATGTCCTTTCATTGTTCTCTGCCTTATGGAGTCCATCAGCCATCTGTCAATAATTGCTGATTTTTGTATAAATAAATGATGCCAATCTGTCATCAAGTATGGCCATTGTTACTAAAATACAAAAAAATTTTAACAACTTTCTCTCCAAAGCAACAAAACATAATTTGACCCAAACTTAACAGAAGGTATTCTGGCATGAAGACTTTACACATATGTTCAGATGATGTCCATTTGCCATCAAATTTGGATGCTTTTACTTTCAATAACTTCTAAATATTTCACAGAAAGTGTTAGAGATGAGTGTCTTTTAAATTGATACAAAAAGATAACATCTATTCAGGTATTGAATTTGACCACAATTAATAAAAAAAATCATCTGTATAACTTTATCAAAAATGAAATACTGAGCAAAATTTGACTGACTTTCAAACACAGCAGAGGGGCCAATTCAGTATGAGACTAAAGATGTTGATTAGTGATAAAATATTGATGAGGAAATATTTGTTTAAAACATAGAATCATCAGTATAGGAAAATTCTTCTAAAGAAAGCATCATTCTGACCCAGATCATTAATGCAAGTATTTCTTGCACTTAGCTGTTAGGGAGATATCAGATAATGAAGGACCTCTAGTACACTTGGGCTTCATGTTTTTTATAGAAATTTTACTTTGGTGAAGGAACAATTGTAAAATAAAGCATAAAATGTCAAAATTGTAGATGACTTCAATGTTCTTTATTTTATATTCAATAATGTTTTTGCAATACTTTATTTTTTCTCTTTTTCTGTATCCTTACTGGGGATTTTTTCATTTATTGTATCCTGTTTTATCTCTTTTCCTTGTATTCTTGTATCCTGTTTTATCTCTTTTCCTTGTATCCTTGTATCCTCTTTTATCTCTTTTCCTTGTATCCTTGTATCCTGTTTTATCTCTTTTCCTTGTATCCTTGTATCCTCTTTTATCTCTTTTCCTTGTATCCTTGTATCATGTTTTATCTCTTTTCCTTGTATCCTTGTATCATCTTTTATCTCTTTTCCTTGTATCCTTGTATCCTGTTTTATCTCTTTTCCTTGTATCCTTGTATCCTCTTTTATCTCTTTTCCTTGTATCCTTGTATCCTGTTTTATCTCTTTTCCTTGTATCCTTGTATCATCTTTTATCTCTTTTCCTTGTATCCTTGTATCCTCTTTTATCTCTTTTCCTTGTATCCTTGAATCCTTACTGAGCTCACAATAAGAAAATATGCTATTTCAATTAAAACAAATTTATTTATTAATTAGCTGAACATTGCTGATCTGAATGTGTCTGAAAAAAAGCTTGAGGCAGGAGATTTGTGCATCATATGTGCTTCATTTTTTGCTAGGTATTTGCATTTATGGTTTAGAGTAACCAAGAAATTCATCAAAAATGGTCACCCATGTAAATAAGTGAAACAACAGTTTAACCTCATTACATACATCCTTTCTAGTTTGGCCATGAGGTCTGGGAATATATCCTTTTATAAATCATATCATGTTTGGGCCATGAGGTCTAGGAATATATCTTTTTATATATCATACCATGTTTGGGCCATGGGGTCTGGGAATATGTCATTTTATATATCATACCATGTTTGGGCCTTGAGGTCTAGGAATATATCCATTTATATATCATACCATGTTTGGGCCATGAGGTCTAGGAATATATCCATTTATATATCATACTATGTTTGGGCCATGAGGTCTAGGAATATATCCATTTATATATCATACCATATTTGGGCCATGGGGGTCTGGGAATATGTTTTTTATATATCATATGTTTGGACCATAGGGGTCTGGGAATATGTTTTTTATATATCATATGTTTAGGCCATGGGGGTCTGGGAATATGTTTTTTATATATCATATGTTTGGGCCATGGGGGTCTGGGAATATGTCTTTTTATATATCATATGTTTGGGCCATGGGGGTCTGGGAATATGTCTTTTTATATATCATATGTTTGGACCATGGGGGTCTGGGAATATGTATTTTTATATATCATACCATTATTTGTATAGTGGTGGCATTCATAGTCTAGTGGTGGCATTCATTGTCTAGTGGTGGCTAGTGATGGCATTCATTGTCTAGTGGTGGCTAGTGGTGGCATTCATTGTCTAGTGGTGGCATTCATTGTCTAGTGGTGGCTAGTGGTGGCATTCATTGTCTAGTGGTGGCTAGTGATGGCATTCATTGTCTAGTGGTGGCTAGTGATGGCATTCATTGTCTAGTGGTGGCTAGTGGTGGCATTCATTGTCTAGTGGTGGCTAGTGGTGGCATTCATTGTCTAGTGGTGGCTAGTGATGGCATTCATTGTCTAGTGGTGGCTAGTGGTGGCATTCATTGTCTAATGGTGACTGGTGGTGGCATTCATTGTCTAGTGGTGGCTAAAGGTGCCATTTATTGTCTAGTGGCAGCATGCATTGATAGTATGATGGCAAATAAAGCTTTTTCTTTGGTACTGGAAAATAAAAAAGTTCATCTTGCTTTTTTAAGGTATGGTATTGTAATGTATGCTGCTTTTAAATGTGTTTGCGTCTCATTGACTGTCATAGTTTGTTTCTGGTGCTTGATGGCATAGGAATGAAAGTAGGTTATTTAGTGCCTAAAGGGAAAGGTTCAAATCTTACCATCAGACCAGCTAAGGTCAGATACCTTGGTGTGTCCTTGGGCAAGGCACTTTACTCGAATTGCCTCATCACTATATAACCTACTTGTGTTGATATGCTGTAGAACACTAAGCCAAACCAAAGACTGCCAAATTTAACTATTTTTGTGTACATTAAATTAAAAATGCAATTGTTAAGAAAGCTTTTGAGCAAGCTGTTTTATGCAAGATGTAAATTTGTAAAGTTTGCTTTCATATGGGGTTTAAGGGTTTTATACTCTTGTAGTGGGTGTATCTTGATTTGATTCATTATATCCATCAAGGTACCATGAGATTATTATTTGTGAGAAACCATTCAGCATATGCAAATAAAATTTAAATGTAGCAGTCATACTTGAACCTGTATATGATCTTTATAGATTTTTAGCACATTACATCTATTTTCAAATATTTTAAAAAGTTGTGTTTTTGAATTTTTCAAACATTTTGACAAAATCTTTTGTTAGTGCAATTAAGGAAAAAATCACCTGATGTAGACACAAATGATTTGGTATGAATTAGTTTTCTTACATATGTGGTCTGATTAGTTTGGTCATTATAGCAATTTTTGGTTACACATTTTAAAAATTGTCAAAATTATTTTAAATTTTTAAAAAAATATAATTGCACATTTTGGTGTGCATCGGGGCCAGATATGTCAGTTTTGTTGGGTTAATTTATCTGCAATACTCAGTCAAACAATGATTTAATAATTGAATTTATGTATTTAATTAATGAATTAATTACTTAATTAATTAATTAATTAATTAATTAATGTTTAAAAAATGGCAATAGACAGTCAATAGACTCATCAGTATTTCTGATAATTGCCAGTGAATAGTTGATTATATAATGCACAAAATAAATATGTATGTTCCTTGTGCCATTCACAATTGGATCTTGGATCAATTGGACTGGACATAGGTAAATATAGTAGGTGTAACTCATCTTGTATGTTTACATTCCATGCAACATGACATCATTTTCCCAGCCATTGTCATCATCCATTCGCAATTGTATGAAATAAAATATATCAGTAACCATTTAATGACAATGATTTTTTTTCTTCAGGATAATGGTAGCCCTCGACTTTCAGTATTAGGATTCCTAAATATTACTGTACTGGACCAGAACACTCTTAGACCAGGATTCTTTTACAGTGGCTGTGCTACAGTGCCAAGTGATCCATTTTTTTGTATTGACCCTCAGTACACAGCGACAATTCTGGGTTCACAGGTAATACACATTTCATTCTGGATTCACAGGTAATACACATTTTATTCTGGATTCACAGTTAATACACATTTCATTCTGGGTTCACAGGTAATACACATTTTATTCTGGGTTCACAGGTAATACACATTTCATTCTGGGTTCACAGGTAATACACATTTTATTCTGGGTTCACAGGTAATACACATTTCATTCTGGGTTCATAGGTAATACACATTTCATTCTGGATTCACAGGTAATACACATTTCATTCTGGGTTCACAGGTAATACACATTTCATTCTGGATTCACAGGAAATACACATTTCATTCTGGGTTCACAGGTAATACACATTTCATTCTGGATTCACAGGAAATACAGATTTTATTCTGTGTACACTGGTTTGTCTTTATCTAAATACTGTATACAGTGAAACTGTTATTATTCAAACTTGTAAAGAAACATTGATTTGCTCTAGATAAGTGATCACTGGATAAAATATGATTGACATGTTAGGATGATTAGGAAAATTGGTTGTGTTTTTGACCCTTTACTTCACAGTTTTAGATGACTTCCACATTCCAGTGTTACAAATCTATGCTCTTAAAAAAGAAACTGAAAATAGTTAAAAGCAACAAGCTTTGTAAAGTTTGATAAATAATTTATTTCCATAGAATACAAAGTAAAAATGTAATAAAAAGGACCCTATAACATTACAATTAAATCCCAAAAAGTCGCAGAAATACAGACTCAAGTCCTAATAATTTTAAGTCCTGAATAAATTTCAGTAGAAGTCCAAATTAAATCCAGAGCTGAAGGTGATGATGTGCCTTTGGTAGTTTGCAGAGTATTGATGTGCCAACAATCTTTTATTTAATCACAGTAATATAATTCCAGGTTTAAATTTACTTTAAATTCCTATGTGTGTCTCTATCCAAGAATTATGTCAGAGCACCTTCATATTTCCAGAGAAAATAATCACTTGAATTCAATATTTTGAAGAATCAGATTCCAGCCCAAAATTACTGGTCACAACATATGATACTACTTGATTGAGCTAGAACTTAGGGCATAAATTCATTTTTCCCTTCAGTGATGACATTATATAGTTCTCTACATGAACTCAAGTCACAGTTACCATTTTCTGAAAAAAAAAACTATTACCTAATCGCAAAATAACCTTCTAGAATGGTTTTAATGTTTAAAACATGTTAGCTATTATTAGAAACCAATTGCTAAAATTGATAATATAGAACTTGGACTAAGTCAGGAACACAGGTGAATTCCAATAATCTAGACTCGAAGAAACATATTTACTTCTATTAATAATGATCCTGTTTCAATGCCCATACACACAGGGAATAATATAGCTATATATTAGTTCTTTACAAAATCAAATTTTAAAAATCTAATTCAGGTCAAGCAGAAATGAACTCAATTTTAGACAATGTCATGTCCAACATACAAAGTTACTTTAAAATAGCTTGTAATAAACTATAATAATTAACAAAAGTGTAACTAACAAACAATGTCATTTATATATGCATAACAACAGTATAATCTCTTCTTTATACTTTTGTCTGATTGGCATACAATTGCATTTGGAAGAATGTGCAGCATCAGCATAGAATGTTCAGAGTTGATGCCTGCAGCAAACATTAATCAGTCTAAGCAGGTTTTCATAGCACCACTGTCATGCAGAATTCATGGTATAAAATATAGACACTATGACAAATGACCATGATGTTACTTAATGCCAGACTATAGGCATTGAGAAAAATGACCATGATATTACTTCATGCCAGACTATAGACACTAAGACAAATGACCATGATGTTATTTCATGTTAGACTATAGGTACTAAGAAAAATGACCATGATGTTACTTCATGTTAGACAATACACACTAAGACAAATGACCATGATGTTACTTCATGTTAGAATATAGGTACTAAGACAAATGACCATGATGTTATTTCATATCAGACTATAGACACTAAGACAAATGACCATGATGTTACTTCATGTTAGACTATATACACTAAGACAAATGACCATGTTATTTCATATCAGACTATAGACACTAAGACAAATGATCATGATGTTACTTCATGTCAGACTATAGACACTAAGACAAATAACCATGATGTTACTTCATGTTAGACTATAGGTACTAAGACAAATGATCATGATGTTACTTCATGTCAGACTATAGACACTAAGACAAATGACCATGATGTTACTTCATGTTAGACTATAGGTACTAAGACAAATGACCATGATGTTACTTCATGTCAGACTATAGACACTAAGACAAATGACCATGATGTTACTACATGTTAGACTATATACACTAAGACAAATGACCATATTATTTCATATCAGACTATAGACACTAAGACAAATGACCACGATGTTATTTTATGTTAGACTATATACACCAAGACAAATGACCATGATGTTACTTCATGTTAGACTATATACACTAAGACAAATGACCTTGAAGTTACTTCATGTTAGACAAAAGAAACTATGACAAATGACCATGAGGTTACTTTATGTTAGACTATAAATATACTAAGAAAAATGACCATGATGTTACTTCACGTTAGACAATAGAAACTCTGACAAATGACCATGATGTTACTTCATGTTAGACTATATACACTAAGACAAATGACCATGTTACTTCACGTCGGACTATAGGCACCAACACAAATGACCATGTTACTTCATGTCAGACTATAGACACTAAGACAAATGACCATGATGTTACTTCATGTTAGACTATATACACTAAGACAAATGACCTTGATGTTACTTCATGTTAGACAATAGAAACTATGACAAATGACCATCAGGTTACTTTATGTTAGAATATATATACTAAGAAAAATGACCATGATGTTACTTCACGTTAGACAATAGAAACTGTGACAAATGACCATGATGTTACTTCATGTTTGACTATATACACCAAGACAAATGACCATGATGTTACTTCATGTTAGACTATATACACTAAGACAAATGACCATGTTACTTCATGTCGGACTATAGGCACCAAGACAAATGACCATGTTACTTCATGTCAGACTATAGACACTAAGACAAATGACCATGATGTTACTTCATGTCTGACTATAGACACTAAGACAAATGACCATGATGTTACTTCATGTTAGACTATATACACTAAGACAAATGACCATGATGTTACTTCATGTTAGACTATAGAAACTATGACAAATGACCATGATGTTACTTCATGTTAGACTATAGACACTAAGACAAAGACCATGATGTTACTTCATGTTAGACTATAGGCACTAAGAAAAAGACCATGATGTTACTTCATGTTAGACTATAGAAACTATGACAAATGACCATGATGTTACTTCATGTTAGACTATAGACACTAAGACAAATGACCATGATGTTACTTCATGATAGACCATAGACACTAAGACAAATCACCATGATGTTACTTCATATTAGACTATAGAAACTATGACAAATGACTATGATGTTGTTTCATGTTAGACTATAGAAACTATGACAAATGACCATGATGTTACTTCATGTCAGAATATAGGAACAAAGACAAATGACCATGATGTTACTTCATGTTATACTATAGAAATTAAGACAAAGACCATGATGTTGTTTCATGTTAGACTATAGACACTAAGACAAAGACCATGATGTTGCTTCATGTCAGACTAAAGACACTAAGACAAATGACCATGATGTTACTTTATGTTATACTATAGAAACTAAGACAAAAACCATGATGTTACTTCATGTTAGACTATAGACACTAAGACAAAGACCATGATGTTACTTCATGTCTGACTATAGACACTAAGACAAATGACCATGATGTTACTTCATGTCTGACTATATACACTAAGACAAATGACCATGATGTTACTTTATGTCAGACTATATGTACTAAGACAAATGACCATGATGTTATTTTATGTCAGACTATAGCTACTAAGACAATTGACCTAGATGTCATTTTATGTCAGACTATAGGTACTAAGACAAATGACCATGATGTCGTTTCATGTCAAGCTATAGACACAAAGACAAATTACCATGATGTTACTTTATGTCTGGCTATAGGCACTAAGACAAAAGACCATGATGTTACTTCATGTTGGACTAAAGGCACTAAGACAAATGACCATGATGGTACTTTATGTCAGACTATAGGCACTAGGACAAATGACCATGATGGTATTTTTTGTCAGACTATAGGCACTAACACAAATGACCATGATGTTACTTCATGTTAGACTATAGGCACTAAGTAATATAACCATTATGGAAACTTCATGTCAGACTATAGTCACTAAGAAAAATGACCATGATGTTACTTCATATTAAAATATAGACACAAAGACAAATTAAAATGATGTTACTTTATGTCAGACTATAGGTGCTAACTGTTAGACTATAGGTACTAAGACAAATGACCATGATGTTATTTCATATTAAAATATAGACACTAAGACAAATTAAAATGATGTTACTTTATATCAGACTATAGGTACTAAATGTCAGACCATAATTACTAAGACAAATGACCATGATGTTACTTCTTGTTAGACTATAGACACTAAGACATAGACCATGATGTTACTATATGTTAGAATATAGACAGTAAGACAAATGACCATGATGTTTCTTTATGGCAGACTATAGGCACTATGACAAATGACCATTATGTTACTTTATGTTAGACTATATACACTAAGACAAATGACCATGTTACTTCATGTCAGACTATAGACACTAAGACAAATGACCATGATGTTACTTCATGTTAGGCTATATACACTAAGACAAATGACCATGATGTTACTTCATGTTAGACTATAGACACTAAGACATAGACCATGATGTTACTAAATGTTAGACTATAGGCACTAAGACAAATGACCATGATGTTACTTCATGTTATACTATATACACTAAGACAAATGACCATGTTACTTCATGGCAGACTATAGACACTAAGACAAATGACCATGATGTTACTTCATGTCTGACTATAGACACTAATACAAATAACCATGATGTTACTTTATGTTAGACTATATACACTAAAATAAATGACCACGATGTTACTTCATGTTAGACTATAGAAACTATGACAAATGATCATGATGTTAATTCATGTTAGACTATAGACACTATGACAAAGACCATGATGTTACTTCATGTTAGACTATAGAAACTATGACAAATGACCATGATTTTACTTCATTTTAGTCTATAGACACTAAGACAAATGACCATGATGTTACTTCATGTTAGACTATAGACACGAAGACAAAGACCATGATGTTACTTCATGTTAGACTATAGACACTAAGACAAAGACCATGATGTTACTTCATATTAGACTATAGACACTATGACAAAGACCATGATGTTACTTCATGTTAGACTATAGAAACTATGACAAATGACCATGATGTTACTTCATGTTAGACTATAGACACTAAGACAAATGACCATGATGTTATTTCATGTTAGACTATAGACACTAAGACAAAGACCATGATGTTACTTTCTGTTTGACTATAGACACTAAGACAAAGACCATGATGTTACTTCATGTTAGACCATAGACAATAAGACAAATGACCATGTTGTTACTTCATGTCTGGCTATAGACACTAAGACAAATGACCATGATGTTACTTTATATCAGACTATAGATACTAAGACAAATGACCATGATGTTATTTTTGTCAGACTATAGCTACTAGGACAAATGACCTAGATGTTATTTTATGTCAGACTATAGGTACTAAGACAAATGACCATGATGTCACTTCATGTCAAGCTATAGACACAAAGACAAATTACCATGATGTTACTTTATGTCTGGCTATAGGCACTAAGACAAATGACCATGATGTTACTTCATGTTGGACTAGAGGCACTAAGTCATATAACCATGATGGTACTTCATGTTAGACTATAGACTGGAAGACAAATGACAATGAGGTTACTTCATATTAAGATATAGGCACTAAGACAAATTAAAATGATGTTAATTTATGTCAGACTATAGGTACCAAATATCAGACTATAGATACTAAGAAAAATGACCATGATGTTACTTCATGACAAAACTATTGACACTAAGACAAATGAACAATGATGTTATTTCATGTCAGACTACAGGTACTAAGACAAATGACCATGATGTTTCTTCAAGTTAGACTAGAGACACTAAGACAAAGACCATGATGTTACTTTATGTGAGACTATAGACACTAAGACAAATGACCATGATGTTACTTCAAGTTAGACTAGAGACACTAAGACAAATGACCATGATGTTACTTCAAGTTAGACTAGAGACACTAAGATAAATGACCATGATGTTACTTTATGTCAGACTATAGGCACTAAGACAAATGACCATGATGTTACTTCAAGTTAGACTAGAGACACTAAGACAAATGACCATAATGTTACTTTATGTCTGACTATAGACACTAAGACAAATGAACAATGATGTTATTTCATGTCTGACTATAGACACTAAGACAAATGACCATGATGTTACTTAATGTCAGAATATAGGTACAAAGACAAATGGCCATGATGTTATTTCATGTCTGACTATAGACACTAAGACAAATGACCATGATGTTACTTCATGTTAGACTATAGGCACTAAGACATATAAAAATTATGGTACTTCATGTTAGACTATAGACACTAAGACAAATGACCATGATGTTACTTCATATTAAAATATAGACAATAAGACAAATTAAAATGATGTTACTTTATGTCAGACTATAGGAACTAAATGTCAGACTATAGGTGCTTAGAAAAATGACCATGATGTTACTTCATATTAAAATATAGACACTAAGACAAATAAAAATGATATTATTTTATGTCAGACTATAGGAACTAAATGTCAGAATCTAGGTACTAAGACAAATGACCATGATGTTACTTCATGTCAGACTATAGGCACTAAGACAAATGACCATGATGTTACTTTATGTCAGACTATAGGCACTAAGACAAATGATCATGATGTTACTTTATGTCAGACTATAGGAACTAAGACAAATGACCATGATGCCACTTCATGTCAGACTATAGGGACTAAGACAAATGACCATGATGTTACTTCATGTTAGACTATAGGCTCTAAGACAAATGACTATGATGTTACTTCATTTTAGACTATAGGCACTAAGACAAATGACCATGTTGTTACTTCATATTTGATTATAGACGCTAAGACAAATGACCATGATGTTACTTCGTGTTTGACTATAGGCACTAAGACAAATGACCATGATATTACTTCCTGTCAGACTATAGGCACTAAGACAAGTGACCATGATGTTACTAAATGTTAGACTATATGCACTAAGACAAATGACTATGATGTTATCTCATGTTATACTTTAGACACTAAGAAATATGACCATGATGTTACTTTATGTCAGACTATAGAAACTAAGACAAATGACCATGATGTTACTTCGTGTTTGACTATAGGCACTAAGACAAATGACCATGATATTACTTCCTGTCAGACTATAGGCACTAAGACAAGTGACCATGATGTTACTAAATGTTAGACTATATGCACTAAGACAAATGACCATGATGTTATCTCATGTTATACTTTAGACACTAAGAAAAATGACCATGATGTTACTTCATGTCAGACTATAGAAACTAAGACAAATGACCATGATGTTACTTCATGTCAAACTATAGACACTAAGACAAATGACCATGATGTCGCTTCATATCAGACTATAATGACTGAGACAAATGACCATGATGTTACATTGCTATTTAAAATAAAGTTGCAATCTGCTTCAGTAATGTGTAAGACTTTCCACTTTCCAAAATGAGGCTCTGGGCTTTAGTCAGCACTTTCATGAATTTTGCATGATCAGAATTATGGCAATGAAGTCTTTAACAAGTAAGTTATAAACTTAAAAATTTGATATATGCAACCATGATTTCTGGTTCATTCTCAAATTCTAATAATTCTGTGAAACAGACATATACAATGAATTAGTAGATTAAGAAGTTGAGAGGTCAACAGCCAACACAGTAACAGATGCTGTGATGTCAATGGCTAAATCTAGTGTTATCCCTGTGTCTGTTGTAACAGGACAAAGACTTGTACATTATGCATTTGTAACAGGACCAAGACTTGTATCTTAGTTATTTATAACATCATGAAGACTTGTACCTTTTGTATTTTTAACAGAGCAAAGACTTGTACCATGTGTATTTTTAAGACAAAAAAACTTGAGATATTTGTAACAGAGTAAAGACTTGTACCATGTGTATTTTTAAGACAAAAAACTTTAGATATTTGTAACAGAGTAAAGATTTGTAACTTGTGTATAATAGAACAATGACATGTTTCCTTGCTATTTTAGCAAAACTTTTTTTTATCTAAAACATTGCTATCATTTATGTAGCTTCTAATGATAATGGACACATATGTCACCAAAGTGCCTTTCAATAATTTCCTTGCAGCTCATAATGGAAATGGACACATATGTCACCAAAGTGCCTTTCAATAATTTCCTTGCAGCTCATAATGGAAATGGACACATATGTCACCAAAGTGCCTTTCAATAATTTCCTTGCAGCTCATAATGGAAATGGACACTTATGTCCCAAAGTGCCTTTTAATAATTTCATTGCATTGAATTGGTGGAATGAAAGAAAAGATTGATCCACTCTCATGTGTCTGAGCTGAGTAAAACATGGTCCTTAAAAACACTGATAATAAATCATACCTAATTAGTTTTGTTTAAAGTGTTTGATTAGTTTTGTTTAAAGTGTTTGATTGGCTGGTAATTTTTTTGCTTAACCCAGAACACAGTCAAGAAGTACTAAAATGAGTGCAATAACCATTTACTGCAGTACCACAGGCTATAAATGACTGTAATGAATGAATGGCAAGAGAGAGGTGAATGAAGTCATTAAAGTAGGAAAATTTGTACTTTTCTGACTTGTTTTAAAATAGAAAAAACTCACTTCTACCAGAGTAGAAAATTTGAAGATTTTACTTGTCTGATTTGAAAAATGAATAGTACAGAATGCCAGGCTAGAAAATTTGATAATAGTGGGAAATGTGTGAAAATATTTTGTTAGCTAATTAAGGCTGATATGTGAAAATTACATAATATATTTTTTTAATTTTCAGACTGGAATTACTGTTGCTGTGAGCCCTGCAATAATAGCAAAAGATAGAGATTTGGGAGTTCAAGATTCTATCCAGTTCTTTATTGACAGGAGTAAGTGTCGTCATCTACACAGTAACATTATAAATCATTGCAAGTTTTAGCTTGCCTATTTGTAATAGGGTTTTAAGACAGAAATTTGGATAAGTCTTTGGAACTTAAAAATGACACTAAGACAATGATGAGTATGGTTCATAACTGACAGTGCAAAATGTTTCCACTTCCTAAGTGAAATACGTCATTATATCTACTCAAAAATTGTCAATTTTTGTTTTATTATAAATTTTTTAAAATTTAAACCTTTGATTTGTGTGGAACTGTTTCTCCATTCCAAGTCAGTTTTGCAGTCTTCAAACTTAGACTGTACATATCACACTTTAAATTGAGGACTATTTTTATGTGTTTTGAGGACTGTTTTATGTGTATTGAACACCATTTTATGTGTATTGAGGACTGTTTTATGTGTATTGAAGGCCATTTTATGTGTATTGAAGACTGTTTTATGTTTTGAGGACTGTTTTATGTGTATTGATTGCCATTTTATATATATTGAGGACTGTTTTATGTGTATTGAGGACTGTTTTTATATGATAATGACAAAATTTATGCTTGTTAACACATCTTTTGTGCAGTCTGATTCCGTGTACATTGCTAGCATGGAGATACTGTTGAAACCTGATTGTATCGTCCAACAGACTTTATAGCGTACAATCAAGAAACAACAGATTTTTATCATTGTGACTTTCCTTCTGAGAATGACTGCCACGGTGGCCTAATAATTAGGGTGTCCGCCTCAGATGTTGGAGGTTGTGGGTTTTGAACCCTAACAGGGCCATACCGATGACTTATAAAATGTTTGAACCCTAATGGGGTCATACCAATGAATTATAAAATGGTTGAACCCTAACGGGGTCATACCGATGACTTATAAAATGGTTGAACCCTAATGGGGTCATATAGCTGACTTATAAAATGGTAATAGCAGATGCCTCACTAGGCTGTCAGCATTAAGAGGTTAGTTTTAGGACTGGTTTGCCTGTTGTCAGGATAATGTGACTGGGTGTGGACATTATGCTGCAATTTTGTTTTGGATAGGCAACTTTCAGATAGTCATATCTTAGAGACTAGTATTGAATTATGAAAGTAAGGTATTCTAGAAAATATACGCTTGATAATGTTCATTTTATTTTTTCAGCTGAGCCTACGTTGTATCAAAATTACTTTACTGTGACAACAAATGGACCAGATGCCAATGGTTACTATAGTCCAGCTATCACCCTTGTTCAGCCCATTCTGCGCACATCGCTTCCAAATGGACAAGTCAAAATCATTTTACGAGTAAGATTTCATTATTTTGAGTTTGAGCTTATTAGGACATATGCTGCAGAATTGGAGAATTTTCTTGATGTGATGAGTAAAATTTTGGTGATGGGAAAACAGCAATCCAAATTTTGTCATTGAGTATGTCTTCATTAGACTAGGTGCCACAGGTATGACACAAAGTATGTTCATTTTACAATTTTAATTTATAGAATCATTTAGTGGATGGGTTAAACTTTATTATCTAAAGTTTGCAATATTTACATGCTAGAGTGCTGTGAGTTAACATTACCTTTTTTCTTTGTCTTACTTGCTTAAGATATGAAGAACTTGTTTCAAAAATTTCAGAAAACGTTTGAAGATATCTTGTATGGATTTTTTTATTTGGCCCAAAAGTTTGGAATATTTTACTAAAAATAATCAATAATAGGTATTTTGAAAGTTTCTGCTTTTTTGTTGTCAAAATGCAGGATTAATTAAGTTTTCCAAAATGAGGAACCAAAGAAAAAAGCCTTATTTTGGTATTGGTTTGGCATTCCAAAATATTGGTTTATGAAAAAGGCAAAAGAGACACTACTACCTACCTTACCAGTGTCTACACACAGGATGACGCTGCATGTGCATTATTATAGTTTAATGCAATTCCATTTGAGCAACTTGTCCAACAATTATAATATAGCTTAAAGAAATTGAACAAATCCTATTTGTGCAACTTTTCCCAAAGTTATCTTGTAGCTTGAAACAATTTGACACAATCACATTTGTGCAACTTGTCCAATAGTTCTGTCGGAGCTTAAAGAAAATGGACAAAATCCAATTTGTGTAACTTGTTCAATAGTTCTATTGGAGCTTAATGCAATTAGATACAGTCAGAATTTTGCAACTATTCCTACATTTGTCGTAATGTGTTATGAGTCTATGATCTAAACATAAGTAACAGAAAGAGTGAAAAGCAACAGGCTTTGTAAAATTTAACAATAATTTATTTCCCTAGAATACAAAGAGTAAAAAGCAAATAAGTTTTGTAAAATTCAACAATAATTTGTTTCCTAGAATATAAAGAGTAAAAAGCTTCTAAGTTTTGAAAATTCAACATTAATTTATTTCCCTAGAATACAAAGAGTAAAAATCAACTATGTTTTGTAAAACTCAACAATAGTCAGTTATACATGGTACTCCATATCATCCTGCAATGTTATGTAAGATTATCTAATTTGGTTGGCTCATTGAATTCTGCTGCCAATGCAAACCAATGGGAAAAGTTCTGCTCATGCCCCCACCTTCAACAAGCCCCATGAAAACAGCAAGAGTCTAATAACAGTCTCTTGTATAATTCCATGTCTGCCTCTCAGTTTGAAGGTACAAGTACAATACCCTTATCCAAGTGTTACCCACTGACTAAGCCTTATAATTTGACATTACATCATCTATCCACACCACCAGTGGCTGTTCCTCCCTCAATGGTCATTATCAGACAATCCACATTGCAACACTGGCAATGTGAACCCAACCATAACTCAAGATCCTTGACTTGTACATGAACTAAAATTTAATAAATTATCATGTCTTAAGAATTTTAAATATATGTGCTTTCTCTGAATGGCTGGACAGCAGGTTGTTGTCATGTTATCATACTCGGTAGAAATAAATAAATTTGCCTTTCTGCCTTTCTACATGATTTGAATGTGCTAACTTAAAGTGGATGATTGTTTCCTTTTCAGGCTAGTGAAGTTAATATAATGGAATATTTTGAGTATGCAACACTGACAGTGAATGTGTTTTCTGTCAATCAGTTTGCTCCAACTATTAGCACTAACTTCTTCATTGTTCAAATTTCTGAGAATGCTGCCCGCAACACCTATCTTCAGACTTCAAGTGGTCAACTGGTTGCACTAACAGTGACAGATAATGACCTGGTGAGTATAGTTAATTTTGAAGTTTTCTGTGTAAATTAAATACTTTTGAAAAATTTCTTATACACAGGTTAAGGGCAAGTGGTTTACAGAGAAAAATATGCCCAGTGAAGAAATCTACTTGTCCTTGAAGAGTTTTTTATTTTCTGCCATAGAAGAACAACAGGCCCTTTGGGTACAAAAGTCCTGGAGGAAGAATAGACCCTTGTGAGATTTAGATACATCCTGGGCATACAACTAATCTGTCTTTGGAACAATGATGCTGCTGACAGCTCCCAGATATAAGGCTATTCTCTTTTTGAGCAATGTCAATGGAATTATTGTATTTACCCATGTACTTATAACTGCAACTTTCAAATAGAAACATGGAGGCTCTTCTGGCCTAGAATGAAATAGTAGACCTGGTTATATATTTGCTTAATATAAAAAGACAAGTATGCTATATGATCCTAATAACATATCCACACCCATGCATTTTAATAATACATATTTCACATCTAGCCAAACTAATGTTTCCTGACTCGGAAATTGCACATAAGATCTCATACAAATGGAATAAACCCTATACTCATACAAATGGAATAAACCATATACTCATACAAATGGAATAAACCATATACTCATACAAATGGAATAAACCATATACTCATACAAATGGAATAAAACAGATGAACACTAATCTAATGGTGACCTAACCTGTAGGTCTTCATTGGGATAAGAAAGTTGATGATATTTGCCTCATTGAAAATCCTCCCTCATTTAAGACAAAACTCCTAGGTTGTAGGTTCTTATTGGGATAAAAAAGTTGAAGACATGTCACTCATTGAAAATCCTCCCTTTTTTAAGACAAAACTCCTAGGTAGTAGTTCCTCATCGCGATCAGAAAGTTGAGGACATGTGCCTTGTTGAAAATCCTCTCTCTTTTAAATGAAAACTCCTATTTTGTAGGTCCTCTTTGTAATAAGAAAGTTAAGGACAAGTGCCTCATTAAAATCCTAACTCTTTTAAATCCAAATGCCTAATTTGTTGGTCTTCATTGGGTACCTCATTGAAAATTATCCCTCTTTTAAGTCAAAACTGTTTAGTTGAGGACATGTGCCTCCTTGAAAATCTTCCCTCTTTTACATCAAAACTCCTAAGTTGTATGTCCTCTTTGGGATAAGAAAGTTGAGGACATGTGCCTCATTGAAAATCTTCCCTCTTTTAAATCAAAATTCCAATTTGTAGGTCCTCATTGGGATAACAATGTTCAGGACATGTGCCTCATTGAAAATCCTCCCTATTTTAAGTTACAACTGCTAAGTTGAGGATATGTGCCTCCTTAAAAATCCTCCCTCTTTTGCATCAAAACTCCTAAATTGTAGGTCCTCATTGGGATAAGAAAGTTGAATACATGTGCCTCATTGAAAATTCTCCCTCTTCTAAGTCAAACCTCCCAGGTTGTAGGTCCTTGTTAGGATAAGAAAGTTGAGGACATGTGTCTCAGTCAAAATCCTTCCTCTTAAGTTAAAATTCCTAGGTTGTAGGTCCTTACTGTGATAAGAAAGTTGAGGATATGTGCCTCATTGAAAATCCTACCTCTTTTACATCAAAACTCCTTAAGTTGTAGGTCCTCATATCAAGAGGCTATCATATCAAGGGATATCAAGAGGAGTAAATGTTCTTTTCTGGTCTCCATAAGTGAAGATTTTTTTTAAAATCTGTAGCATTGAGGTGGATTACCCAGGTCATATATTTGAATTGTTGCTTTAAATTGGATGTTCAGGTCATTTATTTGACTTATCACTTTATATAGACTGTAAGCCAGAGGAGTCACAATGACAATTTAATTTAGGACCCTGTAGTCTCACAATTGAATAGAAATTATTCTGTGAATCTCTCAAATGAATAGAGATCATACTCAAATCTGACAATTTAATACAGACTATTCTTTCAATGTCACAAATGAATTGTGATTATTCTATATATCTCACAATTGAATATAGATTATTCTGTGAATTCATTTATATCTACCTAATGTTTTTAGCAAAATGTGTGGTACATACATGTAATTAAAATGTGTGTTATGTACTTTTCATTGAAATGTGTGTTACATATTTGCATTTAAAATGTGTGGCACACAATTGTAATTAAAATGTGTGTTACATACTTGCAATTAAATGTGTGACACACAATTGTAATTAAAATGTGTGGAACATACTTGTAGTTAAAATGAGTAGTACATACTTGTAATTAAAATGTGTGGAACTGTTTATTTTTTATTGCAGCCTGGAGTAATTTGCATATAAATATAACAAATTACCCTGAAGCTTTTGCAAATGACAGTAATATTTGCTGTATAGGTCAATGGATTATTACTTTGGTCTTACTTTGGTTCTTTTTGGTTTAAACTGGGAGCATGGAAAGCTTACTAAGGTCAATTATTCAAATAATTTTGAAATTCAAGGAACAGCTTGAATTAAAAATAAAAATTATGTGGACTCCAAGTCATTCTTGAGTGTTATCTGTGCTGCCTGTGTTAGTTGTGTTATCTGTATTGTCTGTGTTATCTGGGTTGTCTGTGTTATCTGTGTTGTCTGTGTTATCTGTGTTGTCTGTGTTATCTGTATTGTTTGTGTTATCTGTATTGTTTGTGTTATCTGTATTGTTTGTGTTATCTGTATTGTCTGTGTTATCTGTATTGTCTGTGTTATCAGTGTCCCATTTGAACTCTGCAATCTATGTATTTTTATTGCCATTATGACTGGTCACAGTCTTGAGACGAATACATTAATCAGCTACAGAAAGGAGGGTTATTTAACAAGAAAAACTTTGGTACCTCCTTTTGGAATGCAACAAGAAAATTGGACTCCCTTGGTGCATTCTTTTAGAAAACAACAAAAAAATCTGACTCCATTGGTACATTCTTTTGAAATACTGGAAAATCTGACTCCATTGGTACATTCTTTTGGAATACTGGAAAATCTGACTCCATTGGTACATTCTTTTGAAATAAAACAAGAAACATCTGACTCCATTGGTACATTCTTTTGGAATACAATAAGAAAATCTACTCCTTTGGTACATTCGTTTGGATACAACAAGAAAATCTACTCTTTAGGTACAATCTTTTGGATTACAGCAGTCTGCAGGAATTTGTTTAAATGTATCAAAATTATTTGTCTTGACTCCAATAAATTGTTGACCACCTTATTTAGAAGATTTTGTTATACGTGTAATTTATTTGATTTTTCAGCTATACACCGATCCTTACCCAGGCTATCGGTTTGCCACAAGTAATCCTGCCTTCTCTGTTGTGACACAAGGGACCATACACTATGTGACACTACTTCAAGAGAACTATCTAGACTATGAGACTAATCCACAGTTCCAGCTGCAGGTGAGAAGGATTTATAATATTTATCACACTATATTTTCAAGTACATATGAAAATAAAGTTTGCCATAATACTGTTTGTTTTGATAAAAATGTTTATAGATAATATTGTAGATAATAACTTGATTGTCATAATTAAGTCACTGCTCAATGGAAAGAAATCATGCTTCTTTTTTACATCATATGAGTTGAGATGAATGCCACATCATGGGAGTAGAGCTAAATGCCACATCATGGGAGTAGAGCTAAATGCCACATCATGGGAGTAGAGATAAATGCCACATCATGGGAGTAGAGATAAATGCCACATCATGGGAGTAGAGATAAATGCCACATCATGGGAGTAGAGATAAATGCCACATCATGGGAGTAGAGCTAAATGACACATCATGGGAGTAGAGATAAATGTCACATCATGGGAGTAGAGATAAATGTCACATCATGAGAGTAGAGATAAATGTCACATCATGGGAGTAGAGCTAAATGTCACATCATGGGAGTAGAGATAAATGTCACATCATGAGAGTAGAGATAAATGTCACATCATGGGAGTAGAGATAAATATCACATCATGGGAGTAGAGATAAATGTCACATCATGGGAGTAGAGATAAATGTCACATCATGGGAGTAGAGATAAATGCCACATCATGAGAGTAGAGATAAATGCCACATCATGGGAGTAGAGATAAATGCCACATCATGGGAGTAGAGCTAAATGTCACATCATGGGAGTAGAGCTAAATGACACATCATGGGAGTAGAGATAAATGTCACATCATGAGAGTAGAGATAAATGTCACATCATGGGAGTAGAGCTAAATGACACATCATGGGAGTAGAGCTAAATGACACATCATGGGAGTAGAGATAAATGTCACATCATGGGAGTAGAGATAAATGTCACATCATGAGAGTAGAGATAAATGTCACATCATGGGAGTAGAGCTAAATGTCACATCATGAGAGTAGAGATAAATGTCACATCATGGGAGTAGAGATAAATATCACATCATGGGAGTAGAGATAAATGTCACATCATGGGAGTAGAGATAAATGTCACATCATGGGAGTTGAGATAAATATCACATCATGGGAGTAGAGATAAATGTCACATCATGGGAGTAGAGATAAATGTCACATCATGGGAGTAGAGATAAATGTCACATCATGGGAGTAGAGATAAATGTCACATCATGGGAGAGAGAAATAATTGCATAGATGTTCCATACAGTCATGCAAATGCAGAGATGTAAATAAGGTCTAATTATTGTCTTCATGAGTCATGTAATAGTTAAGAAACATGATATGTATTTAATCAATTGTTGTATATCATCATTTAAAACTTCATTTTAATGTAATCATTTACAATATGATTTTGTTGTATAGTCATCATTTATGATATATCTTTGATATAATGTCATCATTTAAGACATGACTTCCTTTTATTGTCATCATTTAAGGCATGTCTATTATTTCGTCATCGTTTAGGGCATGTCTTCATTATTTCCTCATCATTTAAGACATGTCTTCATTATTTTGTAATCATTTAAGACATGTCTTCATTATTTCCTCATCATTTAAGGCATGTCTTCATTATTTCGTCATCATTTAAGGCATGTCTTCATTATTTCCTCATCATTTAAGACATGTCTTCATTATTTCCTCATCATTTAAGACATGTCTTCATTATTTCCTCATCATTTAAAGCATGTCTTCATTATTTCCTCATCATTTAAGACATGTTTTCATTATTTCGTCATCATTTAAGACATGTCTTCATTATTTCCTCATCATTTAAGACATGTTTTCATTATTTTGTCATCATTTAAGACATGTCTTCATTATATTATAATCGTTTAAGACATGTTTTCATTATTTCGTCATCATTTAAGACATGTCTTCATTATTTCCTAATCATTTAAGACATGTTTTCATTATTTTGTCATCATTTAAGACATGTCTTCATTATATTATAATCGTTTAAGACATGTTTTCATTATTTCGTCATCATTTAAGACATGTCTTCATTATTTCCTCATCATTTAAGACATGTTTTCATTATTTCGTCATCATTTAAGACATGTCTTCATTATATTATAATCGTTTAAGACATAACAATTATATTGTCATCATTTATGACTTGTCTTCAATATGTCATCATTTAAGACATTACTTTGTTATATATCATCATTTAAGATATGACATCTTTAAAGTGGCATCATTTATGACTTGTCTTCAATGTCATTTTTTAAGACATGACTTCAATGACATGGCATTGCTTTGGTCTATTTTAGATGACTATCAACCCTTCCCAGGCATTAACTCAACACGGCAAGTGCTTTGGTGTCTGTGTGCACATGTTGATGTTGTCCATCTGTCTACACCATAGATTAATACAAATTACCAGTTTTCTAAAATAAATGCAGGCCTAGCAAAATATGGACCCTTTTATTATACCGTAACACAGGAGTTTTCAAAATGTCGTCCATGGACCCCTTGGGGTCTGTCACATGTTGCCAAGGTGTTTGCAAGCAGGTCCCAAAAAGAATAAAAATAGTACATTTGTAAAGTTTTTATTATCATCAACAATTATAAAAACAACTGAGTACTGCGCTGTCTATTCTGTATTGACTCTTTTTTTATTCTATGGATATTACTTACTGATGTCTTATATGGATTACATAAAATAATAATAATGTTGATATTGTGACATTACAATAAGTGACACTATGATTTACTGTATCAGGACTCCACTACATAGTGACATTACAGCAAGTGACACTGTACAATTTACTGTATCAAGACTCCAATACATTGTGACATTACAAAAAGTGACACTGTATGATTTACTGTATAAGGACTCCAATACATTGTGACATTACAATATGTGACACTGTACAATTTACTGAATCAGGACTCCACTACATTGTGACATTACAATGACACTGTATGATTTACTGGATCAGGACTCCACTACATTGTGACATTATGGTATGTGACACTATAATGTACCAATTACTTATTAGATTGCAACATTATAGGTGACAATGTACCATTACTGAATGGTGCCATCATTGTGATATATTGAGTTTGAGTTACACTTTTAGGTGTGTGTGCATTTAGATCAAACTTGGTGTGTGTGAATTGTCATATTTCCAGCATTTGCTTTTTAGCTAACTATTTAGGTTAAATCACTTCCCTGCTGTAACTTTTCCATGGTATTCAAGGGTAAACCCATGGAAAACCTTGGAAAATTCTAGCATATAAAACCATAGAGTAATTATTAAAAATATTCCAGTCTTCTTCCAGGACAGGCTGGAAATTCATCGAGAAAAAAAAAGAAATGGTATGAAATATTGGCATGGAAAACACCCAACAATTCTAGCAAGGAAAACCCTGGAGTATTTAAAGTAATATTCCAGGATCTGTTTAGGTTAGGCTGAAAAACCATGGAATATTGGCATGGAAAACTGGGGTGTGGGGAGAGATATTCTAGTATTGAAAACCTTGAGTATCTGGACTTATATTCCAGGCTCCATCCAGGGTAGGCTGAAAACTCTGCAATATTGGCATGGAATTTCCTGGAAATTTCTAGCATAGAAAACTCTGGAGGATTTGTACTTATATTCCAGGTTCCAGCCTAATGGGAAAACCATGGCATATTGGCCTGGACAAAACTGTAATATTTAGATCTAGACAAGTTTCCATGGAAACCAGATATTTCCGCAAAAAATAATCTTGTTGTTGAGACCCTTATAGGATCCCACATTCATCTTTGAAAATCATACACTGTGAGGTGAAAAACAAGAATATTATCCATTTGAATTATATATTGAACCACCTATTGTAAATAAATCATCTCATAAAATGTCCTGCATCCTCCCCTGCTTTTTGTTCTGGTACCATCCACTGAAATTACAGCAGCATGTATACATGCAGGGCCAAAATTTTACTATAAACTGATTTGGCAAAAACATTTCGGCTTTTTGGTCAATATTCAAAGTCACCTCACAAGTTTTACAGACATTATTCATGACCATCCTTTAAAGACATCTAATTTACATTGTACCATCTCATTTTAAATGGTCATTGACCCATGTAAATGATTGGTATATAAGATCTTTAAATAAAAAGGGCAATAAAATTACTCACTTGATGAAATTACTCACTTGATGAAATTACTCACTTGATGAAATTACTCACTTAATGAAGTTACTCACTTGATTAAATTACTCACTTGATGAAGTTACTATATGAAATTACTCACTTGATGAAAATACTCACTTGATGAAATTACTTGATGAAACTACTCATTTGATGAAGTTACTCACTTGATGAAATTACTCACTTGATGAAGTTACTATATGAAATTACTCACTTGATTAAATTACTCACTTGATGAAATTACTCACTTGATGAAGTTACTATATGAAATTGCTCACTTGATTAAATTACTCACTTCATGAAATTGCTCACTTCATGAAATTACTTTATAGACTTACTCATTTCATGAAATTACTTTATAGACTTACTCATTTCATGAAATTACTTACCTCATGATATTACTCACTTCATGAAATTACTCACTTCATGAAATTACTCACTTCATGAAATTACTCATGTGATATCTTAAAATCATTGAAATACAATTGACATACAATTACAACAAATACATTGAAATACAATTGAAATACAATTACTACAAATACATTGTAATACAATTACTGCCATCGTCTATAAATATTAAAAATATAGATGCAATGGCATCTAAAAAATTGCTTAATCTTCTACATGAGAAGAAAGTAGACCCAAAAATGAAAGGAAATTAGGTTAAAGAGCTTGCATGAAATTTGCTAATTTTGTCAATAACTGACAACATTACATTGATAACTGTAGTTTGGCAGCTACAACCATAAATAATAATCATCTGCAAACTTATCATCTAATCACTTCATAAAGCAAGAATTTACAGTAATATCATTTGACATATTCAATTTTATGTAAAAACAACAGACACTACAGTGGCTCCCAGTCCCGTAAAACAACAAATTGCAACAGTCCTGGTTTTACTCACCAACATGATAACACCATAATTTAAAATTATTTCCAGGGTTCTAAGACCAGTTGCTGCATTTGTATTAGTACTGCTTGGAATAAAATATCTTTAATTAATGAGCTAAATTGGAACCTTTTCAGAATGAGGCTCTGATGATAGTTCTGTCTTTAATTTTGTGGTTCATAAGCCAGTCTACATAACTGAAAAAAAAAAAGAAATAACTGGCATTAAGGTCTCAATACCAAACCAGGCTTCGGTAGCACATTTCATCTTTCATGATTTTATTATTTTCCTTTTTTTAAAAGCAAACTTCATGAAGCTTAATTCTTTGTAAAATGTTATCAAATTGAGATGGGTTTTCTCCAAGAAAAGAATAATGATATACATTTTTAAGTTTGCATTTTAATATGAAAATAACTTTGTCTTCTGGCATCAGATAATAATAATAATAAAAATAATAATAATAATTTCTATCATCTTAATGATGTTATATCACATTATTGATTACAACACTCAAAATAACAGTAACCAGGACAGATAAGGTGTGAAGACAACAAGCTTTCTAATATTTAACAAATAATTTATTTCTATAGAATACAAAGTGAAATACTTATGATATTGCAAATTGAATCCAAACATAATCCAAGAATTAAAGACAAAGTCACAAGCATGAGTAATAAAAAGTCCTGAATAAAACTCAGTTCAAGTCCCAAAGAGATCAAAATTTGAAGGCAATGACATGTCTTTATAACCTGAAAAATGCTGATGTGTCAGCAGTCTCTAGTTGACTCACATAAATATTATTCCAGGTTTGAATTTAGAATAAATTTCAGTGAATGTCTTTATCCAAGAATTTTATCAAAGCACTTTTGTTTTTCCAGAGAAAATAATCAGTAGAATTCAATAATTTGAAGAAACTAAAATTCAACCCAAACTGGTCACAACATAATAAAACTTAAATGCTAGATATTTAAGCATGACTAGTAAAATCGTCAGTCACAAGATAATAAAGTTCTCTGTTTGATCTCAGGTCACAATTTGCATTTTCTAAAATGGAAAATGATCTTCTAGAATGATCTAATAAGCCATGTTTATTTACAACACACTAGACTACAAAATTCACTTAGGCATCTCCAAAACCCTCACTCTTATCAAAATTTTTATTCCTTTTCTTTTACCTGAAAAATTCTGATAATAAGCTCATACACATAAAGAATAATGAAGCTATTATTAGTTGTTTTTACATATATGAAATAAATAAATAAAAATATTTGCAAAATCAATCAGGTCAAGCAGAAATGAACCCAGTTTTGGATGAGTTCAAGACCAGCATATAATCTTACATTACAAAAGCATGTAATCAAAAAATTACATTAGCAAACAAACAGTTGAATTAAATATACATAATCAAGGTATAATATACTTGAAGATAAGAGCATAAGATGAATGGATTATTTTTTGGGCCACCTTTTGTAGTAAACTATTTAAGTATTTATATTGTATGGAAATGAATAATACAGAAAATAAAATTGTATTTAATTAATTATCTTAAATATAAAATCACTAGATTTGTTATTATTATTATTATTATTATTATTATTATTATTAATAATAATATTATTATTATTATTAAGTGTTTTGTAATTTACCACATTCAGAAATGTATAAAGCTGGTAATATTAAATATAGCAATATGGAATTAGTGGAATTACAAAATAAATAATGTTAAATCACAACCAAAGTCCTAAAACTGCATGTGGGCAAACTTGGTTAGTTTTTCCTTGGCTTATAAGATGTAACAATCTATAAATAGGATCTTACTAAATCTGCCCTAGCTTGCATTCATTATTAACAAAGTTCTCATGTGCAACATAGGAGAAGCTCATGAGAATTGGTGATATTTTTCTGCATGGGTGACTCAATTAAATTGAGCAGAAGAAATGAAAAGTAATACTAATTGCTAATCTTGAAAATTGACTAAGTTATATTCCATGATCCAAACTCTCTACATTTTTAGGGTTTTCAAGGCTGTAATGTGCAAAATAAGATTGAAGTCCAAACTGTCTATACTTTTCCAATGACCAGAGTCTCCAGGATAAATTCTACTAAATATTTCATTTTCTTCTGTTTTCCAGGGTTTTCCATATTTTCCCAAGATATTTGATTCTTTTCCAGGGTATACTATGGAAATGCACAGCAGAAGTTTATATTTTCAGATGTTTATTGTGCATTGCATATCTTGTCTTCCATTACATTTAAACATATTGCAATTTTTTGTGCATTGCATATCTTGTCTTCCATTACATTTAAACATATTGTAATTTTTCTCATGCATTACATTTTTTGACTTCCATTACATTTAAACATATTGCAATTTTTCTCATGCATTACATATTTCGACTTCCATTACATTTAAACATATTGCAATTTTTCTCATGCATTACATATTTTGACTTCCATTACATTTAAACATATTGCAATTTCTTGTGCATTTCATATCTTGTCTTCCATTACATTTAAACATACTGAAATTTTTCTCATGCATTGCATATCTTGTCTTCCATTACATTTAAACATATTGCAATTTTTTTTGTGCATTTCATATCTTGTCTTCCATTACATTCAAACATATTGCAATATCTTGCTTTCTATTCTTAAATTAACTACGAGTTATTATAACAAGCACAATATGAAGGTCTTAAAATTTACACATTATCCCACAGGTCAAGATCAAAACATGTATTTTAATCCAAATTTTTTTAATTTTTATTTTCTCTATAGATATTTGCTACGGAGGTTAACACTGCAGAGATGCTAACTGGAACAATTACTCTAACTGTTAATATCGTGGATGCTAATGATAACTCACCGGTGTTTCCAGGCAAAGTTTATGCGTCAAGTGTCAGTGCTGGGTTATACACTTCTAGCATTCCCGTTTTAATAACAACTGTCCATGCCACAGATGCTGATAGTGGAGTTTTTGGACAGATCAGTTACTCTATCACAAGTGTGGAAAACAGCAGTGGTACCAATGCTACGGGACTTTTCACCATTGATTTACAGGGTCAAATCCGTGCCATTGGCACTTTAGTTCAGGGCCAGAAATGGACGCTGACCGTTAGGGCTGCTGATGGGGGCACAGGATTTAATCAAAGGTCCATCTATTTTATTTACTTTATTATGCTCAATCCTCCCAAATCTATTTTATATGCTTTTCATCTATATACCATTGATAATGTGGTGTTGATGTTGCTGCTGTTGTTATTAATGTTGCAGGTAAATGTATATGATATGATGGCATACATCTTGGCCAGATTGTTAACTTTGCTAAACTGATGCTCATATTGATATGGAAGTTTTACCTTCTTGCAAAAAATGGTGCAGTTGTGACCCACAACATATAAATAATTTTTTGTTAAGGTGTTTAGAGAACCAGTCCTAATTTGGAGTCTAATCAAAGGTAATTCCTTGGACTTTGGAGTCAAATCAATGGTCATTCCTTGGACTTTGGAATCAAATCAATGGTCATTCATTGGACTTTTGTACTTGACTGAGATTATAAACATTGACTTATATATATTCTCCCTCCAATTTTCAGATGTATGGGAAAACTAAATTTCAGCTTGACAGGATTTATAAAATTCAGAAACAAGCAGCATGCATGATTTTATATGCATCTATTGATCATCGCTCAAAAGTATTGTTAACAAAACTCAAATGGTTCACGATACATGAAAGAAAGTTCTTTTATATAAATGTCTACATGGAACTGCACCAAAGTATCTTTAGGACTTATTCAGGCCTTTTTCAACTCAATACCAATTGAGATCAATATTAAATGGAAACCTAGCACCAAAACCAAGAACAGAGCAATTAGAAAGAGCTTCTAATACTCTGGTACAGTTATATGGAACAAGCTTCTACTACATGTAAAATCTGCTGAAAATATTACAGTATTTAAGAAGAGATATCATAAGCATGTTCTTGTTTCTAATAGTTAATTGACTTCAATACTGAAAACATTAGAATGAACAGTAATAACTGTTACCTTTCATATAATGCATATTACTGTACTCTTCTTAAGAGAACCTCAAGGGAGAATAGTCCTTGACTAATGAGTCACCTGCTGTAAATAAATTATTATTATTATTATTATTATTATTATTATTATTATTATTATTATTATTATTATTATTATTATTATTATATACAAGTGAATGTTGATCGATTTTACCATTCCACTGAACACATTGATATAACATGGATTTAAAAGTTACTGTGACTTAAGTGTTTTCTGCATGTTCTAGTGTAAGTGAGCATGATAACAAAAATAATCAGATTGAAAACTTTGGGGCCAACAGTCCAATACCATTGTGAGGGAACATTTTTTAACATGGAATGCAAGAGATTCTGCATTAAGAAACTGTATTCCTATTCTCAAGTCTTGCACCAAGGTTCACTTTGAGGAACACTGTCTACCATTTAAATACTTTCCCTTTAGAATAAATCTTGTCTGTTATCAAAATCTGGGAAATGGGATACACACCAGCCTGTCCATGATAATAAATTAAAAAAGTACAAGTGCAATCTTTTGCAATCTTTTGTACAAAGACAGAAAATTCCTTGTTAATCTCACCACTCTGAATTGAGATTGCTAGTAATATTTGCCTATTACACTGCCTGTTTGTATCCAAATTGTCATTTTAAAAGCTAAAACATCAATCATATAACAAATGCAAATGCCTGGTCATATCTTCATTAATTTATAAATACAAATCTGGCAGTTGCCAGGGGTCCCTGATGCTGTCATCTTGTGTCCCTGACACTGTCATCTTGTGTCCCTGACACTGTTATATTGTGTCCCTGACACTGTAATCTTGTGTCCCTGACACTGTCATCTTGTGTCCCTAACAGTGTCATCTTGTGTCCCTGACACTGTCATCTTTTGTCCCTGACAGTGTCATCTTGTGTCCCTGACACTGTCATCTTGTGTCCCTGACAGTGTCATCTTGTGTCCCTGAAACTGTCATCTTTTGTCCCTGACACTGTCATCTTGTGTCCCAGACACTGTTATCTTGTTTGTGTTTCAAAAGAAGCAGACGTTTTTGTGTAAACAATCAGCCGGCTTGCTGTCCTTTTCTGAAAGAGTCCATTTTCAGTGATGCACAACAGGAAATCTTGTCTGCATAAAATAGTGTCCAATCTTAGTAATAATTCTAAAACAAGTTGAACCATATTAAAAGGGCAAGTTATGTAACTCTTTTGGATGCTTGTTCTGCATATTATTCTTCTATCCCCATGATTGGCTGAAACTTTCCCCAATAGATCCAATGATCAAATAGTTTCAAATTACACAAAGTTCCATCTTAGTGAAAGATAAACCAACTAGCATCTTTGCTTCAGAATTTACCATTTAAAATAGAGTCCTTCATTTAAGAAGTGATTGGGGTTTTGTCTCACTAGAATAACTCTATGCTTATTAACCTCTTTGACATAACAGCAGTAATGAATATCTTTTGAAATGGCAGGAGATACTATCTGAAAAAGGCCTTCAGGTTCTTTGGATGACTCAATAGTTGACAAATACCACCTAAGGCAACAAGTCCCCAGTGTCTACTTTGTTTGGGAATTTATCAAATAGTATCAAAGCTGACAAATCAACATTTGAGCAAAATTACAGGCAAACTTAATATCCTAGTTGTCAAGCTGATTCACACAATAGTCTAAAATTGAATCGTCCACCATTGGGGTTCATTCCTTGAGGACCTCTTTGTGACAAGATGCTCTGCCCAACTCCAAAGCATTGTCTCACTAGTATGATATCTAAAAGCCTGGACACTGAACTGGAACTGTCATGATGCCTGTAAGCCTGGACACTGAACTGGAACTGTCATGATGCCTGTAAGCCTGGACACTGAACTGGAACTGTCATGATGCCTGTAAGCCTGGACACTGAACTGGAACTGTCATGATGCCTGTAAGCCTGGACACTGAACTGGAACTGACATGATGCCTTCTTGACACAGAAATGGAAATTGTCATGTTGAATGTACCTTTCCCTCAAGGTCATTTAGAAAGTAAATTATCCAACTGCAGACTAATGTTGATGGCTTCCTTCACTTTTTCAAGGCACTTTCCTGACAGGATCAATGCAGTTATCAAAATAAATAAAGAGAAGAACACAATTTATATATAATCAATGGCATCTTTTATGCAGGCCTTACCAAATTAGTGATATGTATGAATACAGGCATTGCCAAAATAGTGATATGTATGAATACAGGCCTTGCCAAATTAATGATATGCCTGAATACAGGCCTTGCCAAATTAGTCATATGTATGAATATAGGCATTGCCAAATTATTGATATGCCTGAATACAGACATTGCCAAATTAGTGATATGCCTGAATACAGGCATTGCCAAATTAATGATATGCCTGAATACGGGAATTGCCAAATTAGTGATATGTATAAATACATGCATTGCAAAATTAGTGATATGCCTGAATATAGGCATTGCCAAAATAATGATATGTATGAATACAGGCCTTGCCAAAATAGTGATATATATGAATACAGGCATTACCAAATTAATGATATGCCTGAATACAGGCATTGCCAAATTAGTGATATGTATAAATACAGGCATTGCCAAATTAATGATATGTATGAATACAGGCATTGCCAAATTAGTGATGTGTATAAATACAGGCATTGCCAAATTAGTGATATGTCTGAATACAGGCATTGCCAAATTAGTGATATGTATGAATACAGGCATTGCCAAATTAGTGATATGTATGAATACAGGCATTGCCAAATTAGTGATATGTATGAATACAGGCCTTGCCAAATTAATGATATGCCTGAATACAGGAATTGCCAAATTAGTCATATGTATGAATATAGGCATTGCCAAGTTAATGATATGCCTGAATACAGGCATTGCCAAATTAATGATATGTATGAATATAGGCATTGCCAAATTAATGATATGTATGAATACAGGCATTACCAAATTAGTGATATGTATAAATACAGGCATTGCCAAATTAATGATATGTATGAATACAGGCATTAATAAATCATTGATAACCCATAAATTAAGCCTTTCCAAATTAATGAAAAGAAATATAGATGGTTTTCAATATTCAGAAGTATGTATGTCCATAAGCATGTCTGCATATATATCTGTATGTCTGTATGTCCATCTACAAGTCTGTATGTTCATCTATAGGTCTGTATGTCCATATGTAAATCTGTATATCCATCTGTATGTATGTATGTATGTCCATCTATATATCTGTATATCCATCTATATATCTCTATGTCCATCTGTATGTCTGTATATACATCTTTAAGTCTGTATGTACATTTGTATGTCTGTACATCTGTAAGTCTATATGTCCATATGTAAGTCTGTATGTCCATCTGTATATCTGTATGTCCATCTGTATATGTGTCCATTTGTATTTATGTATATCCATCTATATGTCTGTATGTCCATCTGTAAGTCTGTATGTCCATTGCATGTATATATATCCATCTCTAAATCTCTATATGTAAGTCTGTATATCCATCTGTATGTATGTATGTATGTATGTATGTATGTATGTATGTATGTATGTATGTATGTATGTCCATCTATATGTCTGCATATCCATCTTTTTGTCTCTATGTCCATCTGTATGTCTCTGTGTCCATTTGTATGTCTGTATGTATCTCTATGGAGGTATGTTTCTCCATCCCACCAGTCTCACAAAACTTTGTTCAGAAATATCTCAGTGAACTTGATACTAAGAAAGCTACAGGACTTGATCAGATTGGTCCACAACTCATTAAATCTTCTGCCTCTGCTATTGTAGATAGCATAACATTCATAATCAATTTAAGTATTGCATCCTCATCTGTTCCCAAAATATGGAAAACTGCAAAAGTAACTCCTATTCACAAATCTGGTCCTAAGGATGATGCTGATAACTACCGGCCAATCTCAATTCTACCAACCTTGTCAAAATTGATTGAAAAGCATGTCCATGATTCATTCATATCATATTTAACCAAACACTTTCTGTTATACCCTAATCAATCAGGCTTTAGATAGAAACACTCATATGAGACTGACTTAATCTCCCTAACTGATAAAGGGCTTCAAGCACTTGATCAAGGTAGAATAATAGGTTCTGTATTTGTAGATTTCAGGAAAGCTTTTGACATAATAGATCATGAAATCCTTTTGAAGAAACTGAAAATCTACCAATGTGATGAAAGCACAGTTAGATGGTTTACTTCATACTTAAGTGAGAGTACACAACATGTTTATATTAATAATGTTTTGTCTGAACCTGAAACAATTAGATGTGGAGTACCACAAGGCTCAATGCTGGGTCCATTACTGTTTATTTTATTTATTAATGACCTACCACTTGTATTAAAGGACTCGGTATCATCTACAGATCTCTATGCAGGTGACACAACATTGTCAGACATCCAAAACACAAAAGAACTCAAAATTTCTTTACAGAATGCCCTAAACAAACTAGAATACTGGTGCACATGCAATGGCATGGTGGTTAATACTGGTAAAACTAAAATATTACTTATCTCAACATGGAAAAAGAGAACAAAACTTGAGAGTGATGAACTATGTCTGACATGGAAGGAAAAAAAGGATGCAAATGGTCTGTCACAATAGTCTACTTGGTGTTTTGGTAGATAATAACCTATCATGGACTGAACATATCAAACATATCTGTAAAAAAGTCAATTCAAGTTTATGGCTTCTCAGTAGGATAAGACATTTTCTCCCGGAAAAGCACAGAAAACTATTTTAAAACAGTTACATACATCCCAATTTAGTCTAATGTAATACAGTATGGGGTAATTCAAATGATAAAAACTTAGCAAAGTTGGCACATCTCCAAAAAAGAGCTTTCGAGTTAATATCAATCCAAAAAGAAAGCAAGGAAAATTTAGTTGGTAAGTTAAAAATACTACCTATTAAAGACCGAATCTGTTTAAGAAAAGCCAAATTAATGTACAGGATAGCTAAAAATAGTGCTCCTGAATATTTACAATCACTATTCAAGTATAGGCTACCCAGAAATACTCTCCACTTGCGATCAATGTCTACCAAACATTACAAAATTTTCAAACCAAATAAGGAATTATTTAAAAAAAAGTTTCCAATACTCTGGAACTTTACTTTGGAATAATATTCCAGCTGAGATTAGAAATGCCCACACTATTTCCTCTTTCCTAACCCAGTATATACAATGGCTTCAGAGATGAAGCAAAAAATAAATTCCTTTGAATGAGGGCCTCAAGGTAGATTTGTTTTTAGTTAATGGAGTTACCCTCATTAAATAAAGTCATAGTAATAATAATAATAATAATAATAATAATAATAATAATCTATGTCTCTATGTCCATCTATATGTCTTTATGTCCATCTGTATGTTTATATGTCCATCTGCAAGTTTATATGTCCATTTATATATATGTATATATATCTGTTTGCATATATGTCCATCTGTATGTCTGTATGTTCATCTGTATGTCCATCTGTTTATCTATATGTCCATCTGTATGTCTGTATGTTCATCTGTATTTTCTATATGTCCATCTGTATGTCTGTATGTTCATCTATATGTCTGTATGTCCATCTGTTTACATGTTCATCCATCTGTAAGTCTGTATGTCCATCTGTATGTCTATATGTCCATCTGTATGTCTATATGTCCATCTGTATGTCTATATGTCCATCTGTATGTCCATCTGTATGTTGATATGTCCATCTTTATGTCTGTATGTCCATCTGTATGTCTGTATGTCCATTTGTTTACATGTTTATCCATCTGTAATTCTATATGTCCATCTGTATGTCTATGTCCATCTGTATGTCCATCTGTATGTCTATATGCCCATCTGTATGTCTATATGTCCATCTGTATGTCTATATGTCCATCTTTATGTCTGTGTCAATCTGTATGTCTGTATGTCCATCTGTATGTCTCTTTATCCATCTGTATCTCTCTGTTCATCTGTATGCCATTTTTTATGTCCATTAGTATGTCTGTATGCTTGTCTGTATGTAAACCAACCACATCTTAGATTAAGTTTTGTGATAAAGGTTTTGTTTATTTTCTTTTGTTTTCTTTGGTACCTAAAATTCAGGTGATGTTGAGTGTAGCTAAAACAAGCTAAATGATATGGTTAATGTTCCATTTGTCTACAGCAAGCCAATAGATTTGGCCATTATCTTGATTTTGCCTCAGAGTGCTGGTGTTTTTTTATTGGGCTGGTTTTGCTTTAGAGTGCTGGTGTTTTTTTTATAGGGCTGGTTTTGCTTTAGAGGGCTGGTATTTTTGATATGGCTGGTGTTTTTTTTATAGGGCTAGTGTTTTTTTATAGGGCTGTTGTTTGTTTTATAGGGCTGGTGTTTTTTTTATAGGGCTGGTGTTTTTTATAGGGCTGGTGTTTTTTTATAGGGCTGGTGATTTTTATAGGGCTGGTGTTTTTTTTATAGGGCTGTTGTTTGTTTTATAGGGCTGTTGTTTGTTTTATAGGGCTGGTGTTTTTTTATAGGGCTGGTGTTTTTTTTATAGGGCTGGTGTTTTTTTATAGGATTGGTGTTTTTTATAGGGCTGGTGTTTTTTTATAGGGTTGGTGTTTTTTTTATAGGGCTGGTGTTTTTTTATAGGGCTGGTTTTGCTTTAGAGGGCTGGTTTATTTTTAAAGGGCTAGAGTTGCTTTGTAGTGCATGTTCTTCTAACATCATATAATCAAGTAAGCATTATTTAAGAAACTTATTTTTCTCCATAAGACAGGTTTCTGCACATCCCTTGTTATACTTTAATGTTTTAAAGATGAGTATGTACTGATGTTAATATTTTATATCCAACAGGGTGGCTACAACAGCTGTTATTATTGATGTTACTTACCCAGGAAACCAGCCACCAGCATTCCCTGCAAACAACTACTCCATTACTATCAGTGAAGGACTTCCACCCACATATTCTGTGTTCCAGGCCTCTGTAAGTATTTGTTGTACTGCAATTTGTCCAGTTACTAACACATTCTGTGTTTAGGGCCTCTATAAATATTTGATGTATTGCAATTTTGGTTGATTATCCTCATATTCTGTGTTCAGGGCCTCTGTAAATATTTGATGTATTGCAATTTTGGCTGGTTACCCTCATATTCTGTGTTCAGGGCCTCTGTAAATATTTGATGTATTGCAATTTTGGCTGGTTACCCTCATATTCTGTGTTCAGGGCCTCGGTAAATATTTGATGTATTGCAATTTTGGCTGGTTACCCTCATATTCTGTGTTCAGGGCCTCATTAAATATTTGATGTATTGCAATTTTGGCTGGTTACCCTCATATTCTGTGTTCAGGGCCTCATTAAATATTTGATGTATTGCAATTTTGGCTGGTTACCCTCATATTTTGTGTTCAGGGCCTCGGTAAATATTTGATGTATTGCAATTTTGGTCATTACTCATCTGTTTTCTTAGAGTTGAAAGTATAGTGTACAATGTTCACTGGAAAGGGTCATTACAATTTTCTGCATCCCAATTTGCCACTTTGACATCCCAGTAGTACAATTTATGTTCCTGGCAGTTCTCTTTACAAATTTCTTAGAAAAAATTTATTTACATTGAATAGGCTAATGCATTTTAAGTTTGTATAATGCATGAAATACTAAGCAGCAGGGAAAATCACCAATAATTTGGTTGCCCATTGTTTCACATTTGATTGTGCATGAAGGTACACTGTTTTATGCCTGAGCCTTCAAGAAAATATCTCATTTGCAATTGGATCAAAATAACAACCAGGATTACTTACATCTCTGACATTTTGTGAGCACTTGTTTGTGACTGGTTTGTATCATCCAGTGAATAATGTCAAACACATTTTCATCATTTCTGATTTTTAATAAATATACTATCTAGATATGGTGTGATGTTGATGAAGCATGCCTTCACAAATCATCTTCCTTTATAAAAATTTGATTGGTTACAGCAAAAATGAAGTGTTTGCCTGCCCTACAATTACATCCAAGTCAGTAAATAAAAACAAAGAAATGTGTGAGGCCATTCATTGAACATTTATTATAAACTGCATTTAATTCATTGCATTTTAGAAACATTCCAATATGGAAACTGGTCTTCTAGCTGCTGCACTGATAGTGTTAGACCTGTCACTGAGGAGTTGGAATGTTTTACACCTAAGAATGAAGTTGTACAAGACCTAAGAATGAGGTTGTACAAGACAATGTTTTAGACCTAAGAATGAGGTTTACAAGACCTAAGAATGTAGACAATACATTTGTCATTACTATGACCATCACCAATGATTTCTTTTTTCTAAAATTCAAAGTGATACAAATAGCCTGTCTTGCCTTTATTGTGGAGTCCCATTATAAGAGTAAATTACAGATAACAACTTTTGATAAAATTACACAATAATTATATCAGTATTTAAAGCTACAATGAAAATAAATTAAAAATTTGAGAGAACTATTTAATTTAAAGATAAGACAGAAAGGAAAATAACAATAACATATAATGTAAAAGGCTCTATAAGGCATGTCTTTCTGTTATATCCATTTTAAGACTATTGCATGACTGTTGTGTTATATCCATTGTAGTACTATGGCATGACTGTTGTGTTATATCGATTGTAGAACTATGACATGACTATTATGTTATGTCCATTGTAGGACTATGGCATAACTGTTGTGTTATGTCTATTGTAGGACTATGGCATGACTGTTGTGTTATGTCCATTGTAGGACTATGGCATGACAGTTGTGTTATGTCCATTGAAGGACTATGGCATGACTTGAGTTATATCCATTGTAGAACTATGGCATGACTGTTGTGTTTTGTCTATTGTAGGACTATGGCATGACTATTGTGTTATATACATTGTAGGACTATGGCATGACATGTGTTAAAATAAATAAATTCCTTTGAATGAGGGCCTCAAGGTAGATTAGTTCTTAGCTAATTGAGTTACCCTCTTTAAATAAAGTCATAATATCCATTGTAGTACTATGGCATGACTGTTGTATTATCTCCATTTTAGGAATATGGCATGACTGTTTTGTTATGTCCATTGTAGGTCTATGGCATGACTGTTGTGTTATATCCATTGTAGGACTATGGCATGACTGTTGTGTTATATCCATTTTAGGACTATGACATGACTGTTCTGTTATATCCATTTTAGGACTATTGCATGACTGTTGTGTTATATCCATTGTAGGACTATGGCATGACTGTTGTGTTATATCCATAGTAGAACTATGGTATGATTATTATGTTATGTCCATTGTAGGACTATGGCAAGTCTGTTGTGTTATATGCATTGTAGGACTATGGCATGAATGTTGTGCTATATCCATTGTAGGACTATGGCATGACTGTTGTGTTATTTCCAATGTAGGACTATGGCATGACAGTTGTGTTATATCCATTGTAGGACTATGGCATGACAGTTGTGTTATATCCATTGTAGGACTATGGCATGACAGTTGTGTTATATCCATTGTAGGACTATGGCATGACTGTTGTGTTATATCCATTGTAGGACTATGGCATGACTGTTGTGTTATATCCATTGTAGGACTATGGCATGACTGTTGTGTTATGTCCATTGTAGGACTATGGCATGACTTGTGTTATATCCATTGTAGAACTATGGCATGACTGTTGTGTTATATCCATTGTAGGACTATGGCATGACAATTGTGCTATATCCATTGTAGGACTATGGCATGACAGTTGTGTTATATCCATTGTAGGAGTATGCCATGACTTGTATTTTTTAGGCTGATTTAAACATTGTGAGTGTATATATGTACATGTATTGCCTTGGAGAAATGTGTGTGTGTGTGTGTGTGTGTGTTCCTTATGATGTATGAGTGTGCCTCCTGCTGTTATAGATGATATATGTTTAGATATATTTAATAAATTGTTAATGTTCATATAATGTTGCCTTAAATGTAAGTTTCAAATTATAAATGTAAATGACTATATTTATTCCAATTTAGGCCTTTTCCAAAGTTGGTGTCATTCCAAAATTTCCTGTAAAAATGGCTATACAAAGTTTTGACATTATTTAAATCATGGAAAATATAAATCAGATCAATGAGAATTATCATATTTCAGTTTTAAATTACAAAACATGAAATACACAAGACATTCATATGATTTTATTTATATTTAAAATACTGAAATATGAAGATGACTAATATTTTTTGATAATTAATTGGTACCCAATGCCTTAAGTTTGAAATGTCCAATTGGTACCCAATGCCTTAAGTTTGAAATGTCCAATTGGTACCCAATGCCTTAAGTTTGAAATGTCTAATTGGTACCCAATGCCTTAAGTTTGAAATGTCTAATTGGTACCCAATGCCTTAAGTTTGAAATGTCTAATTGGTACCCAATGCCTTAAGTTTGAAATGTCTAATTGGTACCCAATGCCTTAAGTTTGAAATGTCCAATTGGTACCCAATGCCTTAAGTTTGAAATGTCTAATTGGTACCCAATGCCTTAAGTTTGAAATGTCTAATTGGTACCCAATGCCTTAAGTTTGAAATGTCCAATTGGTACCCAATGCCTTAAGTTTGAAATGTCTAATTGGTACCCAATGCCTTAAGTTTGAAATGTCTAATTGGTACCCAATGCCTTAAGTTTGAAATGTCTAATTGGTACCCAATGCCTTAAGTTTGAAATGTCTAATTGGTACCCAATGCCTTAAGTTTGAAATGTCCAATTGGTACCCAATGCCTTAAGTTTGAAATGTCTAATTGGTACCCAATGCCTTAAGTTTGAAATGTCTAATTGGTACCCAATGCCTTAAGTTTGAAATGTCCAATTGGTACCCAATGCCTTAAGTTTGAAATGTCTAATTGGTACCCAATGCCTTAAGTTTGAAATGTCTAATTGGTACCCAATGCCTTAAGTTTGAAATGTCTAATTGGTACCCAATGCCTTAAGTTTGAAATGTCTAATTGGTACCCAATGCCTTAAGTTTGAAATGTCTAATTGGTACCCAATGCCTTAAGTTTGAAATGTCCAATTGGTACCCAATGCCTTAAGTTTGAAATGTCTAATTGGTACCCAATGCCTTAAGTTTGAAATGTCCAATTGGTACCCAATGCCTTAAGTTTGAAATGTCCAATTGGTACCCAATGCCTTAAGTTTGAAATGTCTAATTGGTACCCAATGCCTTAAGTTTGAAATGCCCAGTTTGTACCAATACCTTATCTTGAAATGTCCAATTGGTACCCAATGCCTTAAGTTTGAAATGTCTAATTGGTACCCAATGCCTTAAGTTTGAAATGTCTAATTGGTACCCAATGCCTTAAGTTTGAAATGTCTAATTGGTACCCAATGCCTTAAGTTTGAAATGTCTAATTGGTATCCAATGCCTTAAGTTTGAAATGTCCAATTGCTACCCAATGCCTTAAGTTTGAAATGCCCAGTTTGTACCAATACCTTATCTTGAAATGTCCAATTGGTACCCAATGCCTTAAGTTTGAAATGTCTAATTGGTACCCAATGCCTTAAGTGTGAAATGTCCAATTGGTACCAAATGCCTTAAGTTTGAAATGCCCAGTTTGTACCAATACCTTAGCTTAAAATGTCCTGTTGGTACCCAATGCCTTAAGTTTGAAATGCCAGTTTGTACCAATACCTTATCTTGAAATGTCTAATTGGTACCTAATGCCTTAAGTTTGAAATGTCTAATTGGTACCAATGCCTTAAGTTTGAAATGTCTAATTGGTACCCAATGCCTTAAGTTTGAAATGTCCAATTGGTACCAAATGCCTTAAGTTTGAAATGCCCAGTTTGTACCAATACCTTAGCTTGAAATGTCCAATTGGTACCCAATGCCTTAAGTTTGAAATGCCCAGTTTGTACCAATACCTTAGCTTGAAATGTCCAATTGGTACCCAATGCCTTAAGTTTGAAATGCCCAGTTTGTACCAATACCTTAGCTTGAAATGTCCAATTGGTACCCAATGCCTTAAGTTTGAAATGCCTAGTTTGTACCAATACCTTAGTTTGAAATGTCCAATTGGTACCCAATGCCTTAAGTTTGAAATGCCCAGCTTGTACCAATACCTTAGCTTGAAATGTCCAATTGGTACCCAATGCCTTAAGTTTGAAATGCCCAGTTTGTACCAATACCTTATCTTGAAATGTCCAATTGGTACCCAATGCCTTAAGTTTGAAATGTCTAATTGGTACCCAATGCCTTAAGTTTGAAATGTTTAATTGGTACCCAATGCCTTAAGTTTGAAATGTCTAATTGGTACCCAATGCCTTAAGTTTGAAATGTCTAATTGGTATCCAATGCCTTAAGTTTGAAATGTCCAATTGCTACCCAATGCCTTAAGTTTGAAATGCCCAGTTTGTACCAATACCTTATCTTGAAATGTCCAATTGGTACCCAATGCCTTAAGTTTGAAATGTCTAATTGGTACCCAATGCCTTAAGTGTGAAATGTCCAATTGGTACCAAATGCCTTAAGTTTGAAATGCCCAGTTTGTACCAATACCTTAGCTTAAAATGTCCTGTTGGTACCCAATGCCTTAAGTTTGAAATGCCAGTTTGTACCAATACCTTATCTTGAAATGTCTAATTGGTACCTAATGCCTTAAGTTTGAAATGTCTAATTGGTACCAATGCCTTAAGTTTGAAATGTCTAATTGGTACCCAATGCCTTAAGTTTGAAATGTCCAATTGGTACCAAATGCCTTAAGTTTGAAATGCCCAGTTTGTACCAATACCTTAGCTTGAAATGTCCAATTGGTACCCAATGCCTTAAGTTTGAAATGCCCAGTTTGTACCAATACCTTAGCTTGAAATGTCCAATTGGTACCCAATGCCTTAAGTTTGAAATGCCCAGTTTGTACCAATACCTTAGCTTGAAATGTCCAATTGGTACCCAATGCCTTAAGTTTGAAATGCCTAGTTTGTACCAATACCTTAGTTTGAAATGTCCAATTGGTACCCAATGCCTTAAGTTTGAAATGCCCAGCTTGTACCAATACCTTAGCTTGAAATGTCCAATTGGTACCCAATGCCTTAAGTTTGAAATGCCCAGTTTGTACCAATACCTTAGCTTGAAATGTCCAATTGGTACCCAATGCCTTAAGTTTGAAATGCCTAGTTTGTACCAATACCTTAGCTTGAAATGTCCAATTGGTACCCGATGCCTTTAGTTTGAAATGCCCAGTTTGTACCAATACCTTAGCTTGAAATGTCCAATTGGTACCCTATGCCTTAAGTTTGAAATGCCCAGTTTGTACCAATACCTTAGCTTGAAATGTCCAATTGGTACCAAAGCCTTATCTTGAAATGTCCAATTGGTACCAAATCCTTAGCTTGAAATGTCCAGTTGGTATCGAATGCATTTAGTTTGAAATGTCCAATTGGTACCCAATGCCTTTAGTTTAAAATGTCTAATTGATCCGAAATGCATGTAACTTGAAATGCCAAATTGGTACCAATGCCTTAGCTTGAAATGTCCAATTGGTATCCAATGCCTTTAGTTTGAAATGCCCAGTCAGTACTAATGCCTTAGCTGGAAATATGTTGCCTTATCCAATACTTCCTAATTGGAAATTTGGCAGCATGTGCTTACATTTGTTATTGTATTCATCCCTTTCAGCCATGACAGTGTGATGGGCCTATGTTATAAATTATATAGCAACTTATAGCACAGCCATGACAGTGTGATGGGCCTATGTTATAAATTATATAGCAATTTATAGCACAGCCATGACAGTGTGATGGGCCTATGTTATAAATTATATAGCAATTTATAGCACAGCCATGACAGTGTGATGGGCCTATGTTATAAATTATATAGCAATTTATAGCACAGCCATGACAGTGTGATGGGCCTATGTTATAAATTATATAGCAACTTATAGCACAGCCATGACAGTGTGATGGGCCTATGTTATAAATTATATAGCAACTAATAGCACAGCCATGACATTGTGATGGGCCTATGTTATAAATTATATAGCAACTTATAGCACAGCCATGACAGTGTGATGGGCCTATGTTATAAATTATATAGCAACTTATAGCACAGCCATGACAGTGTGATGGGCCTATGTTATAAATTATATAGCAACTTATAGCACAGCCATGACAGTGTGATGGGCCTATGTTATAAATTATATAGTAACTTATAGCACAGCCATGACAGTGTGATGGGCCTATGTTATAAATTATATAGCAACTTATAGCACAGCCATGACAGTGTGATGGACCTATGTTATAAATTATATAGCAACTTATAGCACAGCCATGACAGTGTGATGGGCCTATGTTATAAATTATATAGCAACTTATAGCACAGCCATGACAGTGTGATGGGCCTATGTTATAAATTATATATCAATTTATAGCACAGCCATGACAGTGTGATGGGCCTATGTTATAAATTATATAGCAATTTATAGCACAGCCATGACAGTGTGATGGGCCTATGTTATAAATTATATAGCAACTTATAGCACAGCCATGACAGTGTGATGGGCCTATGTTATAAATTATATAGCAATTTATAGCACAGCCATGCCTGAAGTGTGATGGGCCTATGTTACAAATTATATAGCAACTTGAAGCACAGCCATGCCAGTGTGCTTTGATGAATGGATGGATAAATTGATTGATGAATCAATCAATGGATGGATGGATGGATGGATGGACTTATGGACAGACAGATGGACAAAGAGACAGTGAGATATTTGGGATAGTCAGACCGGTTGGTAGGTAGTTACATAGGTAGACAGAGGGGAATGTGCATTGGTAAACAAACCAACAGGTAGATGACAGATGAAAAGATATAAATGTGAACAATAATGACTAATTTTGTCCAATTTTCAGGCAACAGATCAAGAAGGGAATCCTTTCACTTACAGTCTTACCAATCTAACTGCAAGCTACTCCAATGAGTTTATAATAAATGCTATTACGTAAGTATGACTCTTAATGTCTATTAGACATGCCATATTTATCTAACAGCAAGTATGGGTCTTGTTGAGTTTTAGATATGCAATATTTGTCTAACCTACAACAAGTATTGGTCTTATTGAGTTTTAGTTATGAAATATTTGTCTACCCTACAACAAGTATTGGTCTTATTGAATATTAGATATGAAATATTTGTCTAACCTACAAGTATGGGTCTTGTTGAGTTTAAGACATGCAATATTTGTCTAACCTTCAACAAGTATTGGTCTTGTTGAGTTTTGGACATGCAATATTTGTCTAACCTACAACAGGTATTGGTCTTGTTGAGTTTTGAACATGCAATATTTGTCTAACCTGCAACAAGTATTGGTCTTATTGAGTGTTAGATATGAAATATTTGTCTAACCTGCAAGAAGTATAGGTCTTGTTGAGTTTAGATATGAAATATTTGTCTAACCTACAACAAGTATGGGTTTTATTGAGTTTTAGATACAAAATATTTGTCTAACCTGCAACAATATTGCATCTTAACTAGTTTTAAAGATGCTGTATTTGTCTAACCTGCAACAAGGATGTGTCTTAATATGTTTTAGTCATGTGATATTTGTCTAACTAAACAAAGATGGTCCTTGATGTGTTTTAGACATGCCCTATTTTTCTAACCTGCAACAAATAGGTAGCAATGAGTTTTAGACATATTTGTCTAAGCTGCAACAAGCATTGCAAAGCAAGACAAAACAATCATAATGTGTAACATCCAATTTAAAAATAATGGTGCAACAAATACACATGCAGTTTCCAAAAAATTGTTTAAGTGGTTATTGTGCATGTATTCTCCAAAGAAAGCAAAACAAAAGTAGGAGAAAAGAATGCTAATCAGTCTATCATGTACAGGACATTAACTTTTTAAATAGCAATAATTCTTGAAATATTTATGCAAAAGATTCCTTGAGAGGCCATTAGCGGTTTTTGAAGCATTGCATGTAAATTCAGTTGGGATACTGTCAACATTTCTGATGGATATTGTGCAAGATTCCAAGTGATGGTGTGAGCATTTCTAATGTGTATTATACAAGTTCCCTTGGAATACTGTCAACATTTCTGATGGGTATTGTGCAAGATAACAAGGGATACTGTTGTCATTTCTAATGGGTATTATACAAGGTCCCTTGGGATACTGTCAACATTTCTGATGGATATTGTGCAAGATAACAAGGGATACTGTGATCATTTCTAATGGGTATTATACAAGATCCTTGGGATACTTTCAACATTTCTGATGGATATTGTGCAAGATAACAAGGGATACTGTGATCATTTCTAATGGGTATTCTACAAGATCCTCTGAAATACTGTCAACATTTCTAATGTGTATTATACAAGATCCTCTGGGATACTGTCAACATTTCTGATGGATATTATACAAGATACCCTTGAATAGTCTGTCAAGAAATTTGATGATGTTGATACTTTAAGCAGTTGGTCAGACCTTTTTTTGGAAGTTGGTACTAAATATTTACCATTTGAGACCCATCAAATAAATGTATTATAGTCAACCAGAAATTTTAGATACTGTGAAAAGATGGGCAATCAAGATGAATCCATAATCTGGAAAAGCAGCATGATCAAGCAAGCAAAGATAAATCATGATCAAAAGATCTTGCTGACAAGAAAAGCAACTCCAGAACTATCTGGACATATTCCAGGAATCTTTAGAAGAGAGGTGCATGATGAAAACCACATTTATGATAACATTACAAATATTTTCAATGAATATTTTCAATGAATATGTCAATGAATATTTTAATGAATATTTTCAATGAATTCTTTCAATAAATTCTTTGTAAATATTTTCTTTAAAATTACAGAGCTTGAGCAAGACTCTTGAAATAATTTTGTTCCCCAAAAATTCTAACTGATACTAAACAAGAAATTCTGGAAATGAGTTTTGAGTTTGTTTTAAACTGTTTAAAAACCAGAAGTGTTTTTAAATGTACATTGTTATGAAATACTCAAATCTACATTGCTAATGAAATGCCTAAATCTACATTACTATGAAATGCCTAGAACTTCTCAGTGTTTCTAAACCTACATTGCTATGAAACGCCTAAAATTCTAACTGTTGCTAAATGTACATTGCTATGAAATGCATAAAACTTCTTAATGTTTCTAAATGTACATTGCTATGAAATGCCTAAAACTTCTTAATGTTTCTAAATGTACATTGCTTTGAAATGCCTAAAACTTCTTAATGTTTCTAAATGTACATTGCTATGAAATGCCTAAAACTTCTTAATGTTTCTAAATGTACATTGCTATGAAATGCCTAAAACTTCTTAATGTTTCTAAATGTACATTGCTATGAAATGCCTAAAACTTCTTAATGTTTCTAAATGTACATTGCTATGAAATGCCTAAGACTTCTTAAGGCTTTTGCAGTGTTGATAGTATTACCTTTCAAAAATCGCAGTTTCAGGACAAGTGGATTTCCCTAATCCTGGGAAATGCAAAAATAAAATGGCTATTGAATGCTGGATCAAAAGAGGATGTAACTAACTTTAGACAAATAGAAATCCTTACATCAATTTCCAAATTACTATAAAAGCATGAACATAGTTCTTTTATAAACTGTCATCAACAATCCCAGTCTACTTGTATGACTTTGAATAAATCAATATTGTGGAACCACACTTAACTCTGTGTTTCAAAAATTGGTTGAAGTGTGTATAGAATGAATATTGTCAGGCACTGTAATAACTGTTTGGACACAAAAGATCATGAAAGACTTCTTGAAAAAATAAAAATCTATCAATGTAGTAATGATTCTCTAAAATGGCTCACATCTGTCTTGAGCAATATATCTCAGCTGGTAACATGATATGGACACATGTCAATCAATTATCCAGTAACATAAGGTGTGTTATTAGAGCACTTGTTAACCTTCTCTCCATAAATGACCTACCCCTGAAAATAAGATCTTCAGTCTCAGTGACTGATGACACCATCTTATCCGATACAGTAATCCAGAATAAAACTGCTCTCAGATATGATGCATGGAAAATGGTATGATGTTCAATGGAAAATGGTATGATGTTCAATGGAAAATGGTATGATGTTCAATGGAAAATGGTATGATGTTCAATGGAAAATGGTATGATGTTCAATGGAAAATGGTATGATGTTCAATGGAAAATGGTATGATGTTCAATGGAAAATGGTATGATGTTCAATGGAAAATGGTATGATGTTCAATGGAAAATGGTATGATGTTAAATGGAAAATGGTATGATGTTCAATGGAAAATGGTATGATGTTCAATGGAAAATGGTATGATGTTCAATGGAAAATGGTATGATGTTCAATGGAAAATGGTATGATGTTTAAATCAGACAAAACAAAACTCTTGCTGATAACATGGCAGAAAAGAACAATAATGCAAGTTAATGAGCTACATGATATTGTGGATCTGACAAGGAGTTTGATCAATTTCTTGTTATATTTGTAAGCAGTAACTTCCAATATGCATTTCAAAGAAAATAAAAAAAAAATATAATATGTAATATAACCATATACATCTTCCAATTATTTGATGCATTGCATGCATTTTTGGTAAGGAAGAAACATATTTTTGACTTGATTGGCCAAAGATCAAGGATTGAAAATATTCCTGCAAACTAACTGAACTCCAGTGATAAAAGTCATGATCAAAACTTTAGAAATGGCTTCCAGTTCAAACAAGAAGGGCAACTTTATATTTTTTTTAAAACTTGAAATTCAAATTTCAAGGTCACAGGACTGAATGAAGAAAATTGTTCCACATTATAACTTGATTTGTATTCCTAGTGCCTTGATAAAACTCTTTAAATGGTATTTATTAATAATAATAATAATAATAATAATAATAATAATAATAATAATAATAATAATAGTATATTTAGAAAAGGCACTTTTTGATTATGTAGTCAAATAGTCAAAGATCAAGGCCACAATTGCTCTAAACAAAGAACATTGATTTGTACACAGTATATTTTGTTCTGTTTTGCCTTCTTTGACCAAACTTTGCAACTTGCTTTCTTTTGAGACAAGAAAAACACCTGTTTATTTTGGGAGGGAAAGGCCCAAGGTCAAGGTCCGAGGGGCTGAAAAAAGGAAAATAATGTGTTGTCAAACTTGCCAACCCTTCCATTTTTTGTGGATGGGTCCCAACATTTGACTGTTCCTCCAATACTCACACATTTTTATTTTTGCTTTCAGAAGAAATTCATCATAAATAAGAAATCAGGAGAAAAATTAATTTCATTTAAAGATAAAACAGTTGAGAACCAAGCCTTACTCTTGAATTTATTCTGTTTAGCAACCTATTTTATGGTATCTACAAGAAAGGGAGATTATGATGAAATTAGAAAGTTAAACAAATACATAACTCTTCCAAAGCTTCCTATAGCTTGGAGTCTCCATGCAGGAGTTATAGAAGTGATTTATGTAGTGTTTTGAATGATCTATAATTCAAGTTTTAGTGTTGCCATTGGTGGCATGATGATCCTCTCTGAAATAATAGGTATCTCCCTGAAAATTATTAAAAATCTCCCTTGATGAATGTAATTGGGGTTGGCCGGTCTGTTGAAACTTTGTAGATGGGGTTAGAAGGTTGATGGGAAAGAAAACAGTTTCCATAATATAACTGATGTTCAGTCCTGCAAACCAATCAAACATAGATGGCTTGCATTTAAGACAAGAAGGGCACTTATCAGTTTTGTTGTTGATAGGTCAAAGGTCATGGTCACAGAGATTGAATAAAAGCTTATGCAAACTAACCTTTATATGGTATTTTTTGTGCTTCTGTTTGCCCAAGGAGGTAAAGAAATGAAGGTTAAAGCTTTGGCCCTGCTACTAAGATAATGACAGGGAGATATAAAATGTGCTATGGTTGTGGGGAATAAAAGGTCAGTGATCAAGGTCACAATCAAAGCTTTCAAAACATAGTAATGGAGTATAGAGATATTAGTCATTCAATGATGATAGATGCAAAGCTGGAAGGTCAAGGTCACATGACAATGGTTTAGTTTTTGGACATATATTTAAGTGCTACATAAAGAGGCTATATGTTGATAGCTGTTGTAAGATATGTCATGTACATATTTACATTGGGTGATTGTGACATATGTCATGTACATATTTGCATTGGGTGATTGTGGCATATGTCATGTACATATTTGCATTGGGTGACTGTGGCATATGTCATGTACATATTTGCATTGGGTGATTGTGGCATATGTCATGTACATATTTACATTGGGTGACTGTGGCATATGTCATGTACATATTTGCATTGGGTGATTGTGGCATATGTCATGTACATATTTGCATTGGGTGATTGTGGCATATGTCATGTACATATTTACATTGGGTGACTTTGGCATATGTCATGTACATATTTGCATTGGGTGATTGTGGCATATGTCATGTACATATTTGCATTGGGTGACTGTGACAGATGTACTGTACATCATGTACATATTATGCATTGATGGACTATGACAGATGCCATGTACATACAGTATTATGCATTTGGGTCTGTGATAGGGGTCATGTATATATAAACATCAATGATTATCATCAGATATCAAATACTATGACTTTATATTATTAGACCTTATGTAGTTCTGTTGCAGGACCTTGCTGTGGATGTGTGATGTTTCTATTTGTGCATTTCAGGGGTCTAATAACTGTGAACACTGTAACTGCAGCCAACCAACTATTCATAGGAAGGCTTGATCGGGAATCCAGACCATCATTCCAGCTACTCATTACTGCTACAGAAACCAGCACTCTGAGGGTACACATTTTTCACAACTTACCTGCTCTTTTGTTGCTGTCAGTTTTAGTGCCATATTTAACACAATGTTTAATCTATCATGCTAAGGAAATGGGAGCAAAGTGTCTTTCGAAATAGATATCCAAGGGAGATGACTCATGCTGGCCCAGGTGGATATCAAGCCTGTGATTCGTGGTTTGTGAGTCCGTTATTCTACCAGCCGAGTGATTCCCTCATTACAAAGAAAAGTGTAGCAATTGTACTATTATCAAAATCAGTGTTGGCAACATCATCATTTGCACATTTGTATAACAACTCAATAATTCTTTCTTCCTTGATCCTAATTAGCAGTTTATTAGAATCTACTCCATGTTGTTTGTTAAGAGTACTCTATTTAACATATATTTTCCTTGTTACTTTTTTGCATTTATATATAGATACACACACACTCATACATACACACAAACACATGTTCTGCACCTTCATCTTGAAAGTAGGTTACAATGATTCATATTTTGCTTATTTAAATGTTTTAAGTATGTTTTTTAAGTTCTGTTTGCACTAGAATTATCAGATTGGATGATTGTATGCATCACTGTTGATGCCAAACCCTTATAAGAAAGTAAGGTCACTGTGACCTAGATTAAGTTTTCTTTTGCATTTAGCTTCTGGACACATTGTTTTCTTTCACTTTGTATACACATTGTTTTGTTTGGAAATGATAAGACTTGGAGAAGGGGTGCATATTGATGAACAATATTCCTTGTCACAAAATGTCACTGCGACCCAAATTTTATGTATCACTGACTTTGTTTCATTTCTGTAATTTGAGTTTATGTTTCTAACACTTCTCCACATTTCTATGTAAATAACATTTGCTAGGATTTTGAGCTTCTTTTTTAATGTTTTGGAAGATTTTTACTTTGAATGTGGCATCACTAGGAAAGAGATGAAGTCAATGAGAAGTTATTCTTCTTCACAATACACAGCAATACAGGTTGATTTACTGATGACAAAATTACCTGCAAAATAAAATATTTATGTTTAGAAAACATGCTTACTATCAGAACCTTTGATGAGTACATTTTATTTTTAAAAGACAATATCAAGTTATAAGAAACAGTTTTAAGTCACTTGTCATTACAGATACAGCTACAATTGTATGCATCACTTTTAAGTTTTATGTCACTAGTCATTACAGATATAGCAAAGGTTTAAGTCACTAGTCATTACAGATATAGCAAAGTTTTAAGTCACTAGTCATTACAGATATAGCAAAGTTTTAAGTCACTAGTCATTAAATATACAGCAAAGTTTTAAGTCACTAGTAATTACAGATACAGCAAATGTTTTAAGTTACTAGTCATTACAGATACAACAATAATTTTGAGTCACTAGTCATTACAAATAAGCAAATATTGTAAGTCACTAGTCATTACAGATACAGCTGTTTTAAGTCACTAGTCATTGCAGATGCAGCAAAGGTTTTAAGTCACTAGTCATTACAGATACAGACAAATCACCAAGTCACTAGTCATTACAGATACAGCAAAAGTTATAATTCATTAGTCATTACAGATACAGCTAATCATTATAGATACTGCTAGTCATTATAGATACAGATAGTAACTACAGATACAGCTAGCCATTACAGATACAGCAAATCATTACAGATACAGCTAGCCATTAGATACAGCAAGTCATTACATATACAGCTAGTCATTACAGATACAGATAGTCATTACAGATACAGATAGTCATTACAGATACAGCAAAAGTGTTCTTGGCACAAGTCTAGGGGGTATGTCAGTTGCATTGTTTCATCTTTCCATTTATTTAATAGTATTGATATCTTGTCAAAATGTCATATGGACAAAATACATGTCTTACAAAACAAATTCTGTAAAGATAAGTGGGTAAAGATCTAAAGCAATTGAAACAGTATTCACATTTTCAATGACTTACATGCAAATAGCTGTGACTTGCATGCAAATAGCTGTGACTTACATGCAGATAGCTGAGACTTACATGGAAATAGCTGTGACTTACATGCAAATAGCTGTGACTTACATGCAAATAGCTGTGAATTACATGCAAATAGCTGTGATTTACATGCAAATTGCTGTGACACACATGAAAACAGCTGTGACTTAATTGCAAATAGCAGTGACTTACAAACAAATAGTTGTGACTTGCATATAACTAGCTGTGACCCACATGCAAATACCTTTGCCTTACATACAAATAGCTGCCATTTGGATGCCAAGCCTGCAGATTGGTTTGATTAACAGCATTATATTGCTTATTGCATATGATATACACATTAAAAATTTGGTAACCATCTGCAATCTTAAAGGAGACATACCTATAGCACAGTTGTGATCCGTAACCAATTGCTGTCTTAGAAGAGACATACCTATAACACATCTGTGATGGGTAACTAATTGCAGTCTTATAGGAGACATACCTATAAAACATCTGTGATGGGTAACCAGTTGCAGTCTTAGAAGAGACATAAATATAAAATATCTGTGATGGGTAACCAATTGCAGTCTTAGAGGATACATATCTATAACACATCTGTGATGGGTAACCAATTGCAGTCTTAGAAGAGACATACTATAACACATCTGTGATGGGTAACCAATTGCAGTCTTAGAGGCGACATACCTAAAAAGACATCTGTGATGGGTAACCAGTTGCAGTCTTAGAGGAGACATAACTATTAAACATCTGTGATGGGTAATCAATTACAGTCTTAGAAGAGACATACCTATTAAACATCTTTGATGGGTAACCAATTGCAGTCTTAGAAGAGACATACCTATAAAGCATCTGTGATGGGTAAGCAATTGCAGTCTTAGAAGAGACATACCTAAAACACATCTGTGATTTGTAACCAATTGCATTCTTAGAAGAGACATACCTATTAAACATCTGTGATGGGTAACCAATTGGAGTCTTAGTGGAGACATACCTATTAAACATCTGTGATGGGTAACCAATTGGAATCTCATAAGAGACATACCTATAAAACATCTGTGATGGGTAACCAATTGCAGTCTTAGAAGAGACATACCTATAGCAAATCTGTGATTGGCAAATAATTGGAGTCTTAAAGGAGACATACCTAAAAACACATCTGTGATGGGTAACCAATTGCATTCTTAGAGGAGACATACCTATAACACATCTGTGATGGGTAACGAATTGTAGTCTTAGAAGAGACTTACCTAAAAACATATCTGTGATGGGTAATTAATTGCAGTCTTAGAGGAGACATACCTATAAAACATCTGTGATGGGTAACCAATTGGAGTCTTAGAAGAAACATACCTAAAAACACATATGTGATGGGTATCCAATTGCAGTCTTAGAGGAGATGTACCTAAAAACACATCTGTAATGGGTAACCAGTTGGAGTCTCAGAGGAGACATACCTATTAAACATCTGTGATGGGTAACAAATTGCAGTCTTAGAAGAGACATACTGTAACACGTATGTGATGGGTAACCAGTTGGAGTCTCAGAGGAGACATACCTATAACACATCTGTGATGGGTAACCAATTGGAGTCTTAGAGGAGACATACCTAAAAACACATCTGTGATGGGTAACCAATTGCAGTCTTAGAAGAGACATACTTATTAAACATCTGTGATGGGTAACCAATTGTAGTCTTAGAGGAGATATACCTATAAAATATCTGTGATGGGTAACCAATTGCTGTCTTCTTAGAGGCATACATATAACACATTTGTGATGGGTAACCAATTGCAGTCTTATAGGAGACATACCTAAAAACACATCTGTGATGGGTAACCAATTACTGTCTTAGAAGAGACATACTATAACACATCTGTGATGGGAAACCAATTGGAGTCTTAGAGGAGACATACCTATAACACATCTGTGATGGGTATCTAATTTGCAGTCTTAAAGAAGACACCTATAAAACATCTGTGATGGGTAACCAATTGCAGTCTTAGAGGAGACATACCTAAAACCACATCTGTTATGGGTAACCAATTGGAGTCTTAGAAGAGACATACCTATTAAACATCTGTGATGGGTAACCAATTGCTGTCTTAGAAGAGGCATACCTATAACACATCTGTGATGGGTAACCAATTGCAATCTTATAGGAGACATACCTAAAAACAGATCTGTGATGGGTAACTAATTGCTGTCTTAGAAGAGACATACTATAACAAATCTGTGATGGGTAACCAATTGGAGTCTTAGAAGAGACATACCTATTAAACATCTGTGATGGGTAACCAATTGGAGTCTTAGAGGATACATACCTAAAAACACATCTGTGATTTCAACATTATACACTTAAATAAATATAAAACATTCATAATCTTAGATTTACCAGGTAATATTAAACAGTGGTTGGTAGATGTATGAGGTAATTTTGCACAGTGGTTGGTAGATGTACAAGGGAAAATCACAAAATGGTTGGTAGATTACAAGGGAATATCAGTGGTTGGTAGATGTACAAGGGAATTTCACAGTGGTTGGTGAATGCACAATGAAGTATCACACATTAGTGACACAATGGTTGGTAGATGTAAAAGGAAATACCATTAACTGGTTGGTAGATGATCAAAGGAATAAGACACAGATGTGCAATCATTATCACACAATGGTAAGCAGATCTAAAAGGGAATATCACAGTTTTTGATGTACAAGGAAATATCACAAAGTGTGATTGGTATAAGTACAAAGAAATATCACAAAGTGCTTGGTAGATGCACAAGGGAATATCACACATTGGCTGGTAGGTTAAAAAGGAATATCACACAATGGTTAGTAACTAAATGGAATATCACACAGTGATTGGTTGGTTACAAGGAAATATCACACAGTGGTTGGTAGATGTAAAAGGAAATGTCACACAGTGGTTGATAGATTTATATCACAAAGTGCTTGATAGATGTATCAGGGCATATATCACAAAATGGTTGATAGATGTACAAGGGAATATCACACAGTGTGTTGTAGAATTACAAATAATAGATATTTTATGATTCAGATTTTTGGACTAGATGGTAATTTGTGTCATTTAGTGGAATTAGGAAAAGCATAGCCATTTTATTACAGAATTCAAAGCAAACAAATGCCTTGTGTTTTCAGAGTGCAACAGCTACATTGAACATAGAGCTGGCAGACATAAATGACAACAATCCTCTCTTCACCAATGGCCCATTCAACTTCTTTGTGAATGAATCCACCATTGGAAACATAGGAAGTCCTCTCCAGGTAATTCTTTATAAACATAGGAAGTCCTCTCCAGGTAATTCTTTATTAATGTAGTAAGTCCTCTCATACAGTATATTAACAATTGTGTTTAATAAACCTGAGCATCTTGATATATCTTGATAATGTATCAAACTTGAAAAGAATGACTGGAATTATATCAGTTTTGGTAACTTGAATTTCTTTTGATTTTGCTAATTTTGAATGTAACCAAAAAAAAGTACTGTTAGATGAAGTTAATTAGTCCTTAATCAATGATATCAATGTCAAGGTCAAAGTCTGGGTCCAAGATTTTTATACTGACATTGTCTTGTGGACCTATTAATTAATACATAATATCAATACATCTTTGTACCTAATTTGATTTATCTAGAATATCTGAGATGGTTTCAATACTCAAGACTTAAAATAAATAAAGTTGGGATAAATGAGTTTTTCACTGATTCCTTTACACCCTTTTGGACTAGGAGAGCATAGGTCCTTTTAAGGGACATTTGTTGCACTGTACCTAACTTCTGAATATACATGTAAACCCATTTCATATAAAATTCCACTTTGTTCATGCAGGGATATGATTCTTATTCAGTGCATTCTGTCTCCACTTCATGGAAGTGTGTCTTTAATCCAGTAATATGTCATTTATTGATACATACTCTTTTGAGAAGAAAAAAAATTTAAATCTGGCAAAAAATGCATCAGATCAACAATTTATAATGAAGCAAATGATTATTACGTTATTAAATTTTTAATTTGGTTCGTCACAAATTAAATTTTTAAAAATATCCAGAATGCCCATCATGTTCCTTTAGTGCCAAATTTTACATTTTGATCTGAAATATTCATCCATTTCAATGCATACTAATCACAGAGGTATAAGTATTTATTTCTATTATAAGTGGCAAAACAGCGTGATTTAGGCATACAAAGTTTAAGCTATATATTACATGCCAGAATTACAGTATGTATGAAACGTATTTTCACTACTTTCATGGTTCTGCAGCTGGTCAAAATTCTTATCACAATGGGCAAAATCCACATGGATTAGAACCAGAATGCAAATGCAACAAATGCAAATGCAAATGAAAAATTATTTATATTCAGCATTCACTTCAATTAATACACTTCCTTAACTTTTACTGAATGACTGTGAACTTTGTTTGTAATGATCATGGTCAGGTGCTCAGAGTGCTGTATTTCATGACTCTCATATTCCTTTTCTTTTCCATTAAAAAATTTATACAGATATTGTAATTATGACATCCAAGGCAAGAAATAATAATGATTATAATTTATTTAGAGAAGGTAACTCAGTTACAGAGCTAATCTACAGTGAGGCTTTTTGTCTGTTATGTAAAATATATACAGTATATACAACATGTGAAGAATCTGGCTTGACACTAAATAAGTGATTTTAAAAATCAATTTTCAAGCCTGGAACATATGCACAGACATATGTGAATACATAAACATTTAACATATTATCCTTCATTGAAAAATACAACTGTAAAAAAGATGCAAAATTACAGAAAAGCATCCATTTGAGACGTTAATAGTGAAAAGAATAAATGTTAGGATCCTGCCTTATGTCACTGTTGTACTGCAGACTTGATGTTTGATTAATGTACAAAATGATGCTGTTGTGGTGTCTTGAATTAGTCCTTGTTCTATAAACAAACGTTTATCATATAATTGCTCATTTTACAGTGAATTATAACACATCTAGAATATTTTGATGATTTACACAATAATACCACTCATGATATTGAAGGAGGATTCTACTTATGGGCCAAACAAATTCCGCAAAGATATGGCTATCTTTGATAGACATGGGTATCTGGCAACAATATCAACAATTCTCACCAGTGATCTATACATTGTCCCTTCTTAAAACCTGGAAGTTAATCAGTTTGGAATTATATAATTTCAAAATCATCCTGGTTCAATTCCTTATCACATTTAGCACGTTAGTCGCTATTGTAAAGCTCTTTAAAGCAAATGCTAGTCCTGAATATCCCAAAACTAAAATTGCAAGCTTATTTTTAAGGTTGCGGCAAGCTTGTTTTGTAAGTTTGCAGCAAGCTTAGATTTGAAACCGATGCTAGCTTGCACAAGCTTGCCCAATGCAAGCTTGTGAAAGCTAGTAATAGGAAAGCTTGTGACAAACTCACTGATTAGAAGATTGCACAACCTTGCAAACAAAGCTGACCTAAGTCGCATCAGAAGAACTGATATGGCATCTATTGAATTATTCTATACATGGTCACATACCTCCATTTTTTTTAACTCTTGATGTGCAAAAAGTATGTAATATCAAATATTAAAATGAAAATGATAATATGTGGTGAACATCAATTAAAATGAGATCTTACTGTCACAATAAACAAGATTGAAGTCATCAAATCATTTAATAATATTTAATCAGATGAAAATAATAGCATATGAGTGGGATCTGTGTGTGCAAACTCCTTATACTTTTGTTATGTATTGCTTTGGAAATGTTACTCTATTTTACTTCCATGTAGAAATCCATTTGGGGGGAGGATGGTGTCAAATAGATTCCCTCTCATCTGTCACGATGATAAACTATTAGGTGAAAACAAGAATGTCATTAGAATTACTCTGAATCACTTCAATCTGCTAAACAAAATCCTCAGAATAAAATTCTGCATCCACATCAGCTTCTTTTGTGATTCAGGTATCATCCTCTGACATGGATTACATCGAACATGTACTATGCAATCAGGAAAAAAAACAAGTATTTACCTTGGCAAAAGTATTTCAATTTTAGTTCATTATTCTAAAATCATTTATCAAGTCCAGGAATTATCAGAGTTATTCAAAATCGTCCTTTAATGAGCCCTAAATTTTAGTTTTACTATTCATTTTGAAAGGTCTACAGCACGTCAGATGAATGGCACTTGTGACTTTTGAACAACAAAAATCCTTTCAAACTGATTACGTACCTTAAGACATTTTGAAATAAAATATCTTCCATCTTCTTTGAGGATGAAAAGAATTAAATATAACAACCTCTGAACCATTTTTGATTAGATATGCGAGAGGAAAAATACCCTAAGAATAAATGAAATAAGATTCCTAAGCGTGCGTTTGACATTATCATATCGTAACCCTATTGTCGATAACTGATAGCACTTCATCGATTTGGCAAGTGTAGCAATAAATAATAATGATCCGCAGCGTTGTCATCTCAGTCATTGGGTGAAGCAACATTACAAAGTCATATTTTGACATATTTAAATCATAAAAGTGCAAGAACGCTACCGGCAAACTAAAGTCAATAAAACTGGCAAAATACGACACAATTTTGAATTTACTCACCGATATTGTAATTCCGTGATTTCAGATTATCTCTCTGATTATAGGATCGGTTACTGCACATATAATGGTTCAGCGGTCAATGAAATTTACTAAACTAACTAGGTAAATTGTGAAAGTTCAATCTTGAAAATTGCGCCATATTGAACGGGATGCTACAATGGTTTTATTGTCTTCTTTTTACTCAAATATGTTATGTGCATATTTACAGTTCGTAAACCAGTCTGTTAAAAAGAAAAAAAAAATGTAAACAGGGGACGTATGCACTTTTTTATGACTCGATACCAATTAAATCTGTCGCGGAAAACCACACTTCACCTTGCATGCTTTGATTTGAATTCTTTTTAAGCAAGTAAAATTCACAAAGCTCATTTATTCATATAATGCAGGAAGAATGGGATGCACCTCTCTCTCAAAGAAAAACAAAAACTATATCTTTGTATATTTTATTTAGTAATTAAATAACTGACAACTATTTTTTTCTGGCAGCAGATTGTCATTAAAACAAATATATGAGAGTACTTTCATAAACTTAATGCCAAAAGTTAATATTACAAGATTTACTGAGACTATATTTGATGATGCATACATTATTGGTAAATAGATTTACAATTACTTGTTATCAAATATCTTGCTGTATCAAGTTAGTCTGTAATTAACTTTGCAATCAGCTCTATGTCTTACTGTTTTACAGGATTTTACTAAATGGAATCTTTACCCACTCTTCCATTACCTCACAAAATGACTTCATAGCTAATTGAGTGTTCAGTCACATAAAGAATTTCCTTTATGCCAAAAAGCTCAATATATTCTCTAACATGTATAATATTTGTAAAAATTGAAAATGAGCAAAAGACATTTGTAGAAAAAGTAATATTTCATTTTTTGAAATGGTCAAGAAATAATTCAATTTATTTTTGACATATATTAATAATGTTCATAGTTAATTCAAACATAGAGAAATGTTGGAATAATATATTTTATTTATGTACCAGCTAAGCACAAGTAATACAAGTTCTTAGCATTTTGCAATACTGAAAAGATGATATAAATAAAAACTAGATTACCAGTAACATCTTTTAATTTGACAGTGTAGTTTCTTATACTGAGTATATGATCTAGTCACAACATATATTCAACATTTCAAGAAGTACTGATCTCATACAGAACTTACCTTAAATTTCACAACTGATTATTGCAAGCATGTGCAAGCTTACATCAAGTACTTCAGATTTTGCATGCTTGCAGACTCTGAAAAATTCCTATTTGCAAGCTTTCAGACTTCGAAAAATTCCTCTTGCAAACTCGTGCAAGCACCATTACTAGCTTGCACAAGTTCACTTAGCTTGTTGTCAGCTTGCAGCAAGCTTGCTGCAAGCTTGTCATAAGCATGCATTTTGGTTTTGCGTATCTGATATTATTATCTACATGTAAATGAAATAAGAAACCAAAATCTGTGTTCCTATTTGGCATTGCCTGAACTGAGATTGTGAAATGTTTATCTCAAATCAATCAATCAACAATAATTCAAAGTTAATATTTAATTCAAATTGTAGACTTGGCAATTGTTTTGAATGACAAATATTATTCATTTTAATAAACTATAAACAAATGTTCTGAATAAATAACAGAATTCTCTAAGTGCACAAATCCATGTCCTAGCTGAATATTTTTAAGTCCACATTTTTGAGTCATGTCCGAGCTAATAAATGACAAAGTTCTTCTTTCCTAGGTTTTTCCAAGCTAAAAAATAACTAAGTTTTTATTTCCTAGGTTTTTCCGAGCTAAAAATGTTCTAAGTTCTCATGTCCAAGGTTTTTTCCAAGGTATTTCCTAGGTGTATTTTTAATAAATGAGATGATGTCCGAGGTTTTCCTAGGAAAACCTTGGAAAAACCTTGGACGTCCGAGGTTTTCCTAGGAAAACCTTGGAAAAACCTTGGACGTCCGAGGTTTTTTGGTCAAATTTTCAAGCAAACCTCAGAAAATGTACAGCAGGGTGATGAAAATAAACCAATAAGACTGACATTGCTGCATTATAATTGATTATGGAATACAAATATTGAAATGAACTGAATAACTTTGTTGAGTTTCCAGTAAGAATCTGTCTCTGCTTGGTCTCCAATTCTTATGAGACATACTTATAAATTTAATAAGATGCAAATTTTATGCATCACATTCTTATCATGAGATAAGATATAATAACATGTGACACATTCTTGTCATGAGAGTAAATGTAATAAGATATAATAACATGTGACACCTTCTTGTCATGAGATTAAATGTAATAAGATATAATAACATGTGACACATTCTTATCATGAGATTAAATGTAATAAGATGTAATAACATGTGACACATTCTTGTCATGAGAGTAAATGTAATAACATGTGACACATTCTTGATGGGTTTTTAATTTTTCAACATGTTTCATACACTGATATATACAAGGTAAACTGAATATCACAGACAGAATAATTACTTTGAAAATAAGTTCTTACAAATATTAGGCATATTACTTAGTTGAATTAATTTTACTTTAATAATTTTAAATGAAAAGTGCATGACCTTAAAGAAAATTTTATGCTTTTTAAAATGGTATACAACTTTAAAAAATTATTGGAAAACCTGCAAATCTAGGTTGAACAATGTCACTTCATGATGTTATACCACTAAGTAAACTAATTTCCTGTAAACCTGCAAATCTAGGTTGAACAATGTCACTTCATGATGTTATACCACTAAGTAAACTAATTGCCTGTTTATGCACAACAAAACATTGCTGAATTTTATTAAAAAAATATTTAATACATGCATTGCAAGAAATATAGGATATACATTCAGTCTCTCTTTCTCTTACTCACTCTTTCCCTTTCTCTCAATCATGCCACTATTCATTATTACTAATATTCTACAACATCAAACTCATAACTGAAAAATGACAATACTTAATTAAATTATTTTAAAAATATTTGGCTCTCTTTGTGGGGGCTACTCATGGGATAGAATCTGAAAGTAAAAGACTGATTCCCAATCATTGCTAGGTTGATCCCAGCATTTTAGTGTATTCTGTACTGATCCCAGCTCAAGTAGAATTGTTGCTAGACTGATCCCAGCTCAAGTAAAATATGTGCTGATCCTAGTATTTAAAAGTATTCTGGGCTGATCTCATCTTCATGTAAATCTAGGCAAGGCTGATCCCAGAATTATTGTGTGATCTGGGATGATTCCAGTTCAAGGATAATTGGTTCTAGGCTGATCACAGTATTAAAGTATAATCTGGGCTGATCCCAGCTTTGATAGACTGTGCTAGGCTGATATCAGCTCAAGTAAAATCAGTGCTAGGCTGATCACAGCATTCAAGTGTATTCTGGGTTGATCCCAGTTTAAGTAGACTATGTGCTAGGCTAACCCCAGCATGTAAATGTATCCTGAATTGATCCCATCTTAACTAGATCTATATAAGTCTGATCCCAACATAATAGTGTTTTTGACAGATCCCAGAGTTGTGGAATGGTGCTAGGCTGATCCTAGCAAGAACAACTATTCCTATTTATAACTGTAACAGAAATGTATTTAATAATCATGGCCTTTACATGCTTCTAATTGTGAAAAAATATAGCATCAGTCATTTTGAAAGTTTATTGTCAATTTAGAATTAGGTTGTGTCTAAAATTGACTTATAGGAATGTATCTTTTTCAGGCCTCAGATGCTGATCTGGTTGTCAACCCATCCTTTCCATTTTTCTTCAATATACCCAATCCTGATGACAGAACTATGTAAGTTAAAGAAACAAAACACTTAAGGTTATATTATTATTATTATCAGTCTTATTCTTCTTCTTCTTCTTTTTCTTCTTCTTCTTCTTTTTCTTCTTCTTCTTCTTCTTCGTCTTCTTCTTCTTCTTCTTCTTCTTCTTCTTCTTCTTCTTCTTCTTCTTCTTCTTCTTCTTCTTCTTCTTAATATTATTATTCAAATTTATCAATCAGAAGTTTTCAGACACACACACATTTGCTTAAGATACAGCATTTATATCCATTCAAGATATGGCAAAGTGTTTTTCTTCTGTAATAATAATAATAATAATAATAATAATAATAATAATAATAATAATAATAATAATAATAATAATTAGTTACTTGGAATAACTTGTGACCCTCTATTATATTCATATTTTTATTCAGAGTACATGTACATATTTGAACTCTAACAAAAGCATTAATAATAAATTATATTTATACATGGACATATTAACAGAAAATGTAACACACACACACACACACATATTGATAACAAGCTACATTTATGTATGGACATAATAAACAAAAATTTAATTTGACATGCTCCACCTAAGTACATTGTGTATATACAATACAAAAAGACAACAAAATGGAAGACAGTTTTAGTTTTAAAAATTTGATAAGTGGTGTTATTTGCATATTATAAGTCAGTAGATGAAATACAGCTGCATATTTTTCAGTAGCAGATTATTTACAAAAATTAGAAAGAGGAGTGGAACAATAATTGATCTCTGTGGTGCATCACATACAATTGGTTTTTCTTTAGAAAAAACTGCCATTTATTTTAACACACTGTTTTTTCAATTTTATATATGATGCAAACCAATCAATTCTTGAAGTGTTACAGTGACAAATCTCAATCTTTTGATAGGTTGAATTGTTACAGTAATAAATATCAAACTTGTTGGTAAGTTGAATTATTACAATGATAAATCTCAATTCATTTGAATTATTACAATGATAAATCTCAATTCAGTTGAATTGATACAATGATAAATCTCAATTCAGTTGAATTGATATAATGATAAATCTCAATTTGTTAATGAATTATTACAATGATAAGTCTCAATTTAGTTGAATTGTTACAATGATAAATCTCAATTCAGTTGAATTGATGCAATGATAAATCTCAATTTGTTAATGAATTATTACAATGACAAATCTCAATTTAGTTGAATTGTTACAATGATAAATCTTAATTTAGTTGAATTGTTACAGTGACAAATCTCAATTCAGTTGAATTGGTAAAATGATAAATCCCAATTTGTTAATCAATTATTACAATGATAAATCTCAATTTAGTTGAATTGTTACAATGAAAAATCTCAATTTAGTTGAATTGATATAATGATAAATCTCAATTTGTTAATCAATTATTACAATGATAAATCTCAATTTAGTTGAATTGTTACAATGAAAAATGTCAATTTTGTTAATATGAATACCATGATCAATACAGTAAAAAACGTTTCTAAGGTCAGATTGTATAAATCCAACTAATTATCTTTGATCTAAGGCAGTAACCCATCTATATATCATGGAGATCAAGGCTATTCCACAGAAGTAATTATGTCATGTATATAATTGCACTCACACACACATATACACATGCACACCCACCCATATGGAGGCTTTCTCAAATTAGTGGGTATGACATGTACATATTTGCACATACATATGCAGACACACATGTGGAGGGTTTTTAACAGGATTGGATATGACATGTATATAGTTGCATACACACACATGCACATGCACACACACATCATGGAGACATAGGCTGTCTCACAGGAGTAGGTTTAACCATGTGCATGCTCATCACTATTCACTTTTATTTCTGGAGCAAAGATCATGGTGCTTTTCATTTTCTTTGTGCATACAAGCTGACCATTGGTAGATGTCCATTGAATGCACAGATTGATCATGAGTAGATCAAATATGTGGCGTTCAAACTTTTTGAAGCTGTGGACCCTGCAGCATGTTGTGGTCAGATGGCAGACCATTATCAGCCTATTTAGTCTATCAGCAGACTCATTAGCCTATCCAGTCTATCAATGAACCCCTATCAGCCTATCTAGTCTATCAGCTGACCCCTATCAGCTTATCTAGTCTATCAGCGGACCCCTATTAGCCTATCTAGTCTATCATCGGACCCATCAGCCTATCCAGTCTATCAGTGGACCTCTATCAGCCTATCCAGTCCATCAGTGGACCCCTATCAGCCTATCTAGTCTATCAGCAGACCCTTATCAGCCTATCTAGTCTATCAGCTGACCCTTATCAGCCTATCTAGTCTATGAGTGGACCCAAATCAGCCTTGTGTTGACTGACACCAGTGGATTACTTAATATAATAATAATGGTGATCAGTCAAATGTATTGGATAGGCTGATGGGTCCGATGATAGACTAGATAGGCTGATAGGGGTCCGCTGATAGACTAGATAGGCTGATAGGGGTCCGCTGATAGACTAGATAGGCTGATATGGGTCTGCTGATAGACTAGATAGGCTGATAGGGGTTGACTGATGGACTAGATAGGCTGATAGGGGTCCACTGATAGACTACATAGGCTGATAGGGGTCCACTGATAGAATAGATAGGCATGCATTGAATAGGCATCTACCCAAGGTCAATCTGTTAAGGCATGCATTGAATAGGCATCTACCCAAGGTCAGCCTGTTAAGGCATGCATTGAATGGACATCTGCCCAAGGTCAATCTGTTAAGTCATGCATTGAATGGGCATCTACCCAAGGTCAGTCTCTTAAAGCATGCATTGAATGGGCATCTACCCAAGGTCAATCTGTTAAGTCATGCATTGATTGGGCATCTACCCAAGGTCAATCTGTTAAGTGATGCATTGAATGGGCATCTACCAAGGTCAGTCTGTGAAGGCATGCATTGAATGGGTATCTACCAAAGGTCAATCTGTTAAAAATGCATTGAATCAGCATCTACCAAGGTTAATCTGTTAAGTCATGCAATGAATGGGCATCTACCCATGGTCAGCCTGTTAGGGCATGCATTTAAATGGCCAAACTGTTAAGGCAAGTGTTTTCAAACTGGGCTCTGTCACATGTTACCAAGGGTCTGCATGCAGGACCCACAAATAATAAAAATAGTACATTTGGATAAACTGTGCAGTGCAATGCAGGAACACCCTTCACACAGATTGCAAAGACCATTGTTTATTTCAGGGAGTGTCTTCAATGACATAATATGTTTTTTATTATCTTTTGATTCAATGCATTTTTAACAGACTGACCTTTGGTAGATACCCATTCAATGCATGCCTTAACAAATTGACCATGGGTAGATGCTTATTCAATGCATGCCTTAACAGATTGACCATGGGTATATGCCTATTCAATGCATGACTTAACAGATTGACCTTAGGTAGATGCCTATTCAATGCATGCCTTAACAGATTGACCTTTGGTAGATGCCCATTCAATGCATTTATTAACAGATTGACCTTGGGTAGATGCCCATTCAATGCATGACTTAAGAGACTGACCTTGGGTAGATGCCCATTCAATGCATTTATTAACAGATTGACCTTGGGTAGATGCCCATTCAATGCATGACTTAACAGACTGACCTTGGGTAGATGCCCATTCAATGCATGACTTAACAGATTGACCTTGGGCAGATGTCCATTCAATGCATGCCTTAACAGGCTGACCTTGGGTAGATGCCTATTCAATGCATGCCTTAACAGACTGACCTTGGGTAGATGTCTATTCAATGCATGCCTTAACAGATTGACCATGGGTATCTGCCTATTCAATGCATGCCTTAACAGACTGACCTTGGGTAGATGCCTATTCAATGCATGACTTAACAGATTGACCTTGGGTAGATGCCTATTCAATGCATGCCTTAACAGACTGACCTTGGGTAGATGCCTATTCAATGCATGACTTAACAGATTGACCTTGGGTAGATGCCTATTCAATGCATGACTTAACAGATTGACCATGGGTATCTGCCTATTAAATGCATGCCTTAACAGACTGACCTTGGGTAGATGCTCATTCAATGCATGACTTAACAGATTGACCTTGGGTAGATGCCTATTCAATGCATGACTTAATAGATTGACCATGGGTATCTGCCTATTCAATGCATGCCTTAACAGACTGACCTTGGGTAGATGCCTACTCAATGCATGACTTAACAGATTGACCTTGGGTAGATGCCTATTCAATGCATGACTTAACAGACTGACTTTGGTTGATGTCCATTCAATGCATGCCTTAATAGATTGACTTTGGGTATCTGCCTATTCAATGCATGCCTTAACAGACTGATCTTGGGTATCTGCCTATTCAATGCATGACTTAACAGACTGACTTTGGTTGATGTCCATTCAATGCATGCCTTAATAGGTTGACTTTGGGTATCTGCCTATTCAATGCATGACTTAACAGATTGACCTTGGCTATCTGCCTATTCAATGCATGCCTTAACAGATTGACCTTGGGTAGATGCCTATTCAATGATCTTGGGTATCTGCCTATTCAATGCATGAGTTAACAGACTGACTTTGGTTGATGTCCATTCAATGCATGCCTTAATAGATTGACTTTGGGTATCTGCCTATTCAATGCATGACTTAATAGATTGACCTTGGGTATCTGCCTATTCAATGCATGCCTTAACAGATTGACCTTGGGTAGATGCCTATTCAATGCATGACTTAACAGACTGACTTTGGTTGATGTCCATTCAATGCATGCCTTAATAGATTGACTTTGGGTATCTGCCTATTGAATGCATACCTTAACAGACTGACGTTGGGTATCTGCCTATTCAATGCATGACTTAAAAGACTGACTTTGGTTTATGTCCATTCAATGCATGCCTTAATAAATTGACTTTGGGTATTTATCACATTTTGTTGTTATGAGTTTAAATCAGTACATATGTGGTAATTCCTTAAAGATACTTTTTTGTTAATTATTATAATTTTAGGAAGATAATTCACCCAAACCTTAATATTTTATGTTAATATAATATTGATATATGTACAAGAATAGCTTACAAAACTGCATTGACTAATAGCATCTAGAAATTCATAATTTTAAAAATATTTAACTTGCAGTGAAGTAGCTACAAATACTTTGTGTTGTAATGTGTAAACATGGCTTAAAACTAAAATTTGCTAATTACAGGTTTTCAATAAATGCACAATCTGGTCAACTGTCAGTGTTTCAACCCCTCAACTATGAGAGTGTCCAGCAGTATAAAGTTCGTGTAGAAGTTTTTGATGATGCCATTGACAGACGGACAGGAACAACAACAGTTACCATCAACGTCATAGATGTGCAGGATGAGATCCCTGTATTTGTAGATATAGCTGTCTCCACGAGTGTAAATGAAAACCAGGGGCCAAATTCTTTTGTTGTTGCTGTTACGGTAATTAATTTCTATTAAACCAATCAATGAATATTATGGTAATTAATTTCTATTAAACCAATCAATGAATGTTTAATAGATTTTGCTGGGTCATGTTGAGGCTAAAACTTTTTATTTAAACATTTCTCATTTAAATATGCCAGATGACTTCAGAATATTTGAAACTGAAGATGATGGCATCAAATATTATGTACAATACACATAAGAACAAGGGGAAATCATGTACAATGATAATGATTTCTTTTTCTGGTAAACTGAAACTTATTTTACAGTCTTTTTAAAATGAAAAATGATTTTAAAAGTAAACTTTTGGTGTCCTATCAACTTTGTTTCATACAAAAGTTTATTTTGTGTGTATTTGTGTTTGACATAAAATTTACTGTATGTGTATTCATGAATGAACCATAGTTTGGTTCTGTTAATCTGTTTTCATTTTGTTATTGCTTTATTCATATATCATTTCAAGTTGCCAGGTCATCTTTTGAAATATTTAAGGATTTTAAACCAGTTGATTATACATACCGTTTTTATCCATCACTGAATATGACATTTTAAAAAACAATTCTTGCAATATAATAGACCTGTCATTTGTTTCATCTCTTCCTGGTAATTCATTATACTGAAATTGCATTTATGGTGGAGTTGGGGAGGTGTGTGTATGGTAGTTTTATCATACAGGTAAGAGATTAAAAAACATATGTCATAAATATGAATGGTTTTTTATGCTCTTTAAAATTAAATTTTTGGAAACATATTAACTTACTTCTTGATTTAGTTTGAGATAATATTTGCCAAATTGCGAAAATGAATGTACAGCTGGTATTTTTAAAAATATTTTTCAGTAAATTCAAGATGATTTTCATTCCTTTTATTCTGTTTAAAACAGTTTGGGTAATGAGAATTCAGGCCTTGTTATGTCCATGCACAATGTAAGCTGGTTTTTTTTGTTTGAGATAATGAAGATTCCTTAACTCAAAAGAATTATAATAATGCAAAAACTTGTAGTGGTGTTTATTGAAACTTCACTGGACTATAATTAGTAACAAGCCATCTAAGCATGAGAAGAAATCAAGCTTCTGAAAAAATTGTTTTTTTTGCCATTTTATTTCTCTTTGCAACTTGATAAAAAAATTGGGACAGTCTCAAGCCATGGTTGGCAATGTAAATGATAGAAAAAATGGGACAGTCTTAAGCCACTGTTGGCTATGTAGTTGATAGAAACAAATGGGACAGTCTGAAGCCACTGTTGGCTATGTAGTTGATAGAAAAAAAATGGGACAGTCTCAAGCCACTGTTGGCAATGCTGATCTATATGATGCAGGTTTCATATATAAATATAGTCACAGATTCATGACATAAATGTTATTATGTGATAGGTTTGTTTGATGTGTATTGAAGACAGATCTACCAGGTGCTGGGGTTGTTGTAAGTTTGTTAATATTATATGTACCAAGTGCTGGGTTTTTTTTTTAGTGTATTGAAGACATGTACTATATGTTAGTGTTGTTGTAAGTACATTCATGCCATTCATACTGCATGGTGAGATTGTTATAATTGTACTCCTGACAGATCTACCATGTGGTGGGGTTGTTGTAAGTGTATTGATAACAGATCTGCCATGCACTGTGAATGTTGTGTATACATCAATGACAATTATACTGCCTGGTGAGGTTGTTGTAATTGTATTCATGACAGATCTACCATTTGTTAGTGTTTTTGAAAGTGTACTTATATTGGTACTTTTGAATACTGTTTTTGTGCATTAGCCAATCCCAGAATTTCTGACTAGAATTAAAGAAAACTGTTGACATGACAAAAATGCAAAGGTTTTTTGCAGCAAAAGTAGACTTTACTATAGTTGTTTGGGATTGTGATGGTGGCAATTTGGATGACCATTTTTCTATGCAGTAGGTTATAAAACTGAAACTTCAGATTAGCTCCATAAGGGATACTTCAATTAGTTCTAAATCCTATTTAGTATTTTATTTATTAATACTATTAAGTATTTATGATGCTATTAGTATCTACTGTATTATTTTCTGCCTAATCCCTCACCTTCATCTTTACCAGTCCTACAATTGATGCATCTTGATCCAGAAGAATAAAATTTTGGTCAGAACACTGTAATTAAGTCACTGGCAGTTAATTTGACCATGAAAATTGCATTTTTTTGTAGATATAAGATAGTCTTTATACAGCAAAATTATCTCTACTCATAATGTATGCCCATTAATTTTATTTGAATCGTACATAAAATTTCATTAGAATTACATGCTATTAGAACATTATTATAATATTTTTCACAGGCTATTGACCCTGATTCTACAAGCAATATTCAGTTTGTGCTGACAGGGACAGATGCAACATCGTTCAGTATTTCCCAGGCACCTATACAGCAGGGACATAAAGGAGTAGTTGGAAATATATACACCACCATCAATCTGGACTATGAAACAAAAAATTCCTATCAGCTCTTTGTCACAACAGTGGATGCGAGAAATTCAGGGTTAAATATTGTTTCAGCCACAGCTACAGTTCTTATTTCAGTCAATGTAAGTTGTTATGATGTTTTCCAGTCGGTACATAAAGAATTTTTTAGTTCAGTGATTGTTATTGGAAGAACTAAACATAGAAGTCACATTCTGCCAGCACCAGTTTTAATGTTTTGGTCCACCTTTTGCATTTACATGTATTTCTTAAACTGCTTGACTGATTTTTGGTGGATCTCTATAAACAATGACAAACCATTCTATGATACAGTTGTCTACTTTAGATATTAAGGAATAATATAAAGCAGTGACAGTCCATTCTGTGACAGTTGTCTACCTTAGATATTAAGGAATAATATAAAACAGTGACAGTCCATTCTGTGACACAGTTTTCTACCATAGATATTAAGGAATAATATAAAGCAGTGACAGTCCATTCTGTGACAGTTGTCTACCTTAGATATTAAGAAATAATATAAAGCAATGACAGTCCATTATGTGACCCAGTTTTCTACCATAGATATTAAGGAATAATATAATGCAGTGACAGTCCATTCTATGACACAGTTGTCTACCTTAGAAATTAAGGAATAATATAAAGCAGTGACCGTCCATTCTTTGACACAGTTGTCTACCTTAGATATTGAGGCCAAAATTATGCTTTAAGCATGTATTTACTATGCAAGTCCTAGATTTATGTCTTATGACTTATGCTACAGCATCCAACTGTTTCTATTCTTTCATTTGAGATTGTCCAGTATCTCATTGTTATCACATTACTAAATGATCTAAAGGAAAGACTTTTTATTATCACATTATTAAATCATCTAAGGGAAGACTTATTATTATCACATTAAATCATCTAAAGGAAAGACTTATTATTTTCACATTATTAAGTCATCTAAAGGAAAGACTTATTATTATCACATTATTAAATCATCTAAAGGAAAGACTTATTATTATCACATTATTAAGTCATCTAAAGGAAAGACTTATTATTATCACATTATTAAATCATCTAAAGGAAAGACTTATTATTATCACATTATTAAATCATCTATAGGAAAGACTTATTATTATCACATTAAATCATCTAAAGGAAAGACTTATTATTATCACATTATTAAGTCATCTAAAGGAAAGACTTATTATTATCACATTATTAAATCATCTAAAGGAAAGACTTATTATTATCACATTATTAAATCATCTATAGGAAAGACTTATTATTATCACATTAAATCATCTAAAGGAAAGACTTATTATTATCACATTATTAAGTCATCTAAAGGAAAGACTTATTATTATCACATTATTAAATCATCTAAAGGAAAGACTTATTATTATCACATTATTAAATCATCTATAGGAAAGACTTATTATTATCACATTAAATCATCTAAAGGAAAGACTTATTATTATCACATTATTAAGTCATCTAAAGGAAAGACTTATTATTATCACATTATTAAATCATCTAAAGGAAAGACTTATTATTATCACATTATTAAATCATCTATAGGAAAGACTTATTTTTATCAGATTATTAAATCATCTATAGGAAAGACTTATTATTATCACATTAAATCATCTAAAGGAAAGACTTATTTGATCTTGTCAATCAACTCACTATTACTGCCATAACATCATTTCGCTAAAAGACTTCAGTGGATATAGAAGTTATTAGCTGCAAAAGTTTGTTTAAGGATTGTTTATTCTTTTTTCTTTTTGAAATATTAAATATAAAATTTGATTAAAAAGCTTCTGTTTTGATGTTCCTGGCTTATGTGTTGATTTATTGTTAATAATTACAATAGTTACTTTGCCTTCAATAATATGAACAATTAATAATAATAATAATAATAATAATAATAATAATAAGAAGAAGAAGAAGAAGAAGAAGAAGAAGAAGAAGAAGAAGAAGAAGAAGAAGAAGAAGAAGAACAAGAACAAGAAGAACAAGAAGAACAACAAGAACAAGAAGAACAAGAACAAGAAGAACAAGAATACTTTATAGTTGTTTCATCACTTAGTATGATCACTGTTCTCCCGTGAGGACTTCATTTGGGAAAAAATTATCAACAAGAAAGTGAAAAATGAAACACAAATTTTTCAAAAATCAGCTTGAATGAATAGAATTTTTTTATCTAAATAAAGAAATAATGGCTTAGGTCTTTTTAAGGACTTTAATTTGCATAATATACTTGTATATAATATAGACACGTGCAATAACAGTTTATTAAATCTCCTAGGGACATGTCTGTCTTGAAGAATGAATTATATGAGACCAAACTTTTATCTTCTATGCAAATTAGATGAGAATGAAACTTTTTTGTGTAAATATAGGAAAACTTCCTAGTTAGCTGTCTGAAATACTCTAACCACTGTCTTGTATTAAATTTTCAGGATTTGAATGAGTTCTCTCCAGTATTATCAGTAGCCACCCAGACCATCAGTTTTGCTGATATCACAGCATCTGGAAGCATTTTGACAGTTGTCACGGCTACTGACAATGATGACAGACTTGGCCTGCCAGTAAGTTATGACATTTCATAACCCTTTTGTATTGACCTACACTGCTAAAACTACTGACAATGATAATAGAACTGGCCTACCAATAAGTTATGACATTTCATAACCTTTTTGTATTATCTACACTGTTAGAACTGAATGGTCAAAAAGTGGAGTTTGTGTTGTAGTCTGTTTAATTAGACTATTTGTTGTGCCATTTGAGAAACAGGTCAGTCTTATATTTCATTACTTCTGACTCATTAGTAGCCCTTCATAAAGTGAACTAGTTATTTTTTTTTATTGGTAATGCCATCAATGTAATGTAAACCTGAATTTTCTTATGACATTATATTTAGTGAGAAAATTCTCACACTAATGAAAGGATGTGATATGTCAGAAATGCAAGTCCCTATTATTTTCCATAATTCATTGTTACCAGATTTACAGCACACTACTTTCTGTTAACAGAATCATGGAGTTACTTTCTCCATTGCCAGTGTATCTCCTTCATCCGGAACAGGTCTTTTCTACATCCACCACACAGATGGTAGACTTTTCCTCGTGGATTCTTTCACGAAAGATATCAGTCAACCATCACAGTATATAGTAAGTAATTTTATATATCTCAAATGTCAGCCTCTCATCTCCCCTCCTTTTTCCCCAGATATGGTTCAGCTTCCTGTTTTGTGATCTTTCAGATTTAATACAATTGTAGTCCTTTCATTAAAAATTATTCAAATTTAAAAATACTACTGTAGTCCTTTCATGTTTCAAACATATATCAAATGTGAGCTAGAAAAGAAAGATATGATGCATTTATACACACACATGCATATACATACATGTAACATACATTCATACACACATGCATATACATACATGCATACACACACACATACACATCAATTTTTAAGCTTTACATGTTGAATAATGTATTTTTATGATAACATGATTTTGCAGATCAGTTGCTGGGTTCCTGATATCATAGCATTATAAATAGTCATTCCAACTTAGTATTCATTGGTGTTTGTATTAACACTTTACATTTGTGTGGGATTCTGCTACTTTCAGAATATTTGTGTTTGAATAATGTTAGATCCAACCATAATGAAATTCATGCCATGCAATTAATATGTAAATATTATTCATTGATAGGTGTTAATTGCATATATAAATATTATTCATTGATAGGTGTCAATTACATATGAAAATATTCATTAATAGTTGTCAATTACATATGAAAACATTATTCATTGTTAGGTGTCAATTACATATGAAAATATTAGTCATTGATAGGTGTCAATTCCATATGAAAAAATTATTCATTGATAGGTGTCAATTACATATGAAAATATTATTCATTGTTAGGTGTCAATTACATATGAAAATATTATTCATTGTTAGGTGTCAATTACATATGTAAATATTATTCATTGCAAAGTGTCAATTACATATGAAAATATTATTTATTGATAGGTGTCAATTACATATGTAAATATTATTCATTGATAGTTGTCAATTACATATGAAAATATTATTCATTGATAGGTGTCAATTATATATGAAAATATTATTCATTGTTAGGTGTCAATTACATAGGAAAATATTAGTCATTGATAGGTGTCAATTCCATATGAAAAAATTATTCATTGATAGGTGTCAATTACATATGAAAATATTATTCATTGATAGGTGTCAATTATATATGAAAATATTATTCATTGTTAGGTGTCAATTACATATGTAAATATTATTCATTGCAAAGTGTCAATTACATATGAAAATATTATTTATTGATAGGTGTCAATTACATATGTAAATATTATTCATTGTTAGGTGTCAATTACATACATAAATAATATTCATTGTTATGTTTCAATTACATACCTAAATATTATTTATTGATAGTTGTCAATTACATATGTAAATATTATTCATTGATAGGTGTCAATTACATATGAAAAAAATTGTTCATTGTTAGGTTCAATTACATATGTAAAAATTATTCTTTGATAAGTATATATATATATATATATATATATATATATATATATATATATATATATATATATATATATATATATATATATATATATATATATAAATTATTCATTGATTGGTGTCAATCTTATATGTAAATATTATTCATTGATAGGTGTCAATTCTGGGTACAGACAATGGGCCTGGAACCCCAAGAACAGGAAATCTGTTATTGACAATTAATGTACAGAGGAATCAGGGTCCACCAGTATTTTCTCCATCCCAGAATTATTTTGCAAGTGTGAATGAAAATGTGGCAATAGACACCTCAGTTATAACAGTACAGGCCATTGATAGCGACACAGTGGTGAGTTTCTGGATTTCTTAATTCTTAGTTCATATACAATGTAGTGAGGATATCCTGGGAGACTTTGTAAATCAATTGAAGTGGTTGCATTTAATACTTTTAGTATAGTGAAATAAAATTTGTGCCAGGTCTTAAACACCAGTTTGAGTGATTACAATTGTACAGGGCCATGACATTCTACAGTGAGTGTAATTAAATTGAAACTCATTTCTCCATCAGAGATTTAAAACAGTAGAATACGATTTGGGATGGTTTGAAACAACTTCTATGCCTTTCTCCAATAGAGACTTTTAAAAAGTGGGAAGTTATTTGGGACGGTTTGTAGCAACTCCTGCACATATCTCCATCCTTAGACTTTTAAATCTGCTTCGGGATGCTTTTGTAAAATATTTGAAAGCTTATTTCAAAATTTTGATCCATATAGTAGGAGTAAAACTTGAGGATTGGAAAACTTTTGCATCAATATAATTATATACAAAATATGTCTTAATTTCAGCAGATAGTTCTAGTTTGCAACTCCTACTGTATAATTCAAAAATAGCCTGGAGATATTCTTAAAGGTGCTATCTTGATGCGGAATAGTCTTTTTATTGAGGGGTAACGTCTCAGCATTACATTCTCAGCTTTGCACGCTTTGTTTGGACCATGTATGTTTAGTTTTTCTCTAGTTACTGTGCTAGTAAATGTCCTGGTCTCTATCATATGTTGACAGGTTTTGCATCTTTTATTTCCACAAGAGCCAGATTGACTAGGATGGTCTTGACTAATGATTGGTGTTAGCTTTGCCCTGACTAGCATGTCCTTGAGGTTTTTGGTCTCCACTACTATAGGTTTGTTAGAAAGGAGTAGCTGTCTTATGATTCCATGATGGGCCAGTGTTTCACAATGATTTTACCTACTTTGGTGTTGTCTGGATATGATTTCCTATCTGTCTTTTCCTTCTTTCCATATTTTAGTAGGTCATAATGGTTTGTTTGTTTAGCCCTTTGGGTTGCCTACACAATCAGGTCTTTGTCATAGCCTCAGTAAATTAAATAATAAATTATTAATATACTGTTTATCTCAGTTTATCCAAGAAAGTACATGAATTTGTATTCATATGAGATATATGCAGCTTTATGTTTTTACATGTTAATATATGCTATAAATGCATGTTTCCTTATCAACTGTTTGTTAAAGAATAAGACAAGTTAAAACTGTAAGTATGATGTTTATATCATATTGTTTATATTATTTATCTCTTAGAAACAGAGTATATTTAGTGACATAAGCAATGATATTGAATTCAGTCTGATGAAGCAGTAAAGCGAAAACAGTAACACATTTTATGTGTTGATGGTGTTTATTATATATATATATATATATATATATATATATATATATATATATATATATATATATATATATATATATATATACCAGACAGAACAGACTGTGCTATCCCTGGATTCTGTAGTTGAATCTTGATAATAGTGGGCAGAAATTATAGTTTAATACAAACAATACTATCATACAGGTTAGAGAAATTAAATTCGTACTCTACAGAGTTTTGAACCTAGATCAGCAAGTAAATGGCACCCATCGCCTTGCCTGTATGCACCAACCCATATACTGTCACGTCTAAGCACTCATCACCAAAAAATGATGGCACTGAATTGGTGTTATATAAGCTTGTGCGTAGCAGACACACTCGCATGACGACCTAGTAATTAATTCTCATAAATATACACAGTTGTTCCAGATTCCTATGAAGGAAATCAAGGTATATAGGATTTTTGTATTACAAATAATTATAAATATATAGGTGGTGCTCTATAGTTTTGTATTTAGCATAGGGTTAAAATTTTAAAGAAAAATAGTTTCCCCGGGTTTCCTCACTAGTTATACAGGTTATTTAAAAGAGACTTTTGTATATCTTAGGTATTGTTCAAAGAACCTTTAATTCCCTTTATTTTGATGTATGATTGATGGGTGTAATATGGGTTAGAGAGTATACAGCTTGGCCTTACTCCAGATGTGCACCTTTCAAAAAAGTGCTAGCTCTACTTGCTCATTTGCACTTCTCGAACTTCAGAGGTAAATTGTAAAAAAAAAGAGCCAATAACTTTTTTTACATTTTATGTATTTGGTAATTCAGTCATTGCACTTTTAGAAGCTGGTATTATCTAGTTTGGCAAAATTCATTTTCCATATTTTAATAGCTGCCAAGAATAGTGTACTATAGATAAATTTAGGTTGATTTTTGGAGCACAAGGGAGCAGTCATTTTAGTTAGCAGTGTCCTAAGATCATTTAAAATTTCCAAAAGTACAATATCCAAAGAAATTTCATCCACATTACATGAAAGTAGTATATAGTTATGCCAATATTCTCTCCACTGTGCATGTTTAAAATGCAAACAACTTCACCTTACATGCATCACTCTCTCAAAAGTACATAATAACTGGTGAGTGCCACCATACCAGACAGAAAAAACTGTGCTATCCCTGGATTCTGTAGTAGAATCTTGAAAATAGTGGGCACAAATAATAGTGTAATACAAACAATACTATCATACAGGTTAGAGAAATTAAATTCGTACTCTACCGAGTTTCAAACCTAGATCCGCGAGTAAATGGCACCATCGCCTTGCCTGCACGCAACAACCCATATACCATCACGACTAAGCATGCATCACCAAAAAATGATGGCACTGAATCGGTGTTATATAAGCTATATAAGATTCTGAATTTCTTTGTGTCTTGCAAAACATTTTTTTATCTTTTTTTTAAATTAATTAAGGAAGCTGCTGGATAATAAAGTATTTTTAATTTAAAAACCATGAATAAAAGATCTAATTAGCATTTTGAATTTTTTGTTGTGGCTTTATTATGATTTTTATTATTATTATTCTTATCCATTCCTTTTTCACATTTCTTCATTTCACATTTTAATATAAAATAAATAATTGTTTCTTCTATAACATTTCTATATATAAGTATCATTTCATGTTTTGCTTCTGATTTAAAAAATATTTTTTTTTGAAGTTAGAATGTGTAAGGTCTGGAGAATACATAATATTTTCTTAGCAGATAAATCACATTAAGATAAGGGTTTTATTGGCAGTCATACATTGTTGCGTGTGATGATAAAAACATAGCATTCACTTGTGATAAAACATGTACATGTCCTGTGACAAAATATACATCTCTTTTGAGAAGTTGCAAAAAAGGTCTGGAAAAGTTGACTCTTTAAGATGATGATTTTCATGTATTACACCTAAATGACCTTAAGAGAGTATACCAGTGCATGTTTCACAATGATTAACCCATTAGTCATTTATATTGGTACCACATTATGGATTTATGTTGATGTACTCTATTTGATATGATGACTCAACCATTAGTCAGTCAGTTGTTGTGATGTCACTTTATCAATCTATTTTGATGTACAATGCCATGATGACTTATCTACCAGTTGGTCATTTGTTGTATTGTCACTTTATCAATCTATTTTGATGTACAATGCCATGATGACTGATCTACCAGTTGGTCATTTTTTGTATTGTCACTTTATCAATCTATTTTGATGTACAATGCCATAATGATTTACCTACCAGTTGGTCATTTGTTGTATTGTCACTATATCAATCTATTTTGATGGATAATGCCATGATGACTTACTTACCAGTTGGTCATTTCTTGTGTTGTCACTTTTCAATCTATTTTGATGTACAATCCCATGATGACTTTTCTACCAGTTGGTCATTTGTTGTGATGTCACTTTATCAATCTGTTTTGATGTACAATGCCATAATGACTTACTTATAAGTTGGTCATTTGTTGAGTTGTCACTTGTTATATCTTACGGTGTATTATCCATTTGACAAATGCTTTCAAATACTGTCAGCTCTTAAATTATCTTTTTTTTTTGAATTTTAAACAGAGTCCATATGGCAATGTCAAGTATTCGATAGTGCCGACCACTTTTTTGGGTAGTTTCTTCTTCAAAATTATTGCTGACACAGGAGAAGTGAGGATTAATGCAGCACTGACCTTGGATGTTGCTACATCATACACAGTAAGTATTACTTGATTAGATTACTGCCAGGATACCCAATACTGGATTGATGACTGAAAGTAGTCTAAATACCAGATTAGATGACTGCCAGCATACCCTTGCTGAATTAGATGACTGCCAGTAACCCCAATACTGAATTAGATGAATGCCAGTATCCCCAATACCGGATTAGAGGACTGTCAGTATCATCAATGCTGAATTAGATGACTGTAAGTATCCCCAATACTGAATTAGATAACTGCCAGTATCTACAATACTGAACTAGATGACCATCAGTATCCACAATACTGAATTAGATGACTGCTAGTATCCTCAATGCTGAATTAGATGACTGCCAGTATACCCAGTACTGAATTAGATGACTGCCAGTATATTCAATGCTGAATTAGATGACCACCAGTATCCCCAATACTGAATTAGATGTCCACCAGTATCCCCAATACTGAATTAGATGACTGCCAGTATCCCCAATACTGAATTAGATGACTGCAAGTATCCCCAATACTAAATTAGATGACTGCCAGTATCCCAATACTGAATTAGATGACTGCAAGTGTCCCCAATACTGAATTATATGACTGTCAGCATATCCCTTGCTGAATTAGATGACTGCCAGTATCCACAATACTGAATTAGATGACGACCAGTATCCCCAATACTGAATTGGATGACTGCTAGTATCCTCAAAACTGAATTAGATGACTGCAAGTATCCCCAATACTGAATTATATTACTGCCAGTATCCCCAATACTGAATTAGATGACTGCCAGTATCCCCATTACTGAATTAGATGACTGCCAGTATCCTCAATACTGGGTGAGATGACTTGCAGTATCCTCAATGCTGAATTATATGACAGCTAGTATCCAAAATACTGAATTAGATGAACTGCCAGTATCCTAATACTGGATTAGATGACCACCAGCATCCCTTAATACTGAATTTGATGACTGCCAATATCACCAATACTGAATTAGATGACTGCCAGTATCTCCAATACTGAATTGGATGATTGCCAATATCCCAAATACTGAATGATATGATTGCCAGTATCCCGAGTGCTGAATTAGTTGACTGTCAGCATGCCCATTGCTAAATTAGATGAATGCCAATATCCCCAATACTGAACTAGATTACTGCCAGTATCCACAATACTGAATTAGATGACTGTCATTATCCTAAATACTGGATTAGATCACCACCAGTATCCTCAGTATAGAATTAAATGACTACCAGTATCCCCATTACTGGATTAAATGACTGACAGTATCCCCATTACTGAATTAGATGACTGCCAATATTACCAATACTTAATTAGATGTCAGCCAATATCCCCAATACTAAATTAATAACTGTCAGTATCCCCAATATTGAATTAGATGACCACCAGTATCCTAAATACTGAATTAGATGATTGCCAGTATCCCCAATACTGAATTAGATGACAGCCAGTATTTTCAATACTGAATTATTTGATTGCCCATATCCCCAATACTGGATTAGATGACCAACAGTAACCCCAATACTGAATTAGACTGCCAGTATCAACAGTACTGAATTAGATGACAACCAGTATCCCCAATACTGACTTAGATTGCTGCCAATATTCTCAATAGGGAATTAGATGACCAACAGTAACCCCACTAGTGAATTAGATGACTGCCAGTAGCCCCAATACTTAATTAGATGACTGCCAGTATCCCCAATACTGAATTTGATGACTGCTATTATTTGCAATACTTGATTAGATGACCACCAGTATTTCCAATACTGAATTAGATGAACACCAGTATCCCCAATACTGAATTAGATGACTGCCAGTATCCCAAATACTGAATTAGATGACTGCCAGTATCCCCACTGCTGAATTAGATGACTGTCAGCATATCCCTTGCTGAATTAGATGACTGCCAGTATTTCCAATACTGAACTAGATGACTGCCAGTATCCCCAGTACTGAATTAGATAACTGCCAGTATCCCAAATACTGAACTAGATGACTGCCAATATCCCCAATACTGAATTAGATGACAGCCAGTATCCCCAATACTGAATTAGATGACTGCCAGTAGCCCCAATACTGAATTAGATGACCACCAGTATCCCCAATACTTGATTAGATGACCACCAATATTTCCAATACTGAATTAGATGACTGCCAGCATCCCCAATACTGATCTAGATGACTGCCAATATCCCCAATTCTGAATTAGATGATAGACAGTATCCCCAATACTGGATTAGATGACTGCCAGTATTTCCAATACTGAATTAGATGACTGCCAGTATCCCTAATACTGAACTAGATGACTGCCAATATCCCCAATTCTGAATTAGATGACAGACAGTATCCCCAATACTGAATTAGATGACTGCCAATATCCCCAATACTGAATTAGATGACTGCCAGTATTTCCAATACTGAATTAGATGACCACCAGTATCCCCAATATTGGATTAGATGACTGCCAGTATTTCCAATACTGAATTAGATGACTGCCAGTATCCTCAATACTTTCCAAGCCTTATATGAGAATATTTGATGTATTTAAGATGGCTGTACCCTGAGGCTTTCATGAGAGTATTACATTTATATGTTATAGTCTTTCTATACATCTCTTTTTGTTTGTACCCCCCACCAATTTCAATTACAAAATGTTTAATGTGATAAAAAGTGCACAGAACAAAGTAAATGGATTAAGTCACTGATTTATATTTTCTAACCTGACTGTGACCAGAATGGCACTAATATTGGCATCCCCTTGCACTTTTCATGCTTAATGGACTTTCCATACTAACACAGAGCCATATTCCTTTCACTATGGGGTAGTTATTTCTATTAGACAATATAATAATGTAGTTCATCCTATTATGTAACTGCCAGATAATTCTGTAAATTACCATAAAATTGAGATTTTGGAATTATATCCCTTTGTACACATTAATATATTAATTAAACTGCTTGTTAAATCCATGTGAAAGGCAAAGTTTTTGTTGTCATTATTTTCCTTTGCTTGGTTTGACATTGTAAATATCAAGAGCAGACAATATGTATGTATATCTAATAGTCATGCACACACCCTTTAGCTGAAAATGGACTTGTCCAGGAAATGGAAATGGATCTTAAGCATGTGTGTCTATTTCATTATAAACTACCATTAAGAATGAAATGCACAGTGGTATTAGTGTCATTCTACTCAGAGTCAGGTTAGAAAATATAAATCAATGAATCAATTGACTCAGTTCCTTGCACTTTTTATCATATTAAAGATTTCCATTGTTGAAATTGGTAGAGGGATACAATCAAATTGGTACCTTCGTATGCATAAATACCTTTGTTTAATTATCTAATTCTATTTTCATTATAGTTTTTAAAAAAATTTATATAGAGTTTTGCAATTTTTTTCAATGTAGACCATTTTTGGTCTTTATTACCACAAATTTCTATATAGTTTAATTTATATTTCTTACTTAATTGTTTACATTGTATCAGGCCATTGCTAGTGTGGATATATCCATGACCTTTGTTGGTGTAAATAAAACTGTGACCTTTTTTAGTGGGAATACAACTGTGACCTTTTTTAGTGGGAATATAACTGACCTTTTTTAGTGGGAATATAGCTGTGTCCTTTGTTAGTGGGAATATATATGTGTCCCTTGTTAGTGGGAATATATATGTGAACTTTGTTAGTGGAAATACAACTGTGACCATTTTTGGTGTGAATATAACTCTGACCTTTTTAATGGGAATATAACTGTGACCTTTGTTAGTGGAAATATAACTGTGACCCTTATTAGATGGAATGTAACTGTGACCCTTGTTATTGGCAATATAACTGTGACTCTTGTTAGTGGGACTGTAATTGTGTCCTTTGTTAGTGGGAATATAACTTTGACCTTTATTAGTGGAAATATAACTGTGACCTTTGTTTGTTGGAATATAACATTGACCTTTGTTTGTTGGAATATAACTGTGACCTTTCAGTTTATGTCAGCAGCATCAGTAGCATCATTATCATTAACAAATTGTTAAGATTTGGCTTTTAAGGTTTTCATTTGTCTATATAACCAAAAAGTCTTAATACCTAACATCATATTTCACATGGTTGTCAGTCTGAACCTTAGACAATTGTCTTAAATGTCTTAATACCTATCATCACATGGTTGGCAGTCTGAACCTTAGACAATTGTCTTAAATGTATCAATACCTATCATCACATGGTTGGCAGTCTGAACCTTAGACAATTGTCTTAAATGTATCAATACCTATCATCACATGGTTGGCAGTCTGAACCTTAGACAATTGTCTTAAATGTCTTAATACCTATCATCACATGGTTGGCAGTCTGAACCTTAGACAATTGTCTTAAATGTATCAATACCTATCATCACATGGTTGTCAGTCTGAACTTTAGACAATTGTCTTAAATGTCTTAATACCTATCATCACATGGTTGTCAGTCTGAACCTTAGACAATTGTCTTAAATGTATCAATACCTATCATCACATGGTTGGCAGTCTGAACCTTAGACAATTGTCTTAAATGTCTTAATACCTATCATCACATGGTTGGCAGTCTGAACCTTAGACAATTGTCTTAAATGTATCAATATCTATCATCATATGGTTGGCAGTCTGAACCTTAGACAATTGTCTTAAATGTATCAATATCTATCATCACATGTTTGGCAGTCTGAACCTTAGACAATTGTCTTAAATGTATCAATACCTATCATCACATGGTTGGCAGTCTGAACCTTAGACAATTGTCTTAAATGTATCAATACCTATCATCACATGGTTGGCAGTCTGAACCTTAGATAATTGTCTTAAATGTATCAATACCTATCATCACATGGTTGTCAGTCTGAACCTTAGACAATTGTCTTAAATGTATCAATACCTATCATCACATGGTTGTCAGTCTGAACCTTAGACAATTGTCTTAAATGTCTTAATACCTATCATCACATGGTTGGCAGTCTGAACCTTAGACAATTGTCTTAAATGTATCAATATCTATCATCATATGGTTGGCAGTCTGAACCTTAGACAATTGTCTTAAATGTATCAATACCTATCATCACATGTTTGGCAGTCTGAACCTTAGACAATTGTCTTAAATGTATCAATACCTATCATCACATGGTTGGCAGTCTGAACCTTAGACAATTGTCTTAAATGTATCAATACCTATCATCACATGGTTGGCAGTCTGAACCTTAGACAATTGTCTTAAATGTATCAATACCTATCATCACATGGTTGGCAGTCTGAACCTTAGACAATTCATTGCAACATGCTGGTTTAACTTGGCATGAATGTCATTGTCATAGACAATTTAGATTAACATTTTATATTTTATTTTATTTTTCTAACTTTGAATGAGCCATTATTCATTATTGATTTTCAACTATTCATTCTATGACATGTTCATAAACCCTTTAACTTTCTTGTCAATGTCAAAGTCATGGAAAATGCTTACTAAAGTTTTGGTTAATTGTTTTTACTTGCATAATTTTCCTAAATGCCTCAATTAATATATTATATCTTCTGATTGATTATTATGAAGTTAAGATGATTAGTTCTGCGACAGAATCAAGTTAAATGGCAATGCTTTCATCATGAACTGAACATTGAGATTCTGGCCTTGAATTGTTTTTATACATCATTATTACATATTATTTTGGCTGAATGTTTTTATACATCATTATTACACATTATTTTGGCTGAATGTTTTTATACATCATTATTATACATTATTTTGGCTGAATGTTTTTATACATCATTATTACACATTATTTTGGCTGAATGTTTTTATACATCATTATTACACATTATTTTGGCTGATTGAAAATATTCATTATCTTCTCAACATTCATGTTTTTGTCATTGTCAACATCAGGCTTAGTGATAAATTTGCTTTATATATATATATATATATTGGAATTCTCAGGCATAACCTTTTGATTAATAGATTTCTTGCCCATTTTAGACACTAATTGAAGCAAGAGATGGAGGTGGTCTTGCAAGAACAGCAACCCTAGTTGTGCAAGTCAATCGTAATCTACAGAATCCAGAATGGATACAAACCATGTACAGCACAGCCATCTTGGAGAATTATCCTCTTGCCACATCATTTCTACAACTTAATGCTGTCGATCGTGATATTCAGGTGATTACGTAGTTTTCAAAATGCAGATTTAAGGCATTAAGTGAATTTATAGCTTGTCATCATCACTGTAATTTGAGAATGACGTAAAGTACAATATTTGTATTTAAAACATTTTCTAAATATTCAAATGCAGGAAGTGATTTGAGACTACTTGAACTGCAAAATTTATTAGCTGTGTCCATAATTTCTTAAGTGCTTTTAAAGAAAGAATACACAATACTTTATAGGATTTGTAAAGTTTTCTTTGCACTAACCTAAAAAAATTTATATTGGTTTTTCTACTGTGTGGGTACGACAAATTACAATTTTGGTTCAGTATAATCTGTGTCATGTGTAGGAAAAGTAATTACAAAATTTACACTAATTTATATAATCTTCAAATCAACAGAATGTGTTAAAATTGGGAGTAAGTACCATACTCATTATAACGAAACAAGGCATATACCACCTTCTAATGAAATCACATAACAAAGTGAAGTACAGGACTCCTGCAATATAGTACAACCTTTTTATTATGAACTACAGAACTCCCTGTTATAACACATAAAGGAAACCACTTTCTAATGACTTCTAGTACTGCCAATTATAACTCTTAAAGGAAAACCCCTTTATAATGAACTCTAGTACTGCCAATTATAACTCTTAAAGGAAAACCCCTTTATAATGAACTCTGGTACTGCCAATTATAACTCCTAAAGGAAAACCCCTTTATAATGAACTTTAGTACTGCCAATTATAACTCATAAAGGAAAACCACTTTCTAATGACTTCTAGTACTGCCAATTATAACTCTTAAAGGAAAACCCCTTTATAATGAACTCTAGTACTGCCAATTATAACTCTTAAAGGAAAAACCCCTTTATAATGAACTCTGGTGCTGCCAATTATAACTCCTAAAGGAAAACCCCTTTATAATGAACTTTAGTACTGCCAATTATAACTCTTAAAGGAAAACCCCTTTATAATGAACTCTAGTACTGCCAATTATAACTATTAAAGGGAAACCTGTTTATAATGAACTTTAGTACTGCCAATTATAACTCATAAAGGAAAACCACTTTATAATGAACTCTAGTACTGCCAATTATAACTCTTAAAGGAAAACCATTTTATAATGAACTCTAGTACTGCCAATTATAACTCTTAAAGGAAAACCCTTTATAATGAACTCTAGTACTGCCAATTATAACTATTAAAGGAAAACCCCTTTATAATGAACTCTGGTACTGCCAATTATAACTCATAAAGGAAAACCACTTTATAATGAACTCTAGTACCGCCAATTATAACTCATAAAGGAAAACCACTTTATAATGATATATTGTATTTTTTAATTATAACAGTTAAAGGATAACAACATTATAATGAGCTTTAATACTCCTTGTTATAACACTGTATTGGAAAGCCACCTTAAAATGAGCTACAGTACCCCATTATGACACTTAAAGGAGGATATGGCATATACTACTTTATAGTGAATTTATATTGAAAGATGCAACTCTATCATTATAACAGTGCTCATGCAGGATATAGAGCATGCCACTTTATAGTGAAACCAATTTACAGTGAAGTATAATTCTCCCTCACTATAACACTTTATGGGAAATATAGTAAAAGTGGTTTATAATGAAGTACACTATACATATCATTTTATTATTACCTAATAGGATCCATGACATATGTTATAACAGACAATGTGGTATATTGCAGAGTTCTATCACAAAAGAGTGTTGTATACATCATGTTATAAAAGGATACACATTATGTTGAAGGATGTTATCGCAAGGGAGTGTTGTTTACCCATGTTATGAAAAGAAATGTTATATTGAGAGTTACTATCACAAGGGAGTGTTGTATACCCATGTTATGAAAGGAGATGTGTTATATTAAAAGGTTCTATCACAAGGGAGTGTTGTATACCCATGTTATGAAAAGAAATGTTATATTGAGAGTTACTATCACAAGGGAGTGTTGTATACCCATGTTATGAAAGGAAATGTGTTATATTGAAAGTTACTATCACAAGGGAGTTTTGTATAATTCATGCTACTTCTTCTTGCTGGTATTAAAACAATTTTGTTTTGTTTTCAATTGGATTTCATGGAATAGATTAAATTTGTAATACTAGTGAGTGAAATTGGACATACTTTTCAGACAGAAAAGATGGACTTTCAAGACAGGTACTACTGTAGTGAGTGAAATCGGACCATATTTGCATTAAGTCCATACTTAATACTGAATTATTGTAATGAATTCAAAGTTGTAAAAAATGGAAAGTTCTAAAATTCCATTTCTATCATAGGTCAGCCTGACATGTATTGAACTGTAACTGATCAAATTCATCTCTCTCAACAAGATTGTCTTTTTTGGGGGGCATTTGTGGCATTTTTTATATTTGTCTACTTTTAAGATGGGATTTGTTTTCTTTATGTGGAAAATGTCATGAACTTTATATTTGATTTCAGGCTCCATGGAACACACTTGTATACACCCTGAGTCCCACAGATGGTGTTTCTCAGAATTACATCACCATTAGGAATGATGGGGCACTCACACTCTCAAGAACGCTAGTTGGATCTGCATTTGGTTCATTGAGTGTGAGTAATTTACAGAGCATAAACATTTGAATTAAACAAATTGTGTGATTTTTATTTGGATTATTATGGGATATTCATTTAGATAAATTATTGGATTTTCATTTTGATGAATTGTTGTATATTCATTAGATATATTTTGGATTTCATCTAGGTAAATTATTGGATTTTTATTTAGATAAATTATTGGATTTTCATTTCAATAAGTTATTAGATTTTCATTTTGAAAATTGATGGATTTTCATTTGTGCAAATTGTTGTATTTTTGTTAGATAACTTTTGGATGATCCTCTAGATAAATTGTTGGATTCTCATTTAGTTTAATTGTTGGATAAATTGTTGGATTTTCAATTAGATAAATTTATGGATTTTCATTTAATTAATATTGTGTGATTTTCATTAAGATAAATTGTTGGATTTTACATAAATAAATTGATGGATTTTCATTTACACAAATTTGGTAAACTTTCAATTAGATAAATTGTGCAATTTTTATTTAAATAAATTGGTGGATTTTTCAGATAGATACATTGATGGATTTTCATTTAGATTAATTATTGGATTTTCATTTACATAAATTGATGGATTTTCATTTAGATCATTTTTGGGATTTTCATTTAGAGAAATTGTTGGATTTCCATTTAGGATGTTGATGGATTTTCATTTAGAGAAATTGTTGGATTTCCATTTATATAAATTATTAGATTTTCATTTAGAAAATTTTTTGGATTTTCATTTAGAGAAATTATTGGATTTTCATTTAGATAAATTATTCTATTTTGATTTAGATAATTTTGGAATTTTATTTATATAATTTGTGGGATTTTCATGTATATAAATTGATGGATTTTCATTTCGATTGTTGATGGATTTTCATTTAGATTGTTGATGGATTTTTCATTTAGAGAAATTATTGGATTTTTATTTATATAAATTATTGGATTGTTATTTATATAAATTATTGGATTTTTATTTAGATGAATTAATGGATATTCATTCAGATAAATTGTTGGATTTTCATGTAGATTACAGTGGAGCATGAACATTTAAACAAATCAGAATTTGGTTTCTGCCGTTTTTTCACCATAGGTTATTTTAAATTTCCATTTTTGTTGTTATTTAAAATATAATCATTATATCACATGATGATTTATTGAGGTATACTTTAGAATATTGTTACATGAATATTAATATCATTACATATGAATGAATATTATTACATATGAATGAATATTGTTACATATGAATGAATATTATTACTTATGAATGAACATCATTCCATATGAATGAATATTATTACATATGAATGAATATCATTACATATCAATAAATATTATTACATATGAATGAATATCATTACATATGAATGAATATTATTACATATGAATGAATATCATTACATATGAATGAATATTATTACTTATGAATGAACATCATTACATATGAATGAATATCATTACATATCAATAAATATTATTACATATGAATGAATATCATTACATATGAATGAATATTATTACATATAAATGAATATTATTACTTATGAATGAACATCATTACATATGAATGAATATCATTACATATGAATAAATATTATTACATATGAATGAACATTATTACATATGAATCCTATGTATATACAGTACATGATTCCACATCTAAGACTACAACTAGCTCCACAACAAAGTTCATTTTATCACATCTTGCAGTGTCATACCTTGAAATGTAGGTTACCTAGAACACTTTACTGTTTATCTTCCTGTATAGGTTGAGTAAAAACTATGAACAACACAGACCCAGATCTACCTGCACATAATGTGCCAGCATATCTGGGTCTGTGCAGTTTGTTAGGATTTATCAGTGAAACAAACAACACAGACACTGATCTCACAGTGCATTCTGTGATGGTAAATCACAGTCTGTCTTGTTTGCAGTTTGACTTACAAGCTGCTATATAGAGTTAGTATATGCAGATTTATGCATTTCTATTGAACATTTAACATCTACAGTGATATACATTTAAACTGACCATTTCATATCTATAGTGTTATGCATTTCTATTGAACATTTAACATCTACAGTGATATACATTTAAACTGACCATTTCATATCTATAGTGTTATGCATTTCTATTGAACATTTAACATCTACAGTGATATACATTTAAACTGACCATTTCATATCTATAGTGTTATGCATTTCTATTGAACATTTAACATCTACAGTGATATACATTTAAACTGACCATTTCATATCTATAGTGTTATGCATTTCTATTGAACATTTAACATCTACAGTGATATACATTTAAACTGACCATTTCATATCTATAGTGTTATGCATTTCTATTGAACATTTAACATCTACAGTGATATACATTTAAACTGACCATTTCATATCTATAGTGTTATGCATTTCTATTGAACATTTAACATCTACAGTGATATACATTTAAACTGACCATTTCATATCTATAGTGTTATGCATTTCTATTGAACATTTAACATCTACAGTGATATACATTTAAACTGACCATTTCATATCTATAGTGTTATGCATTTCTATTGAACATTTAACATCTACAGTGATATACATTTAAACTGACCATTTCATATCTATAGTGTTATGCATTTCTATTGAACATTTAACATCTACAGTGATATACATTTAAACTGACCATTTCATATCTATAGTGTTATGCATTTCTATTGAACATTTAACATCTACAGTGATATACATTTAAACTGACCATTTCATATCTATAGTGTTATGCATTTCTATTGAACATTTAACATCTACAGTGATATACATTTAAACTGACCATTTCATATCTATAGTGTTATGCATTTCTATTGAACATTTAACATCTACAGTGATATACATTTAAACTGACCATTTCATATCTATAGTGTTATGCATTTCTATTGAACATTTAACATCTACAGTGATATACATTTAAACTGACCATTTTATATCTATAGTGTTATGCATTTCTATTGAACATTTAACATCTACAGTGATATACATTTAAACTGACCATTTCATATCTATAGTGTTATGCATTTCTATTGAAAATTTAATATATACAGTGTTATATATTTCTATTGAACATTTCATATCTAGTGGTATATGTTTCTACTGACCATTTCATATCTACAATATTATCCATTTCTATTGAACATTTCATGTCTAAAGTGTATGTTGTGAATCTAGGAGAAGAGATGATTTTAGGCATTTTTTTTTTTTTATTTTTATGTGACCATCAGAAGAATACGGCTTTTCTCTTTTCAGTTCAGAGTCCTTCTATCAGATGGTGGAAGTTCTCCCAGATCAGCGACATCACAAGCACAAGTGACAGTTAATGTCACTAGAAATCAGCAGGATCCAATATTTTTCAATCAAGTATACCAGGCAACAATTCAGGAAAGTGTTGCTATTGGAACAAGTATTATTGATGTCACAGCACAGGACTCAGACACAAATGTAAGTGGAAGATTTATTATTTAGATAACATCAACACATTACATCATATAGCTGTATCATGTGTGTGTGTGCATTAAATGCATATATGTTTCTCTGTGTAAAGGAAAGAAAGACAATGTATGGAATTTCCCTCTCAGTCATCATTTGGTTGAGTTTTTATAGCTGTTCTGTCTAAAATTCTTTCATATTTCATCTGTGTTTCTTGAATAGGCCATCTCCATCTCTTTAAAAATCTGTGTTTCTTGAATAGGCCATCTCCATCTCTTTAAAAGTCTGTGTTTCTTGAATAGGCCATCTCCATCTCTTTAAAAATCTGAGTTTCTTGAATAGGTCATCTCCATCTCTTTAAAAATCTGTGTTTCTTGAATAGGCCATCTCCATCTCTTTAAAAATCTGTTTCTTGAATAGGCCATCTCCATCTCTTTAAACATCTGTGTTTCTTGAATAGGCCATCTCCATCTCTTTAAACATCTGTGTTTCTTGAATAGTCCATCTCCATCTCTTTAAAAATTGTGATGAGTAATTAAGAAACGTTAATAAGCTGACACCGACTTCAAAAGCAAAATATGGACAATGTAACAATATAGAGTGCATATTTAATACATGCATACTTGTACACTGAGAATTATGGAGAATAAAGAGTGCAGATTTAATACATGCATACTTGTGCACTGAGAATTAATTATGGAAAATACAGAGTGCAGATTTAATACATGCATACTTGTACATTGAGAATTAATTATGGAGAATATAGAGCGTAGATTTGATACATGCATACTATTACAGATTAATATTTGCATACTGTAGAGATATAATTAGGGCATAGTGTATAGTGATAATTAGTTATGGAGAATACTAGTTAATACGAGTTGAAATTTTAAGCTCTTGCTTCATTTTACAGATGCTAAATCTTTCAGACAAGTAATTTAAAAAAATTAGTGAAGAAAGATTTACAAATTATATGCAAATAAGATGTCAGTAGATACAATCAAAGAACTATAAGTAGGTAAAATAGTTAAATTCATTTCTTGAACCATGGATTTAAAATGGCAAAAAGTACTTTACATTACAGAACTATAATTTTTAAAATAGGTTGTGTGTGTGTGTGTGTGTGTGTATTACAGTCTGCATTCAACCAGGTCAGTTTTGGTGTAACAGGAGATGGCACTTTAACACAGCTTTTTTGTTACAGTCTGCATTCAACCAGATTAGTTTTGGTGTAATTGGAGATGACACTGCTCCCAACTTCTATGATGTGACAAACTTGGGTGGTGGAAGGGGCCGAGTGGTCACCAAAGCTAGTCTTTCCACAGAAGGCAAAGATCGTTATGTTGTAAGTACTCTGGCCTACTATATTTATGAAACTGAGTCACTTCATTTCTAGAAAAAAATATTCATTTTTGCATCCATATTTTTTTGTCTTTTTTTAGCATGTACCCACATTGTTGTTCCAAAACAGAATAATTTCCATGGTAGTCAGTATTCCAATTGACAGTGATTAATAAATTGTTTTTGCATTATTGTAAATTTTGGTAAAGTTTAAGATTATTATTGAGAAAATAAGAACATCATTTTATAGCTTTTTAATTTTTGTCACAAATTTCTAAATAAAGTTGTAGTTAATTTGGGTGGGTACTCAGAGTACTTGTTTGTAAGTCAATTAATTTGTGTGTGTACTCTATGTACATGTCTGTAAGTCAATTTATTTATGTGGGTACTTTATGTACATGTCTGTAAGTCAATTAATTTGTGTGGGTACTCTATATACATGTCTGTAAGTCAATTTGTGTGAGTACTCTATGTGCATGTCTGTAAGTCAATTAATTTGTGTGTGTACTATATGTACATGTCTAAGTCAATTAATTTGTGTAGGAACTCTATGTACATGTCTGTAAGTCAATTAGTTTGTGTGAGTACCTTATGTGTGTGTTTGTAAGGCAAGTACAACAACATAAACCCTAATTGGACATTCCATTATGTGACAGATTGGACATTCCATCATGTGATGGCATCAAACAGTCCATTATGTTGTAGGTCATAGTGTTTGTGAAAGTGGTTCTGATGAGTAGATTGTGTGACTTGATTGTGGATTTATTGTGGATTGATTGTGAATTGATTGTGGATTTATTGTGGATTGATTGTGAATTGATTGTAGATTGATGGTGACTTGATTATGGATTGATTGAAATATAAACTTGAAATGCAAGAACACTTGACAGGTTGGATTATCTCTGACTGAAAAATTTGGAACAGATATGAAAACTAAGCTTAGATTGGACTAGTTAGAATGAACAGTTACAATTACTGGGGAAGACTTGATAGAATGCTGTCAATGTATTCAAACAGTTTTTGTTTGAAAAGTTTTGTGTTTGCATGTTTCCTAGATCTTTTGAAAGAAGAAGACACAGTTTGTGATCTCAATGTTACTACTAGCCCTCCTGAAAATGCATTCCTCTTTTGTGATGTATTATTCATGATTAGCCTAAAGAACAGTGCAATTTAAAGTAGCCACCTAGTGGTGAGAAGGGGAGGTAATTGCAATAGTATATTGGGAAATTATAGTATATATTTTGTCTATATTGTATATGGAGCTTGATTTTGAGGTTCTAAGGTAAACATGATCAGGTAAGAATTAACAAGAGACCTAATTAATGATAAAAATTTCATAGATGGATCTTAGATATCATACTTTATGATACAAATTCCATGTACACAAATGGGTCTTAGACAATCATACTTTATGATACAAATTCTGTATATAAAAGGATGGTTCATTGTTTAGTTTTAGGTTTTTAATTTCTTGGTTTGTAGCAACCACAAAGCTATCCTGTGATTGTTATCCAATGTTGTTATCCGATGATTGTCATATAGTTATTGTTATCCAATGTTGAATCTCGACTTTTGAGTAGAAGTGGAAAATTCCTTTTAATTATTGAGTAAAACAATTTACCATGAGAATTTGCAGGATCAGGGGTGGATTACATCCTAATTAGACAAAATAACATAAAAGATCCATTTTGGTCCATATGGTCATATGGTACAAGGTAAAGTCCATTAAAATAAGTTTTGTATGAGAGCTATGTTGGTTAAATTCAGATTTATCATGGCTTGTTACTTAATTAATAATATGCATTTCTTGCAGGTCAGAGTAGTTGCCAGGGACAGTGGCACCCCATCACGCTCAGCAACTGCTGTTGTCCTTGTCAACATTCAGCGCAATTTCTTCCGCCCAGAATGGGTTCAATCTAGCTATATTGCCAGCATAGGTGTAACCCAGACCGTCGGGGTGACATTCATCACTGTTTCGGCTAATGATGCTGATAACACTGTAAGCGTCTATGGTTCATTAGTAATTATATCAATATTTTCATTTAGAAGTATTTTACCCATAGCCAGAAAAACCTGAATTAGACTTGCTGTTCTGTATCTATTATCAGACTAGCAGAACACTTTTTTTTACCAAACCCAAATGCTGTTAGTTTTCTGCCAATATTGACAGATGTAGAGGAAGTCACTTTCCAGTGGCATTTGTTCTAGTGGTGTTAGTGGTGTCTGTTTTAGTGGTATCTGTTCTAGTGTTGTCTGTTTCAGTGATGTCTGTATGCATCATCAATGTCATCAGCAGTTTGGTAAGGCTTTCATTAAAGTTTTTAATTCCATATATTCCCCAAGTCCTCTGGTTAAAGGTTTTCACTCCATATATTTTCCAAGTCCTTTTTTAAAAATTTTCATTCCATATATAATCTAAGTTCTTTGATAGACTCTTATCATACATGGCATGAAGCAAATAACTCCCCTGGGTCAGGGTCTTATCCATTAAAGTGTGCATTACATTTGACTTTAAAAAAATGTTCATGTGCTAATAGTTTCTAAAATCCTTAACCCTTTCATTACTGCGGACTGCAAAACCGGTAAGGAGGAAGTAAGTCCGTTAACACTATAAACCGACTTTTCGGTCTGGGGCAGTGTTCTTCTTTAACGTTATAGTACCCGACTAAATATCTTTCGGGTTACCTCTAATAACTTCCATCTGGTAATGTAGATGTTATATTTGGATGATCTCGTGAGTTTAGCTTGTATACAACTAGAAATATCGAACAAACTAGGAACTTTTAACGTGTTTTCTAAACGCTGAAATTTGTATCCAAAATGGCGGCATTTGAAAGAATTTTAGAGGAGAGTTTTCAGAGGATTTAAATAATTTTGACCTGGTAAATTTGGATGAAAATGAGAGAAGACGTATGGAGAGACAATGGAATACACTTGTGGGTGACAGTGATGATGATGAGAATGACTTTGAAGGTTTTGAACCAGAGGAATTGTACACTCCACATGGTTTTTTTTTTGGACGAAGCCGGAAAACCGAAGAGATTTGTTTCAGTTTTCTGTCAGAGTTGGACACACCCAAGTGTTAGATGGCTCCAGGAAAGCTTTGGATTTTTTTCAAATATTCTATTCAGATGAAGTTTTTGGAAAAATTGTCCGTTTAACGAACTTAAATGCGACGATCAAACCTGGCAGAGACGATATAGGTGTGTGGACAGATCTCACCTTGTAGATCATTTTGGTTCATTTTATAGAATCTTATATATTATGGACACCATGAAAGAAAGACTTGTGTTACTACTGTGATTATTCACTAGTACATCTAGGGTCAATTGAGAACTGTCTAAGTTTTCTAAGAGGTAATAAAATAATTGTATTTTACCTGTTGTGTTATCTGTTTGTACCTGCATTTTAACAGTTGTAATAGATATGCATATTTTATTGAATTAGTCATAAAATTTGATTTTTAACCTTGATTTTGACACCTAATCCAGCCAGATATCTTTAACATTGGCAAAGTTATGTTGTTTCAAAGTCCACAAGTCATTTTGCTTTACAACTCCAAAGTTACTTAGTGTTGAGTACTCTATGCCTACAAAGTTACTTAGTGATGAAAGGGTTAACAGAGTTTGTTCATATGACCTAAATCATTATGGAGCTAAGAAATTTCATTCTTTGAATGCTTTCCATTGTCCCTTCAAATCAAGCCCAATATATCAAGAATTAATGTGAGTCATAGAAAATCTGCCTTCAAATTTTGGTCCCAGTTTTTAACATTTGCTGGATGGATATTTATCATACAGAAGTCTACAAGAGGCTAAAATGGTCATTGCCATATTAAAATTCGGGTCTGTTTTAGAGTCATATAAAGATTCTAATTTAAATTGTTCATTTTTTTTTTTTTCATAAGTTTCCTCAACCCATTGAGTGATTTATTTCATACCAAGTATGAATCCCTCAAATCCCAAGGATTTTTTCATATCAAGTGTGAATCCCTCAAATCCCAAGGATTTATTTCATACCAAGTGTGAATCTCCCAAATCCCAAGGATTTATTTCATATCAAGTATGAATCCCTCAAATCCCAAGGATTTATTTTATGCCTAGTGTGAATCTCTCAAATCCCAAGGATTTATTTCATATCAAGTATGAATCCCTCAAATCCCAATGATTTATTAATATCAAGGTGAGTCACAATCCATTTTGCAACATACTTACACAAGGGTCAAGGTCATGTTTTACAGCATGCTTTAATTATTGATTCATTATGCATGTGTCCTTGTCTTGTTAAAATTTTCTGTTTCCATTGCAAAACATGGGTATCTTCTTGTTAAAGTTTTCTGTTTCCATTGCAAAACATGCATATTTTCTTGTTATTGTTTTCTGTTTCCATTGCAAAACATGGGTATCTTCTTGTTATTGTTTTCTGTTTCCATTGCAAAACATGAGTATCTTTTTGTTATTTTTTTCTGGTTTCATTGCAAAACATGAGTATCTTTTTGTTATTGTTTTCTGTTTCCATTGCAAAACATGGGTATTTTTTTGTTGTTGTTTTCTCTTTCCATTGGAAATCAAGGGTGTCTTTGCCAGCTACCTCTCCAGGATTAAGACACAGCTGTAAAAACTTCCTTGGCATAGGTGTACAGATGTTGCGTATGTTTTGCTTATATTTTCCGTTGTAATGGCAATCATACATATCTGACAGAACAGTGTTGTTTTTATAAAAGGTTTTGTTTAAATGGCACTTTTAGCACATAACTGGCTATTTGATGATGAGGAAACATGTCACTCTTTACTTTATTACCTCGTGGTGCTATAAACTGTAAAGGATTGGACATAAATGCCAAATTCAGTCAGTACAAAATCTACAAGATTAAAAAAAAAAATGTCAAATTCAGTCACAATATACTTGATTATAAATGCTAAACAAGTCCAAAATCTACAAGATTAAGAATACATGCTAATTCTTCTAAAAGATACAAAATTAGGAATAAATGTGTAATTAGTAACAGGGTAATTTACCCATACTTCTCTTTGTAATCACCCTTACTGTTGTTTTATGTGTTAATAAGAATTAACAGCAAATTGAAATAATGAAGCTATTAGTTAGGTGTGACTGGATCTAGAAGATGAAAGTCTGATTTGAAAATTTACAACTGTACATGCTGGAGAAAATCATTAGCGTTCTTTTGCAGGTCATGAGGGACATGACTGACACCCTGCTACTGTACATTCAAATATTGCATCAATTTCATAACTGTGCCAGTCAAGTTTATAATGGTGTTTCCTAAATTTACTTTCATTTTAATAAGAAAGCAAACCAAATGGGAATTTTTTTAACTGGCTGCATTGTAGGAATGCTGTCACAGTTCAGGTTGGAATAGTGATAGCTATCACAGGATGTCAGCAGCATGACTTAAGTCATAGACCAAGTTGCATTCAGTAAGGCTGTTATTGTTTGAGAGTGTCAGAGAGTGGTGGTGCATTAAGGAAGCTATCACATCCTGCTGTATGGGTCTTTAGTCAATTGCACTCACTTATGGTGGTTCTCAACAAGCAATGTTAGCAAGTTTTGCTTCATTTTTAGAAGAGCTTTCAAAATCAGGCTTGTAAATAGAAACTAGGAGACCATAGAGAGACACACAGAATGTCATTCCTCTGATGTAAGTTTTGGCCCATTTACCTGAAAATATTTGCAAATTATACATTTTCTAATTTCCTATTGTATACAACAGACAAATTTGAAATTAGACAAATTCAGTGTTGTGCCAGTTCAGTGGAATCATGCATCCACCATGTTCCAGACAAAGGACAGGCTGTGTAGCAGATCCATTTCCATGTTTATAGCACATAATGTTACCCTTAATGAATGCAGCCATGGAACATGACAACAGTGTCTTCAGATATGAAGCCAATTCTTAAGCAACTACTGCCCTTGTCTTAACAAGCAATATTTTTCGTCTTTCAGGCCCCTCATAAAACAGTGAATTACAGAATTGTGTCAAGCTCAAACAATGGTACAAACTACTTCAAACTGGACAAAGAGACAGGAGCAATTAGTGTTAGTCAGCCACTTACAGTAGACACTAATAAACCAGGTTTCTATACAGTAAGTCATCTTCTAACTCTCTGTTTTGGATGAGAATGTTGTATCTTATCAATAATTTTGCATTGTCATTTTTAACATTTCAGTCTCTAAACATTCTTGAAGATAGACATTTTATATTGTATACATTGTAATAATTTATTGACTTTTTATGATGTATACATTGTAACAATTTATTGACCTTTTATGATGTATACTTTGTAATAATTTATTGACTTTTTATAATGTATACATTATAAAAGTTTTTTGATTTTTAATGATGTATACATTGTGTCTGTTTGATGTGTTCATGAGAAATGTGTCTGAGGTGTTCATGAGAAATGTGTTTAAGGTGTTCATGAGAAATGGGTCTGTTTGAGGTATTCATGAGAAATGTGTCTGTTTGATGTGTTCATGAAAAATGTGTCAGTTTGAGGTGTTCATGAGAAATGGGTCTGTTTGAGGCATTCATGAGAAATGTGTCTGAGGTGTTCATGAGAAATGTGTCTGTTTGAGGTATTCATGAGAAATGTGTCTGTTTGAAGTGTTCATGAGAAGGTATTTTCTTGTTCTTTCAGCTTTCTGTTGAGGCATATGATCTGGGAACACCTTCATTGACTGCAACTTCAACTGTACCTATCACCATCAGCGTGTACTACAATAATAACCCTCCTGTATTCCAAAGCATTAATTATAGGTTCACAATTGATCGTTCTACTGGAATAAATCAGCAGGTGTACAGCGTTTTGGCCATTGACTCAGATCCTGTGTCAGTGAGTACAACAGTTATTTACATTGACTTAGGTCCTGTGTCAATGAATACAACTCACATATTTTACATTGACTCATATCCTGTGTCAGTGAGTACAACAGTTATTTACATTGACTTAGGTCCTGTGTCAATGAATACAACTCACATATTTTACATTGACTCATATCCTGTGTCAGTGAGTACAACAGTTATTTACATTGACTTAGGTCCTGTGTCAATGAATACAACTCACATATTTTACATTGACTCATATCCTGTGTCAGTGAGTACAACAGTTATTTACATTGACTTAGGTCCTGTGTCAATGAATACAACTCACATATTTTACATTGACTCATATCCTGTGTCAGTGAGTACAACAGTTATTTACAGTGACTCATATCCTGTGTCAGTAAGTACAACAGTTATTTACATTGACTTAGGTCCTGTGTCAATGAATACAACTCACATATTTTACATTGACTCATATCCTGTGTCAGTGAGTACAACAGTTATTTACATTGACTCATATCCTGTGTCAGTGAGTACAACACAGTTGTTTACATTGACTTATATCCTGTGCCAGTGAGTACAACACAGTTGTTTACATTGACTTATATCTTGTGTCAGTGAGTACAACACACAGTTACTTACATTGACTCATATCCTTTGTCAGTGAGTACCACACACAGTTATTGAATTATTTATAAAAGGTTGACATAAATAATGGGTAATCACCTGTCAGGCAGTATGTCAGGTATTGCCATAAATCAAACAACCAATCAGAACCCAATTAGGAGCAACTTTCCATGCTCACAGCCAAGTTCCGGCTGACCCTTGGTGAAGCATGCTTTTAGGCTTTCATTATATCTAGCTTACAGCAGAGGTTGAGGTGAAAAATAAGATGCTTTTGGGTTAGAAAACCACAAACATAGATAACCACTGACCCTTGGTTATTGCACAAACATGGATGGATTACAACTGACCATTTCTTTGGTAGTTGATAAAAAGATGCAAAGTGAGTTCAGTGTATTGTGTCCTTCAAGAAAAAACACAAAACAAAAGATTTGAAGAAATTGTACAATTTGAGCACTAAGAATATAAGTATAGGATTTATATTTTTTAAAAATTGTATTCACTTATGATTGATTGATTGATTGATTGATTGTTTGGTTGATTGACTGATTGATTGATTTATGGTTTATCAACACTGTTAGGATATTTGTTTTGTTGTTTGTTGTTTTTGGGCTTAACGCCATTTTTCAGCACACGATAGGCTATTCATGGTGGCCAGTATTAATGGTGGAGGAAGAAACCGGGAAATCACCGGAAAGAACCACCGACCCACGAGAAGCTACTGGCAAGCTTTCTCACATATCCACATTTGCCGAATCCTAGACTTGAACCCACGAAGACAGAGGTGAGATGGCAGTGATCCGTAACGGACAGCGCTTTAGGCCACTCGGGGCCCCTTGTTAGGATATTTAGCACCATACAAAAGATTATCACTTATGAAGTTATAGATAGAATAGAGAGAGTTTAAAGGTATTATAGTCCCGTTGCAAATGAGCTGAAAACAAAATTTCTTAATTGTAAATTGACTTGCAACAAGTTTATAAGAACTTTCAAATTTTTCTTTGTAGGAATAGAAATGGTTTATAAACGTTATGATATATTTAATTCTGTTTACTTTTAAAATTTTTGAACTTCCTCCATTTTGAAATTAAACTGCTAATGCATCAATGGATCAGACTAAAATAAAAATATTATAGTCTTGTCACACACAACCAAACTGTGTTTGTTAGAGTTACTAAGTGTATTTAGATATGATCAACATGGTTCTTGAATTTATTATATTTTTTAAATAAACTCATATGTTAGTAACAAGGGTGCATACCACTTACATATATATATATATATATATATATATATATATATATATATATATATATATATATATATATATAAAAGTGTGTATGAGTGTGTGCATTGTTAATATTCAAATCCATGTTCTTTTGACAGGAAATTGATTGTATTAGTCACTGGTTAGTTAACAGTGTAATAGTTTTGGTGTATTGATAAGGTAATAGTATTATTTGTTTACCAGTCTAATATTTTTGTGTATTGGTAAGGTGAGTAATAGTATTGTTTGGTTACCAGTCTAATACTTTTGTGTATAAATAAAAGTACTTGTTGGATACTGATTGTTTGTGTATTGGTTGGAACCTGATTACTTGTGTACTGGTAATAGTACTTGTTGGATGCTGATTATTTGTGTATTGGTAACATTACATGTTGGATGCTGATTATTTGTGTATTGGTAACATTACATGCTGGATGCTGATTATTTGTGTATTGGTAACATTACATGTTGGATGCTGATTATTTGTGTATTGGTAACATTACATGTTGGATGCTGATTATTTGTGTATTGGTAATATTACATGTTGGATGCTGATTATTTGTGTATTGGTAACATTACATGTTGGATGCTGAGTATTTGTGTATTGGTAACATTACATGTTGGATGCTGATTATTTGTGTATTGGTAACATTACATGCTGGATGCTGATTATTTGTGTATTGGTAATATTACATGTTGGATGCTATTTATTTGTGAATTGGTAACATTACATGTTGGATACTGATTATTTGTGTATTGGTAATATTACATGTTGGATGCTGATTATTTGTGTATTGATAATATTACATGTTGGATGCTGATTATTTGTGTATTGGTAACATTACATGTTGGATGCTGATTATTTGTGTATTGGTAATATTACATGTTGGATGCTGATTATTTGTGTATTGGTAATATTACATGTTGGATGCTGATTATTTGTGTACTTGTAATATTACATGTTGGATGCTGATTATTTGTGTACTGGTAATATTACATGTTGGATGCTAATTATATGTGTATTGGTAATATTACATGTTGGATGCTGATTATTTGTGTATTGGTAACATTACATGTTGGATGCTGATTATTTGTGTATTGGCAATAGTACCAATTTGTGTGTATTGGTAATAGTACATTTTGGATGCTGATTTTTTGTTTATTTAATCACATTTTAAAGACAATTATCTTGTCTGTTTACAGCAATTTGGTCGTGTGAGGTACCGTGTGGTTGGTTACCCACCAGCTCCAACTTACTTTCAAATCAATGAGGACACTGGATCAATATCTACCACAAGTATATCCCTTTCTTCAGACTTTAACACCCAATACCAGGTAAAAAAAATGTGTCTGATTTTAACCAGTTTTAATCTTGTATTTTCATCCGTTTTTTTATCTTGCCTTAAAAAATTAAAAACTCCAAAACAAATGATAAACATGAGAGAGAGAGAGAGAGAGAGAGAGAGAGAGAGAGAGAGAGAGAGAGAGAATTACAGATTACAGACCATTGCTACCTAGTACTATGCAAGTCAAAATGTTAAATCAAAAGCTGGCTGAGTTTTGGTTAGGTTTAGTAATTCCATGCAAAATGTACCATTTAGCTTCATATATTAACCATTAATCTCACAAATGTTTAACTATAATCTGATGGCGGTGCCTTTTAACACCTCAAGTCAAGTTACATTCAAGTGAATTTGGACATCTGTACCCGTTCGGAAGCACATTCAGTAAACATTGGACCTGGTTTTCATAATGCTACCTTTAGGAAAAACCACCTTTTAGAAACAATTTACATTGATGAAAATGACCAGGATGTCACATCATGTAATTGATATATTAGAAAAACTGACCATGATATCACATCATGTGGTTGCTATGTAAGAAAAATGACCATAATCTCTCATCATGTTGTTGCTATGTAAGAAAAATGACCATAATCTCTCATCATGTTGTTGTTATGTCAGAAACAAATGGCCATCATGTTGCTATGTTGTTACTATGTAAGAAAACAACCAGGATGTCTCATATTGTGATTGCTTTGTATCTGTTCTTCCTTATCCAAATAAAAGACCACATATGTTCTTGAGTTTGGACTATGACAATGGAGGCTTCAGTGATTAAAATTTCGACTCCAATATTCATGTAGGCAACACTGATTTTGATAATTTGTAAAATCTGGATAATTAAATAAATACAAAAGGTATACTGGTTATAATTTATGTTAAATATAGTACATAGTAAAATGTTGTAAATTGGCATATAGTCCTTTAGGTAACAGGTCTTCTATTGATAGCACACTGTGGTTTTGACACATGTACCATAGTTGTTCTAAAACAGACATGGTGCAATGTCAAAAAGGGGGAAACATTGAATAGCAATATCACTTTTATTACTGTTTGTTTTAGAATAAAAACAGCACATCAACAGAATATTCAATAACAGACATTGAGGTCAGGTGTGAATTAATCAATTTCAGATTTTTGTTATCAGACTTCATAATTTCACTTGTCATAACAAGGTCATTGTAATCTAAGTTTGGTGGAAATGACGAGGTGAATTTATTTACTTTGAGGTCATGAGTCTTATCCTATATGTACATTTTTGGTGATATTTACATTTCATTTGTGAATATGTTTGAACAAAAAAAAACTTTTATTGAGGATTGTTATAGGAATGAATATACAGAATGAAAATTTGATTCAAATACCACTTAAAAGTTTGAAATCTCACAAATTAATTTCAGACATTTGCAAGAAAATTTGCAGATATGGCTGTGACATTACTAAAAAAGAAAAATACATAAATTATCCCTTACAGCTCAAATTATAACTTGAGTAAATACAGAACTTTTCTACCAATTTTGTATTTAATAAAATCTCTCAACAGATTGGTACTCATAAATAGTGTTACATTTAGGCTCATACAAAAGTAACAAAGAAAAGAGTAAAGCCAACAAGCTTTGTAAATTTTGACAAAAATAATTGATTTCACTAGAAAACAATGTAAAAATATGATAAAGGACTTAATAGTCTGTGAATATAATCCACAAATTAATCCTGGAATCTAAAAATATGTTCTATCACTAAAAAGTCCTAAATGAATCAAAGTTTGAATACTAATGAAGCTCCAGTAATGAAGGTGATGATGTCTTCTGTAAGGTGCTGTTGTGTCAACATTCCTTGTTGAATTTTATGAGTCATGAATATTATTGAAGCTTTAGAATTTCAAATAATTTCCACTGAATGTCTTTGTCCAAGAATCATTGTGAACACAAGTGTTTTCCAGTGTGAATAAATTATTTTAAAATTATTTTAAATTTGAAAATCAACTGAAAAAGCATCAGCAAGACAAATACCTTGAGCCTGAAAGGTATTTATTTATGACTGACTAAATCCACTAGAAAATGTCTGTTTTAACCTATGATTTTAGATCACATGATGGCTTACATGGTCACTTAATTTGAACAGCACAGTTAAAAATGTTGCCAATTTTCACACAGGCAATATGGATTCAATTGTATGAAGCAAATCTTACTGTAAGATTTAATAATAAAAGTTGTTTACAAAATAGAGTGATTATGCAAGCAAAGTATGACCCTGATTACCACCATTGGTTTCACTGTGTGTTTATGAATCTCTGAACCAAGGTCAGTTAAAAATAAAATGATAGCAATTGAATTGCATTATCAGGTCAAAACAGAGAGCTGAATTTTCTAAAAATAAATGTCAAAGCCAGTGAATAAAACATTACAGTAATATGTAATGAAGTAAAAATAAAATAATAGAGAATTTAAAACTAACACACAAGTAATTAAATTACATATACATAACAAAAGTGATATCATTGGACTATCATTTAGTGCAGACACATCATAGTTAATAAAAATACACAAAGTCAACCTTGTATATTTTGGTTTTCAGCTTTTCATTGAGGCCTATGATAATGGTATACCAAGTTTGACTGATATGGAGGTAGTCACAATAACTGTGAACCGCAATCTACAGCCACCTGTATTCAATCTAGTTACATACTTGCAGACAGTTGATGAGACTCAGGTGCTAGGAGAAACAATTGTGCGGGTGAATGCCACAGATCCAGATGGACTTGTGAGTACAAAGAAGTCTGGTCTTACATGGAGATTATTGTTTCAATTTTCAATTTACATGCCCATTTAATTTTGCATGTTATTTATACATTAATTGATCCATATTTTACATTTAAATTTCTGTATTATATATATTGAGGCTGAAATCATTTACCTAATTTATTTATATCATTTATTAATTTTTAAAATTGCTCCATGAACTATTCCAGAGAGTATGGAAATATATTTATATAAACTTCTTTAAAGTTTTTAATTGTCCAAAATGATAAAATATAACCATAATGGTTTGTTTTACTGCATATTTATAGTTTCAAAGCTCTAAATTTAACTTCCATATCCTGGTTAATTTAAAATCTTGATACACTGTAGATTCAAATGCAGGAAGTGAGTAACATAAAGTTGATGTAGGGGAGAGAGTAACATAGGTGTATGTAATGGAGAGAGTAACATATGTGTATATAATGGAGAGAGTAACATAAGTGTATGTAATGGAGAGAGTAACATAAGTGTATTAAACAATGCAAAGTAAATTATATTTTGTTTTATGAGCTAACTTTATAATTTGCATATGTATTAATATGTCAGTCTAATGGTTGAGATATATCTAAAATGTTTCTTCCACCCACTGGGAACAGCCTAATGGTTTTGAGAGATTAAATTCTTGTCTTCATGCTAGAAATAATATCAGAATGTGTCTTCAAATAGAGCCACTAAGTCAAATTCTGTCCTAATATAGGTATATGGCATTTTCTGCCTGATGGCTGCATTGACAGATTTTCCTCAGATTACTGTGCATCATTACTATAGCAACAAGTTGGCATGTAATGGGTGCAATTCATCATGACTGAAAAAATTTTATATCTAGTGGGTCCATGTTGACATGTCCAGGAAAGCTGCATAGAGTGGATAGATTTATTATCACTATTCAATGCAGTAATAATTTGATACAGTCATTCTTTTTGTAACACTGATCTGCCAATCTGCACATCAATTTGATACAGTCACTCTTTTTGCAACACTGATCTGCCAATCTGCACATCAATTTGATACAGTCACTCTTTTTGTAACATTGATCTGCCAATCTGCACATTAATTTGATAGTCACTCTTTTTGTAACACTGATCTGTCAATCTGCACATCAATTTGATAGTCACTCTTTGTAACATTGATCTGTCAATCTGCACATCAATTTGATACAGTCACTCTTTTTGTAACACTGATCTGCCAATCTGCACATCAATTTGATAGTCACTCTTTTTGTTACATTGATCTGCCAATCTGCACATCAATTTGATACAGTCAATCTTTTTGTAATACTGATCTGCCAATCTGCACATCAATTTGATACAGTCAATCTTTTTGTAATACTGATCTGCCAACTCTTTTTGTTTTAAAGTTGATCTGTGCATGCAAAAATGGATCCAATAATAATCCTTGCATGAGATGAAACAGCAAATCAAATTTTTAGAAAACCACACTAACTTTTAAAATGATGCATTATAGTTCAACTCCACCTCCATTTGTTGTGCATTCTGACTTTTACATAGTGTATCCAGTGTAACTATATGTACTGTGTTTTTGAGTTTCAGAATCCAACCGATGTGACATACACATTATCAGGTTCTTTTACTGTGAGTCAGTATTTTGCCATAAACTCAGCAACTGGAGAGATATATGTGAAAGCACCACTAATTCGGGACACTAGTGCCAGCAATAGACAGTACACGGTAAGTTTTCATACTTAGTTTCAGTAAAAGGTATTACATTGCTTTGTCATTGCATTAATGGTGGCTGTATAACAATTTCACGGCTTGTACATGTAAAATGTCTCTTGATGTGAAAAATTAACACTCTGATACCATATTGTTATCTTAATAAGATTTAACTAAGGAAAATTATTAGCATCCTGAAGACATGTATACAGGTATTAAAATCCATTGATGAAATGTATTGATATTTTAATTTACAATTTAATTATTTTGCATTTGGATTCTATTTTTCTCATTATTGTATTCAACAAATGTATTCAACATTTTCATTTGCATTGTGATACCATTTCAGAAGTACAAGTTCTTATTTCAGAGTCTATAGAAGTTCAATACTTTTTTGACTCCCTTGAACAGCAATATAATGAAATCCCTGGAACACTTCATTGAACAACAGTAAATTGAAGAAATGCTTCAATGACTCCTTGAACAATAATGTAATGAAGGAACACTTTGACAACTCCCTGTAACAGCCGTATAATGATTTAATACTTTGATCACTCTCTGAACAACAAAATAATCAAATAACCCTTTAATGATTCCCTGTAATGCCTGTATAATGACAGGATGCTTTGATGACTCCCTTTAACAGCATTATAAAAAAGATCACTTTGATGACGCCCTTGAACAGCATTGTAATGAAGGGATGCTTTGATGACTCCCTTGAACAGCATTATAATGAAGAGATGCTTTAATGACTCCCTGTAATGCTTGTATAATGACAGGATGCTTTGATGACTCCCTTTAACAGCATTATAAAAAAGATCACTTTGATGATGCCCTTGAACAGCATTGTAATGAAGGGATCCTTTGATGACTCCCTTGAACAGCATTATAATGAAGAGATGCTTTAATGACTCCCAATTACAGATTTTAATGAAGGAGCACTTTGATGCCTTGAACAGCATTGTAATAAAGGGATGCTTTGATGACTCCCAATTACAGATTTTATTGAAGGAGCACTTTGATGACTTTCTTTAACAGCATTATAATGAAGGAGCACATTAATGACTCCCTTGAACAGCATTGTAATGAAGGGATGCTTTGATGACTCCCTTGAACAGCATTATAATGAAGGGATGCTTTAATGACTCCCAATTACAGATTTTAATGAAGAAGCACTTAGACGACTCCTTTTAACAGCATTATAATGAAGGAGCACTTTAATGACTCCCTTGAACAGCATTGTAATGAAGGGATCCTTTGATGACTCTCATGAACAGCATTATAATGAAGGGATGCTTTGATGACTCCCTTGAACAGCATCATAATAAAGAGATGCTTTGATGACTTCCATGAACAGCATTATAATAAAGAATCACTTTGATGACTGCCTTGAACAGCATTATAATGAAGGAGCACTTTGATGACTGCCTTGAACAGCATTATAATGAAGGGTTGCTTTAATGACCCCCAATTACAGCATTATAATGAAGGAGTACTTTGATTACTGCCTTTAACAGCACTATAATGAAGGAGCACTTGGATGATTGCCTTGCACAGCATTGTAATGAAGGGATGCTTTAATGACTCCCAATTACAGATTATAATGAAGGAGCACTTAAAGACTCCCTTGAACAGCATTGTAATGAAGGGATGCTTTGATGACTTTCTTTAACAGCATTATAATGAAGGGGCACTTTAATGACTGTCTTGAACAGCATTATACTGAAGGGATGCTTTGATGACTCCCTTGAACAGCATTATAATGAAGGGATGTTTTAATGACTCTCATGAACAGTATTTTAATGAAGGGATGCTTTGATGATTCCCATATACAGCATTATAATGAAGGAGCACTTTGATGACTGCCTTGAATTGCATTATAATGAAGGAGCACTTGAATAACTCTCTTTAACAGCATTATAATGATGGAGCACTTGGATGACTGCTTTAAACAACATTATATTGATGGAGCACTTGGATCATTCTCTTGAACAGCATTATAATGAAGGAGCACTTGGATGAGTCTCTTGAACAGCATTATAATGATGGAGCACTTGGATGACTTCCTTGAACAGCATTATAATGATGGAGCATTTTGATTACTGCCTTGATCAGCATTATAATGAAGGAGCACTTTGATGACTACCATGAATTGCATTATAATGAAGGAGCACTTGGATGACTCCTTTGAACAGCATTATAATGATGGAGCATTTTGATTACTATCTTGATCAGCATTATAATGAAGGAGCACTTTGATGACTAACTTGAACAGCATTATAATGAAGGAGCACTTGGATGACTCCTTTGAACAGCATGTTAATTATCAACTCTTTGATGGCTTAACATTTTTTATATCACAACTTCATTTCTGTTTGGAAATTATCAAAGTGGGAAAGACTATATTTAGCATTTCTGAAAGATATGATAAGAAAATTTTCAAAAATAAATTCTTTTATTATTTTATTTCATAACATTTGTTCTTTCAGATGAGTGTGTCAGCCATGGATAAAGGGACTCCCCCATTGTCATCTCAGCAGCTTGCTACTGTAACTATAAATGTCAGACGAAACAATGCTGCACCCGTTTTTATCAATACACCATATGACACTCAGGTTTCTCAAAATGTAGCTCAGTTTGTCACCACAATCCAGACTGTTACAGCCACTGATGCTGACACTGTAAGTAAACTTATACTTTGTCTTTGTGAGAGAATGAATGAAGACAAGATAGGTGGGCACTGTGTGATCCTCTTTTGTACTTTGTACTGATGCATGTATGCATCCATTATGTAGTTCTAAATGATCACAGATATTAAACACTACATTATTATTATTATAGTGTGTTTGTAATTGAATGGTAGCAATATTTTTACATTTCCACTATTATTGTCTGAGGGGGTAAGCCTTCATGGAGAGGGGTAAGGCTACATGGAGAGGGCTAAGGCTTCATGGAGAGTGGTAAGGCTTCATGGAGAGGGGTAAGGCTTCATAAAGAGGTGTAATGCTTCAAGGAAAAGGGTAAGGCTTCATGGAGAGGGACAAGGCTTCATGGAGAGGGCTAAGGCTTCATGGAGAGATGTAAGTGCTTCGTTGAGTTAGGTAAGGCTTCCAGGAGAGGGGTAAGGGCATCATGGAGAGGGTTAGGTCTTCATAAAGACAGGTAAGGCTTCATGAGGAGGGGTTAGGCCTCATAGAGAAGGGTAAGGCTTCATGGAGAGGGCTAAGGCTTAATAGAGAGGGGTAAGGCTTCATGTAGAGGGGTAAGGCTTCATAAAGACAGGTAAGGCTTCATGAGGAAGAGTAAGGCTTCATGGAGAGGGTTAAGTGCTTCATAGAGAGTGGTAAGGCTTCATGGAGAGGGGTAAGTGCTTCATGGAGAGGGGTAAGGCTTCATGTAAAGGGGTAAGGCTTCATGGATAGGGGTAAGTGCTTCATGGAGAGGGGAAAGGCTTCATGTAGAGGGGTAAGGCTTCATGGAGAAGGTTAAGGCTTCATGGAGAGTGGTAAGGGCTTCATAAAGACTGGTGAAGCTTCATGGAGAGGGGTAAGGCTTCATGGAGAGGGGTAAGGCTTCATGGAGAGGAGTAAGGCTTCATGGAGAAGGGTAAGGCTTCATGGAAAAGTGTAAGGCTTCATGGAGAGGGGTAAGACTTCATAAAGAGGGATAAGGCTTCATATAGAAGGGTAGATCTTCATATAGAAGGGTAGGGCTTCATGGAGAGATGTAAGTACTTGGTAGAGAAAGGTATGACTTCTTGTAGGGTTAGGGCTTCATAAAGACATGTAAGGCTTCATGAGGAGGGGTTAGGCTTCATAGAGAAGGGTAAGGCTTAATGGACAGGGCTAAGGCTTCATGGAGAGGTGTAAGGCTTCATGGAGAGGGGTAAGGGCTTCATAAAGACAGGTAAGGCTTCATGAGGAAGGGTTAGGCTTCATGGAGAGGGTTAAGTGCTTCATAGAGATTGGTAAGGCTTCATGGAGAGGGGTAAGTGCTTCATGGAGAGGGGTAAGGCTTCATGTAGAGGGGTAAGGCTTCATGAAGAGGGGTAAGTGCTTCATGGAGAGGGGTAAGGATTCATGTAGAGGGGTAAGGCTTCATGGAAAAGGGTAAGGCTTCATGGAGAGGGATAAGGCTTCATGGAGAGGGATAAGGCTTCATGGAGAGGGGTAAGGCTTCATATAGAGGTGTAAGGCTTCATGGAGAGGGGTGAGGCTTCATGGAGAGTGGTAAGGGCTTCATAAAGACTGGTGAGGCTTCATAAAGAGGGGTAAGGCTTCATGGAGAGTGGTAAGCTTTCATGGAGAGGGGTAAGGCTTCATGGAAAGGGGTAAGGATTCATGGAAAAGTGTAAGGCTTCATGGAGAGGGGTAAGACTTCATAAAGAGGGATAAGGCTTCATATAGAAGGGTAGGGCTTCATAGAGAGATGTAAGTGCTTCATAGAGAGGGGTATGGCTTCTTGGGAATGGCTAAGGCTTCATGGAAAGGGGTAAGTGCTTCATAGAGAGGGATAAGGCTTCATGGAGAGGGGAAAGGGTTTTGTAGAGTCTTTTGGTAAAGCTTCAAGGAGACGGGATTTCGTTCATGGAGAGGGGTAAGGCTTCATGGAAAGGGTAAGGCTTCATTGAGAAGGGTAAGGCTTCATGGAGAGGAATAAGGCTTTATGGAGAGGGGTAAAGCTTCATGGAGAGTGGGAATTGAGAGATTTATCTCTTGCTGCAGATTGCCATTTCATTAATATAGACAATTTACTTAAGTTGCTTTTATATTCAAGTTTTTTGAGATTTTTTTGCTTTGCTGCTCGATAAATGCATTCTGTTCTAAACCTGTCATAAAGGTCACCTTCATTTAGCAGACTCTTGTCTAAAACAGTCACTTTTCAAAGTTCTGTTGAAACTAGAATTATTGTATGAATTAACATCCATTAGATGACCTCCAGTTGTCCACTTTTCTTTCTGGTCATGGCTGTCTGCCTATGATATATTTGACTGCCATTCAAAATTTGTAGTAAAAGTTATCTTTGTTGACATGCTCTTTTAATAAGCTCCAGCAATGTTAGGTTCAGTCATTTTTAGAAACTACTATGTGGAGTGTAACAGACCTAATTAGATCACTCACTATAGGTAACAAAATTAAAATATAACAATTTTGTAATCCTTGCCTATAACAACATTAAGGTGGATAGTATACTAGAGTCAGCTTGTTCATTTGCCCAATCTTTATATCTTCTGAATCAAATATTGTAATCAAACTCGCTGTGTTTGTATCTCCTGACCTAACATTGGGTAATGTAACATTTTTAATGCATATCATGACTTGACATTGGGTCATGGGGCATTTTAATGCATATCATGACTTGACATTGGGTCATGTGATATTTTTAATGCATATAATGACTTGACATTGGGTCATGTGATATTTCTAATGCATATCATGACTTGACATTGGGTCATGTAATATTTTTAATGCATATAATGACTTGACATTGGGTCATGTGATATTTCTAATGCATATCATGACTTGACATTGGGTCATGTAATATTTTTAATGCATATAATGACTTGACATTGGGTCATGTGATATTTCTAATGCATATCATGACTTGACATTGGGTCATGTAATATTTTTAATGCATATAATGACTTGACATTGGGTCATGGGGCATTTTAATGCATATCATGACTTGACATTGGGTCATGTGATATTTTTAATGCATATAATGACTTGACATTGGGTCATGTGATATTTCTAATGCATATCATGACTTGACATTGGGTCATGTAATATTTTTAATGCATATAATGACTTGACATTGGGTCATGTAATATTTTTAATGCATATAATGACTTGACATTGGGTCATGTGGCATTTTAATGCATATCATGACTTGACATTGGGTCATGTGGCATTTTAATGCATATCATGACTTGACATTGGGTCATGTGGCATTTTAATGCATATCATGACTTGACATTGGGTCATGTAATATTTTTAATGCATATAATGACTTGACATTGGGTCATGTGGCATTTTAATGCATATAATGACTTGACATTGGGTCATGTGATATTTTTAATGCATATCAAGTCCTATGATATCAGGTGTGTGCAGGCTTCAAACTCCAAACTGGCCTTAGATCAATAGCTGTAAGAGTTACTTGCCTTGAACATTATGGTTAGCTTTTAAAGGATCATTTTTTTATTTGTTATTATAGAAAAAAAATGATTGCAAATTATGAAATATCAGGATTAGTCATGGGTGATCTTTCTTGTAAGCCACCCTTCCACAAGGTGAACAATTTTCATTAAAAAAAACTTGGACTTTAAAGATTAAATGGAATGCATATTGTCCACACTGATGAGGATGTATACTGTACAAATTATGGAATGCATATTGCCCATACTGATGAGGACATATACTGTACAAATTATTATGGAATGCATACTATCTACACTGATGAGGATGTATACTGTACAAATTATGGAATGCATATTGTCCATACTGATGAGGACATATACAGTACAAATTATTATGGAATGCATATGGTCCACACTGATGGGGACGTATACTATACAAATTATTATGGAATGCATAGTGTCCACACTGATTGGGATGTATACTATACAAATTATTATGGAATGCTTATTGTCCACAATGATGGGGACGTATACTGTACAAATTATTATGGAATGCATATGGTCCACACTGATGGGGATGTATACTGTACAAATTATTATGGAATGCATACTGTCCATACTGATGGGGATGTATACTATACAAATTATTATGGAATGCATACTGTCCATACAGATGGGGATGTATACTGTACAAATTATTATGGAATGCATATTGTCCACACTCATGGAAACATATACTGTACAAATTATTATGGAATGCATATTGTCCACACTCATGGAAACATATACTGTACAAATTATTATGGAATGCATATTGTCCACACAGATGGGGATGTATACTGTACAAATTATTATGGAATGCATACTGCCCACACTGAGGTTGACTATACTGTAAAAAAAAATTATGGAATGCATACTGTCCACTCTAATGAGGACATTCTGTACAAATTTTTATGGAATGCATACTGTCCACAAAACTGGTATGAGCATGGTATAAAATTATTGTAGCTGATCTAAAATGAGAATATATATATATATATATATATATATATATATATATATATATATATATATATATATATATATATATATATATATATATATATATATATATATTTTCATGCCATATTTAGACATATTTTTAATGCAGGAATCAGTAACTATTCATGATGCCATTTAGAAAACTGTAACTGTTCTAATTACAATACATTCTATAGATTTATATAATGCCTATCCAACTGTGAACAGTATAGACTTTGATCTGCCTATTACAAAATATGCTTGCAGTGTAGGCTCTATGCAGATTAATTGAATTTATACATGGTAAAAAGAGCCAAGACTTGATCTCCTAATACATCATCCAATGGCAGATCTGGGTCTACCTTCATTTGTTGCTTTCTGTTTATTCATCCTTTCCTCTTCCCATTCATCCATCCATGCAATAATCCATTCATGCTGCATACATTATCACCAAATCCATCCAGCCATCCATGCATTAATCAACCTGTACTGCATACATTATCCCTAATCCATCCATCCATTCATTAATCCAACATACTGCATACATTATTATACAAATCCATCTATCCATGCATTAATCCATCTGTATTGCATACATTATCCCTAATCCATCCATCCATGCATTAATCCATCCATACTGCTTACATTATCCCCAAATTCATCCAGCCATCCATGCATTAATCCATCCATACTGCATACATTATCCCCAAATCCATCCATCCATGTATTAATCCATCCATACTGCATACATTATCCCAAATCCATCCAGCCATGCATTAATCCATCCATGCTGCATATATTATCCCCAAATCCATCCAGCCATTTATGCATTAATCCATCCATATTGCATACATTATCCCCAAATCCATTTATCCATGCATTAATCCATCCATACTGAATACATTATCCCCAAATCCATCCATTCATCCATGCTTTAATCCATCCATACTGCATACATTATCCACAAATCCATCCATCCATGCATTAATTCATCCATACTGCATACATTATCCCAAATCCATCCATCCATCATTAATCCATCCATACTGCATACATTATCTGCAAATCCATCAAGCAATCATTAATAGATCCATACTGCATACTTTATCCCCAAATCCATTTATCACTACATGCATTAATCCATCCATACTGCAGACATTATACCAAATCCATCCAGCCAGCCATGGATTAATCCATCCATACTGCATACATTATCCCCAAATCCATCCAGCCTTCATTAATCCATCCATACTGCATACATTATCCCCAAATCCATTCTTCCATGCATTAATCCATCCATACTGCATACATTATCCCAAATCCATCCAGCCATCATTAATCCATCCATACTGCATACATTTTATCCCAAATCCATCCAGACATCATTAATCCATCCATACTGCATACATTATCCCCAAATCCATCAAGCAATCATTAATGGATCCATACTGCATACTTTATCCCCCAATTCATTTATCCATCCATCCATTAATCCATCCATACTGCATACATTATCCCCAAATCCATTAGTGCATCCATACTGCATACATTATCTCCAAATCCATTCTTCCATGCATTAATCCATCCATACTGCATATATTATACCAAATCCATCCAGCCATCATTAATTCATAGATACTGCATACATTATCCCCAAATCCATCAAGCAATCATTAACAGATCCATACTGCATACTTTATCCCCAAATCCATTTATCCATCCATGCATTAATCCATCCATACTGCTTACATTATCACCAAATCCATCCATCCATGCATTAATCCATCCATACTGCATACATTATCTCCAAATACATCTAGCCATGCATTAATCAATCCATACTGTATACATTTTCTCCAAATCCATCCATCCATGCATTAATCCATCCATACTGCATACATTATCTTCAAATCCATCCATCCATGCATTAATCCATCCATACTGCATACATTATCCCAAATCCATCCAGCCTTCATTAATCCATCCATACTGCATACATTATCACCAAATCCATTCTTCCATGCATTAATCCATCCATACTGCATATATTATCCCAAATCCATCCAGCCATCATTAATCCATCCATAATGCATACATTATCTCCAAATCAATTCTTCCATGCAATAATCCATTCATACTGCATATATTATCTCCAAATCCATCCAGCCATGCATTAATCCATCCATACTGCATACATTATCTCCAAATCCATCCATGCATTAATCCATCCATACTGCATACATTATCCCAAATCCATCCACTCATCATTAATCCATCCATACTGCATACATTATCCCCAAATCCATTTTTCCATGCATTAATCCATCCATACTGCATACGTTATCCCCAAATCCATCCAGCCATCATTAATCCATCCATACTGCATACATTATCCCCAAATCCATTCTTCCATGCATTAATCCATCCATTTTGCATACATTATCCCAAATCCATCCAGCCATCATTAATCATTCCATACTGCATACATTTTATCCCAAATCCATCCAGACATCATTAATCCATCCATACTGCTTACAATATCCCCAAATCCATCAAGCAATCATTAATGGATCCATACTGCATACTTTATCCCCAAATCCATTTATCCATCCATGCATTAATCCATCCATACTGCATACATTATCTCCAAATCCATCTAGCCATGCATTAATCCATCCATACTGCATACATTATCTCCAAATCCATCCATCCATGCATTAATCCATCCATACTGCATACATTATCCCAAATCCATCCATCCATGCATTAATCCATCCATACTGCATACATTATCCCAAATCCATCCAGCCTTCATTAATCCATCCATACTGCATACATTATCACCAAATCCTTTCTTCCATGCATTAATCCATCCATACTGCATATATTATCCCAAATCCATCCAGCCATCATTAATCCATCCATAATGCATACATTATCTCCAAATCAATTCTTCCATGCATTAATCCATCCATACTGCATACATTATCCCCAAATCCAGCCTTCCATGCATTAATCCATCCATACTGCATACATTATCTCCAAATCCATCCAGTCATGCATTAATCCATCCATAATGCATACATTATCCCAAATCCATCCACTCATCATTAATCCATCCATACTGCATACATTATCCCCAAATCCATTTATCCAGCCATCATTAACCCATCCATACTGCATACATTATCCCAAATCCATCCAGCCATCATTAATTCATCCATACTGCATACACTATCCCAAATCCATCCAGCCATTATTAATCCATCAATTCTTCATATATTTTCCTCAAATCCATTTATCCATCCATCATCCATGCTTTAATCTATTCATGCTATATACATTATCCCAAATCCACTTAGCCATCATTAATCAATCCATACTGCATACATTATCCCCAAATCCATTAATCCATCCATGCATTAATCCATCCATGCTGCATACATTATCCCCAAATCCATCCAGGCATCATTAATCCATCCATATTGCATACATTATCCCCAAATCCATTTCCATGCATTAATCCATCCATGCTGCATACATTATCCCAAATGCATCCAGCCATCATTAATCCAGCTATAGTGCATATATTATCCCCAAATCCATTTATCCATCCATGCATTAATAAAAACAATGCTGCATACATTATCCCTAAATCCATTTATCACTCCAATCATTAATCTATCCATACTGCATACATTATCCCCAAATCCATTTATCCAGCCATCATTAATCCATCCATACTGCATACATTATCCCAAATTCATTCAGCCATCATTAATCAATCCAGACTGCATACATTATCCCCAAATCCATTCACCGGTCCATGCATTAATCCATCCATACTGCATATATTATCCCCAAATCCATCCAGCCATGCATTAATCCAGCTATACTGCATACATTATCCCCAAATCCATCCAGCCATCCATTTATTAATCCATCTATACTGCATACAATATCCCCAAATCCATCCAGCCATCCATGCATTAATCCATCCATACTGTATACATTATCCCCAAATCCATTTATCCATCCATGGATTAATCCATCCATACTGCATACATTATCCTCAATTCCATCCTGCCATCATTAATCCATCCATACTGGATACATTATCCCAAATCCATCCAGCCGTCCATGCATTAATCAATCCATACTGCAAAATATATCCCCAAATCCATTTATCCATCCATGCATTAATCCATCCATACTACATGCATTATCCCCAAATCCATCCATCTATCCATCTATCTGTTAGTTCATTTAGTACATCCGTCTTTTCATTTCTTGAAAAACTTGGTAGCATGATTGTTCAAAAATAAAAAATGTTGAAAAATGTAATTTGGTAGGCATGTTTGCATGCATGATTATATAAGTTAATTAATTAATGTTGAAAAATGAAATTTGGTAGGCATGTTTGTATGCATGTGTAGATAACCTGAGTATAGTTTTTAATTTTTTACTCCATTGGCATGTACTTTATTGACTTCACATCAATTTTACAAATACAAATTTACCTTGAAGCAAAGATGCATGTACCTATACAGTAACTTGAAGAAGCACATGGAGATCACACAGATTTCTATAAGATGAATATCTGAGACAAGAGTCCATGTATCATCAGAGACCATATTATGTTGACATACAAGGCAGTCAGACAATACAGGGTTGCATTGTATATTTGTTTTCTGGCTTGCTAATAGGTCAAAGAACATGTTTAAATATCATCTGTTTAAACATGTCATTTTTTCTTATGGTAGCATATGTTCTTGTGTATAAATGATGTTCTGCTGGATACTACACAGAACCTGATCCTCCATTGTAGTATGTATTGTCAGATCAAGGTCTGTATTCTACATTCTAAAAAAACGTGAAAATTTTTTATTTTTTTGACAGGATGGGTTTAATGTGATATCCTATGCTATTCGTGGAGATGACACTGCTATCAGCCTCTTCAGTGTGGACTCCAGTGGAAGAATAATTTTAACCCAGTCTTTAGCAAATAGACCCGAGACTTTCTACACTGTGAGTATATTAGGCAACAAAAAATATCCTTACATATCATGCTTTTCATCTGCACAATTATTAATATTTGGTAAAGCCAAAAATGAGGGTAAAAGTTTATTGTCATATTTTGTGTTTACTAATCTTGCCTGGATTTATAATTTATGTGGATATGGTCTTGTTTGCTCAACAACCTTTAAGTTTGTGCGAACGTTTCTGTAAGTCCAATACATGGGTTGTGGATGCAGGTGAGACACCCTATAAAAAGTCTTGCACATGGGTAGTGAGACACTCTATGAAAGTTTGATACATGTGTTATGGATGCAAGTGAGATACTCTATGAAAGTTTGATACATGGGCTATGTATGCATGGGAGACACTATGAAAGTTTGATACATGGGCTATGTATACAAGTGAGACACTCTATGAAAGTTTGATACATGGGCCATGTATGCATGGGAGACACTATGAAAGTTTGATACATGGGCTATGTATACAAGTAAGTCACTCTATGAAAGTTTGATACATGGGCTATGTATGCATGTGAGACACTGAAAGTTTGATACATGGGCTATGTATACAAGTGAGTCACTCTGAAAGTTTGATACATGGGCTATATATGCATGTGAGACACTATGAAAGTTTGATACATGGGCTATGTATGCATGTGAGACACTATGAAAGTTTGATACGTGGGCTATGTATACAAGTGAGTCACTCTGAAAGTTTGATACATGGGCTATGTATGCATGTGAGACACTATGAAAGTTTGATACATGGGCTATGTATGCAAGTGAGACACTATGAAAGTTTGATACATGGGCTATGTATGCATGTGAGACACTCTATGAAAGTTTGATACATGTGTTACAGATGCAAGTGAGACACTCTATGAAAGTTTGATACATGTGTTACAGATGCAAGTGAGACACTCTATGAAAGTTTGATACATGTGTTACGGATGAAAGTGAGACACTCTATGAAAGATTGATACATGTGTTACGGATGCAAGTGAGACACTATGAAAGTTTGATACATGTATTATGGATGCAAGTGAGACACTATGAAAGTTTGATACATGTGTTATGGATGCAAGTGAGACATTCTCTGGAAGTCCAGCACATGGGTTTCAGATGCAGGTGAGATTTACTAGAAAGTCTCATATGGCTGCAGGTTAGATGGTGGCTTTGGTGGAATACTTGTTTTTGCCCATAGTGATCTTTAATCAACAGTTTTATTTCAAACTTTTGTGGGTGTGTATGTTTGCTTTGGGTGTTTAACAACAATATACTGTATTGGACTTGCTAGTAATAACTACCCTTTCAGACCATATACACTTTAGTGTACAACCATGTGTACTTTAGTGTATTATGGCTGAGAAAATCTACAACCATGCATACTTTAATGTATTATTGCTGAGAAAATCTATGACCATGCAGACTTTAATATATTATTGCTGAGAAAATCTATGACCATGCACACTTTAATGTATTATTGCTGAGAAAATCTATGACCATGCACACTTTAATGTATTATGGCTGAGAAAATCTATGACCATGCACACTTTAATGTATTATGGCTGAGAAAATCTACAACCATGCACACTTTAATGTATTATGGCTGAGAAAATCTACGACCATGCACACTTTAATGTATTATTGCTGAGAAAATCTACAACCATGCAGACTTTAATGTATTATGGATGAGAAAATCTACAACCATGAGCACTTTAGTGTATTATGGATGAGAAAATCTACAACCATGCACACTTTAATGTATTATTGCTGAGAATATCTACAACCATGCACACTTTAATGTATTATGGCTGAGAAAATCTACGACCATGCACACTTTAATGTATTATGGCTGAGAAAATCTACAACCATGTGCACTTTAATATATTGTGGTTCAGAATCTACAACCATGCACACTCTAATGTATTATGCTTAAAAATCTAAATTAAATGTTTTGCTTTAATGGTAAAAAGAACAGTCTATCCATGTATCACAAATAGCAAATTATTATTTGATTTAGACTTGTTAGTTGTTTGTCTCCAGGTAATTGGGGAATAACAGAAGTAAGTGGAGTACAGTTGAATAGTCACTACTACCTCAAAGAAAAGTCCAGCCTTACAAATATCCAAGTCTTTTTAAACATATAATGTCAATTCCAAATAATTTCTATATACTGTCTATAAAACTTAAAACTGCCCAGACCCAGGTCTACTTTTGTATAATGCTTCAATAGATCATGGAGTAGACATTTGGCTGAAAGTATTCAGTATAACAAACAACACAATATAGCAAGGTGTAGACATTTGGTTGAAAGTATTCAATATAACAAACAACACAATAGATCAAGGTATAGACCTTTGGCTGAAAGTATTCAGTATAACAAACAACACAATGGATCAAGGTGTAGACATTTGGTTGAAAGTATTCAGTATAAGGTGTAGATATTTGGTTGAAAGTATTCAGTATAACAAACAACACAATAGATCAAGGTATAGACATTTGGTTGAAAGTATTCAGTATAACAAACAACACAATGGATCAAGGTGTAGACATTTGGCTGAAAGTATTCAGTATAAGATGTTGACATTTGGTTGAAAGTATTCAGTAAAACAAACAACACAATAGATCAAGGTATAGACATTTGGTTGAAAGTATTCAGTATAACAAACAACATAATAGATCAAGGTGTAGATATTTGGTTAAAAGTATTCAGTATAAGGTGTAGACATTTTGTTGAAAGTATTCAGTATAACAAACATCACAATAGATCAAGGTGTAGACATTTGGTTGAAAGTATTTAGTATAACAAACAACACAATAGATCAAGGTGTAGACATTCGGTTGAAAGTATTTAGTATAACAAACAACACAATAGATCGAGGTGTAGACAGTTGGTTGAAAGAATTCAGTATAATAAACAACACAATAGATCAAGGTGTAGACATTTGGTTGATAGCATTCAGTATAACAAACAAGACAATAGATCAAGATGTAGACATTTGTTTGATAGCATTCAGTATAACAAACAATACAATAGATCAAGGTGTAGACATTTGGTTGAAAGTATTCAGTATAAGGTGTAGACATTTGGCTGAAAGTATTCAGTATAACAAACAACACAATGGATCAAGGTGTAGACATTTGGTTGAAAGTATTCAGTATAACAAATAAAACAATAGATCAAGGTGTAGACATTTGGTTGATAGTATTCAGTATAACAAACAACACAATAGATCAAGGTGTAGACATTTGGTTAAAAGTATTCAGTATAAGGTGTAGACATTTTGTTGAAAGTATTCAGTATAACAAACATCACAATAGATCAAGGTGTAGACATTTGTTTGAAAGTATTTAGTATAACAAACAACATAATTGATCAAGATGTAGACATTCGGTGGAAAGTATTTAGTATAACAAACAACACAATAGATCAAGATGTAGACAGTTGGTTGAAAGTATTCAGTATAACAAACAACACAATAGATCAAGGTGTAGACATTTGGTTGATAGCATTCAGTATAACAAACAACACAATAGATCAAGGTGTAGAAATTTGGTTGATACCATTCAGTATAACAAACAACACAATAGATCAAGGTGTAGACATTTGGTTAAAAGTATTCAGTATAAGGTGTAGACATTTTGTTGAAAGTATTCAGTATAACAAACATCACAATAGATCAAGGTGTAGACATTTAGTTGAAAGTATTTAGTATAACAAACAACACAATAGATCAAGGTGTAGACATTCAGTTCAAAGTATTTAGTATAACAAACAACACAATAGATCAAGGTGTAGACAGTTGGTTGAAAGTATTAAGTATAACAAACAACACAATAGATCAAGGTGTAGACATTTGGTTGATAGCATTCAGTATAACAAACAACACAATAGATCAAGGTGTAGACATTTGGTTGAAAGTATTCAGTATAAGGTGTAGACATTTGGCTGAAAGTATTCAGTATAACAAACAACACAATAGATCAAGGTGTAGACATTTGGTTGATAGCATTCAGTATAACAAACAACACAATAGATCAAGGTGTAGACATTTCATTGAAAGTATTCAGTATAACAAATAAAACAATACTTCAAGGTGTAGACATTTGGTTGATAGTATTCAGTATAACAAACAACATAATATATCAAGGTGTAGACATTTGGTTAAAAGTATTCAGTATAAGGTGTAGACATTTGATTGATAGTATTCAGTATAACAAACATCAAAAGAGATCAAGGTGTAGACATTTGGTTAAAAGTATTCAGTATAAGGTGTAGACATTTGGCTGAAAGTATTCAGTATAACAAACAACACAAAAGTTCAAGGTGTAGACATTTGGTTGAAAGTATTCAGTATAACAAACAACACAATAGATCAAGGTATAAACATTTGGTTGATAGTATTCAGTATAACAAACAACACAATAGATCAAGGTGTAGACATTTGGCTGAAAGTATTCAGTATAAGGTGTAGACATTTGATTGAAAGTATTCAGTATAACAAACAACACAATAGATCAAGGTGTAGACATTTGGTTGATAGTATTCAGTATAACAAACATCACAAGAGATCAAGGTGTAGACATTTGGTTAAAAGTATTCAGTATAAGGTGTAGACATTTGGTTGAAAGTATTCAGTATAAGGTGTAAACATTTGGCTGAAAGTATTCAGTATAACAAACAACACAATAGTTCAAGATGTAGACATTTGGTTGAAAGTATTCAGTATAACAAACAACACAATAGATGAATATGTAGACATTTGGTTGATAGTATTTAGTATAACAAACAACACAATAGATCAAGGTGTAGACATTTGGTTGAAAGTATTCAGTATAAGGTGTAGACATTTGGTTGAAAGTATTCAGTATAACAAACAACACATTGGATCAAGGTGTAGACATTTGGTTGAAAGTATTCAGTATAACAAACAACATAATAGATCAAGGTGTAGACATTTGGTTAAAAGAATTCAGTATAAGGTGTAGACATTTTGTTGAAAGTATTCATTATAACAAACAACACATTGGATCAAGGTGTAGACATTTGGTTGAAAGTATTCAGTATAACAAACAACATAATAGATCAAGGTGTAGACATTTGGTTAAAAGTATTCAGTATAAGGTGTAGACATTTTGTTGAAAGTATTCAGTATAACAAACATCACAATAGATCAAGGTGTAGACATTTGGTTGAAAGTATTTAGTATAACAAACAACATAATAGATCAAGTTGTAGACATTTGGCTGAAAGTATTCAGTATAACAAACAACATAGACCCTGATCTTCTGATGTACTATGTGATGACAGATCTGGGTCTGTAGAACTAGACTTATTAGAGAGTATATATATGTTACAAAAATCTGCTAACATTTCATGCAAGAGATATTTAGAAACTTGACCTATTCCCATAAACAATAAAAAAGCACATCAATTTTATGATGCTTAAGAGAGCTAAAGCTTTCAAAAACAATTTTGTATGATTGAAGATGATGTATGATTTTAAATGATTTTATATAAAGAATTTTGTATAATTTTAAAGGACTTTTTCTAATTTAAAATTATGCATGATTTTAAAGAATTTTATATAATTTTAAAGTATTTTGTATGATTTGAAATGATGTACAATTTAAAAAGATTTTTTATAATTGTAAGGATTTTGTATGATTTGAAATGATATGTGATTTAAAATGCTGTATAATTTTAAATGATTTTTATAATTGTAAAGGATTTTGTATTATTTAAAGTGAAGTATGATTTAAAATGATCTATAATTTAATAAATGATTTTGTATGAGTTTAAAGGATTTGGTATGATTTAAAATGATGTATGATTTAAATGATGTATTATTTTAAAGGATTTGTCTATAAATTATAGGGTACAAAACTTTGTTAAATAGGGTAACATTCATGTGGTGTGGTTTGACTAATAAGGGATCATTATCTTTGTAAGAATCTCATCTATTTTGTTTTTCAGCTTTTGATTGAGGCTAGAGACAATGGTTCACCAGCGAGAGTGACTTACAATACTTTCCGAGTAACAGTTACTCGGAACCTTTTTACACCAGAATGGAGATATCCCAACAGTACAACCGCCTACAGACTGTCAGTCTCTGTCCTGGAAACCTATCCTTTTGACCAAACAATGCTAACATTGTCAGGAACTGATGCAGATTTGGTAAGAGCCAATGTGCTTAAAAATGCAGATGTTTCTTTGAAATCTTACATTGATGATATCAATTGATAGGAAGCAGTTACTTCTTGATTGCTTATTTATCTTGATGCCTACATTTGTGGACTTAGGAAGGAATCCAGTTATCTCTACAGAATTATTATTGCACACTAGAAGGATTGAGGAAGTGGTCCTGTTGTCTCCACATAGGGATTATTGTTTACTGGGTGTATTGAGGAAGTGGTCCTGTTGTCTCCACAGAATGATAATGTTTACTGGGTGGATTGAGGAAGTGGTCCTGTTGTCTCCACATAGGGATTATTGTTTACTGGGTGTATTGAGGAAGTGGTCCTGTTGTCTCCACAGAATGATAATGTTTACTGGGTGGATTGAGGAAGTGGTCCTGTTGTCTCCACATAGGGATTATTGTTTACTGGGTGTATTGAGGAAGTGGTCCTGTTGTCTCCACAGAATGATAATGTTTACTGGGTGGATTGAGGAAGTGGTCCTGTTGTCTCTACAGAAGGATTATTGTTTACTTGGTGGATTGAGGAAGTGGTCCTGTTGTCTCCACAGAATGATAATGTTTACTGGGTGGATTGAGGAAGTGGTCCTGTTGTCTCCACATAAGGATTATTGTTTGCAGGGTATTTAATCCTGTGATTTCTAGCAAACACAAAAGCCCTGACTTGTGCCAATGCAACATAAGGCTTTCACATTATCATACTGACTATTTTAGTACAGTGGAACTTGTTTGGGGAAACCACCTTTGCCAGTAAAATATTGTCTCTCAAGTGTTTCATTAGAGATAATGTTTCATAATAACAGATCATTTTGTGCACAGTGTATATTGTTTTGCAAGTCATGTGGCCTTTCATAGCATTGGTTGTTCAAGACTGCTGTACTGCAGTGTCAAGCTTTGTGTTCTTCAGGACCAGCTGGATTTGTTCATTTACAACAAGACTCTTTTAGTCTGGTTGATCATGCTGTGGAAGTGGTGTCCATTGAAAGGACTTGCTAAGGCAGTTAACCTGGAATGGCTTGGGCTTGTCAGGGGAAAGTCTGTGCTGGCCTGGGATGGCCAGTACTGGCCTGGGATAATCTGTACTGGCCTGGAATGACCTACAATAGCCTGGGCTAGCCTGTAGTGACCTGTGCTTTTCTGGAATTACCTGCACTGGCCTGGAAAGGCCTATGGTGATTAAGGCTAGCCTGAGATGACCTGCACTCGCCTGGGATGACTTACACTGTCCTGGGAAGGTATTGAACCCATGACCCTTGCATTATGGGTCTGATGCTCTTCTGTTTGAGCTAAAATGGCAACTTAGTCCATGTCTGGAATAATTTTTATTTATGAAGATGTTTAGTCAAGTTTTATTACATTTGAACACAATTATTATGGTGTTGTAATTTTTTCCACTGTCATTCAAATATTTTACTTCATTGTTCATATGCATGTTTAACTTTATCACTATTGTTGTTGTTGTTTTGTTGTCTTTATCCTGCAGACAGATTTATTTGGGAAAATAGTGAAAATACCCCTACCAACCCAGAATTAAGAAAAAATGCTTTTATGTTGCCTTGGATAGAAACTTATTTTGTTTTGTAATATGTGATATAAAAATAAAAACATTGAATACTGTGACAGAAAACTAACATAAACACATTATTAAGAAAGACATTGTTTGAGCAGGCGTATAAGAAAAAATCTAAAGAACAATTATTTGTAATCCTTAATTTAAGCACATAGTGCATGGTATGACTCATTACAAAGTGACAGTATTTTTTTGTGTTGTAAATGTCATCATATCTACATATCAGAGATTATTTTATATATTGTACCCTAACTTAGAAGATGGTGTTAATACATATGTGAGATTATTTTTCTATTATGGCAAAATTTGGAAGATTGTATACATACATGTGTGATATTATTTTTCTATTATGGCAAAATTTGGAAGATTGTATACATACATGTGTGATATTATTTTTCTATTATGGCATAATTTGGAAGATTGTATACATACATGTGTGATATTATTTTTCTATTATGGCATAATTTGGAAGATTGTATACATACATGTGTGATATTATTTTTCTATTATGGCAAAATTTGGAAGATTGTATACATACATGTGTGATATTATTTTTCTATTATGGCATAATTTGGAAGATTGTATACATACATGTGTGATATTATTTTTCTATTATGGCATAATTTGGAAGATTGTATACATACATGTGTGATATTATTTTTCTATTATGGCATAATTTGGACGATTGTATACATACATGTGTGAGATTATTTTTCTTTTGTAGCATAGTGTACATACATATATGTATATTTATATGTATATGTATAAGTGGTCTTCCTTGCAAATGATTTGGCACATGGTTATGGATGAAAAAATAATTTAGTTTGCAGTCTCCATATAAATGGTGTCATTTAGTATCCATAAATAAAGTTTCATGCAGTATCAATGCAAATAATGTGTCATGTAGTATCCATGCAAACAATGTGTCATTTAGTATCTAAGGAAATTTTGTGACAAGGATCTATGCAAATGATGTGTCATGTTGTATCCATGCAAATGATGTGTCATGTAGTAACCATGCGAATGATGTGTCATGTACTATCCATGCAAATGATGTAGTATCCATGTATGTAGTATCCATGCAAATGATGTGTCATATAGTATCCATGCAAATGATGTGTCATGTAGTATCCATGCAAATGATGTAGTATCCATGCATGTAGTATCCATGCAAATGTGTCATTTAGTATCTAAGGAAATTTTGTGACAAGGATCTATGCAAATGATGTGTCATGTTGTATCCATGCAAATGATGTGTTATGTAGTAACCATGCGAATGATGTGTCATGTACTATCCATGCAAATGATGTAGTATCCATGCATGTAGTATCCATGCAAATGTGTCATTTAGTATCTAAGGAAATTTTGTGACAAGGATCTATGCAAATGATGTGTCATGTAGTATCCATGCAAATGATGTGTCATATAGTATCCATGCAAATGATGTGTCATGTAGTATCCATGCAAATGATGTGTCATGTAGTATCCATGCAAATGATGTGTCATGTACTATCCATGCAAATGATGTAGTATCCATGCAAATGATGTGTCATGTACTATCCATGCAAATGATGTATCATGTATTATTTATGCAAATGATGTGTCATGTATTATTTATGCAAATTATGTGAGATGTATCTATGTAAATGATGTATTATGTAGCATCCATACAAATTATGTGTTATATAGTGTCTATGCAAATGATGTGTCATGTATTATTTATGCAAATGATGTGAGATGTATCTATGTAAATGATGTATTATATAGCATCCATACAAATTATGTGTTATATAGTGTCTATGCAAATGATGTGTCATAAAAATATCTGTTCAAATGATGTTGCACATGGTTTTTAAAAACTTATTTTTTTAAAATTAAAACAAATATAATCAGTTAGCTAAATTGTGATATTTATCAATGAAAATTTTTTTATTTTTATTTTCAGACAGCTCCATACAATAAACTTGTTTTCACCTTGGTTGGAGACACTCCAGCCCCATTGTACTTTAATGTTGTGCCATCAACTGGAGATATTCAACTGGATAGTGCACTGTATCTGGATACATCCTCTTCTTACATCGTAAGTATGCACTGTATCTCTTTTTACATTGTAAGTATGCAATCTACCAGGGTACATCCCATCTTACATTGTTAGTATGCAATCTCCATGGAAACATCACTCCTTACATTGTTAGTATGCAATCTCCATGGAAACATCACTCATTTCATTCTACCGGCATAGATCACTTCTTATATGGATAGACATCAGAGCAAAAATTGCATTATGTTAAAATTGTATTTAATCTGGTCTTGAGAAGTAAAAATATGTTCCAGTGAATTTTTGTATGAATACGAATGACAAATTGAAATCACTTCTGATAAGCAATCACATCTTTTACAAAACCCTTTTTTCAAGGTTCCATTATCCAAATTATTCTGAAGAAAGTTTGATGCATATATTTACAGGATTGTACAACTGAAAATCCTAATAACAACATTTGAGTTGATTATTTCTGTGTAGGAAGACATCTAATTTTACCAAGTATCACATTTCATATTCACTCGCTTAATATCAAGAACAGGACTTATGAATTTACTGAGCATGACATTCACTCCCTAAATATTAATGACAAGACATCTGATTTTACCAAGTATCACATTTCATATTCACTCCCTTAATATCAAGAACAGGATTTATGAATTTACTGAGCATGACATTCACTCCCTAAATATTAATGACAAGACATCTAATTTTACCAAGTATCACATTTCATATTCACTCCCTTAATATCAAGAACAGGATTTATGAATTTACTGAGCATGACATTCACTCCCTAAATATTAATGACAAGACATCTAATTTTACCAAGTATAATATCACTTCTTCTCATGCTAAAAATAGGAATTGTTTTCTAGAGCATTGTATGTAATTCCTACGAAAAGTGTATTATCATACCAGACGATTGGATTGCATATTTTGTCAGAAAGCTTGAGGAGTGACTTATTTTGTTGGTATGTTATATTAAAACATTTCTATATCCTTCTTTATATTTCAGCTGAAAATCAGACTTAGTGATGAACCAGGGCGAATGAATTCTAACACTGCTACAGTAACAGTCAATGTCATCCGCAATTTGGTGACACCATTTTTCGTAAATGAACCATATGACAGAACTATCCAGGAGGGACAGCCTTTAAATATTCGCATTGTAACAGTAGAGGCCCGAGATACAGGTGCTGCATATAATCAGATTCGATACTCTCTTATTGGAACCCGTGAAGCTCTGACCTACTTTGCTGTAAATGATGTCACTGGGGATGTTTACTTAAATCGATCCCTGGGAGGTGTTTCTAGTGTGACCTTTACCTTAAATGTTGTTGCATCAGATAATGGAGTCCCTCCAAAACAAAACAGCACAGTTTTCACCATCACTATTAACCGCAATCAAAACTGCCCAATCTTTTCTCCCAAAATTTATCAAGCATCCATTGCAGAAAATACTGCCTTGGGAACAGTGCTTGTAAATGTAACAGCCACTGACTTGGATACTGTTGCTCCTTATAACACTCTGGAATATTTCATCAAGTCAGGGACTGGTTCTGACAACTTTGTTATAGATTCACGGACGGGAACATTAAAACTAGCCAGAAGTCTATCAATTGATACATCAGGGGTTTTTCAATATAGTATAAATATAGGAGTTAGAGATCTAGCACCATCTAGCTGTGCTGCCATTGAAGATGCCATCGTATTTATCCAAGTTCAGAGAAACCAGAATCCACCAGTATTTATCAATGATCCCTATAGAGTTACAATTGCAGAAAACAGGCCTATTGGTGACATTGTGACTCAGGTCACAGTCCAGGATGCTGATACAGTTCCTCCATTTAATGTTGTGACCTTGACCCTTGTGGGAGATGATGATGGTCCTACTTACTTCGGCTTTGATCCAACCACCCGACGCGTGACTATAGCACGAAACCTTACAATGCAGACTGGAACTTTTCACCGATTGAGAGTTGTGGCAGTTGATGGTGGAACACCCCCTAGGAGTGCTACAGCATTAGCTGAAATAACAATCCTGAAAAATCTCCAAGATCCAGTCTTTTCGCCATTATCATATACCACAACCATCGATGAGACCCTGCCACCTGGAAGCTCTGTACTGCGTGTAACAGCTACAGATGCTGATACATCCAGTCCGCACAATCTCGTTTCCTACTCCCTGACAGAAACACAGAGTAACAGCCAGGCTCTTAGCTACTTTGCAATTGACAAATCAACAGGAGGAGTGTATGTCAGACAGTCAATCTATGGAGATGCAACTCAGGCTTTGGTCTACAGGTTTGGTGCTACTTGCACCGACAATGGTTTGCCAACGCAAAGGCCATGCACTGCAATTGCTTCAATAGAAATTGATATTCGCCGCAATAGGTAATTCATAGTTTAGGTCCAGTATTTTTTATCATCATTTAGTTGTAGCTTAGTTAAATTTTTGTCTATTATACAAACTCATTGGCATGCAATTTGTAAATTGATCATATTTTCATGAATGTAATTTCATATCTTGTGTTAGAAACATTGCAAGTTCTTAAAAATGGGATTCCAGTGCATGTTTCTAGTTATCTTGCAATGTTTTACTTTGATAAAATCTAATATAACAGTTTCATTTTTGAATGATACTGTTACACTTTTTAGGATAGACATCATGAGCTGGCATAAAATTTGTTAACTTTGCAAGATTCATCACTGCACAGAATAAAATATTATTTGAAATAAGAATAAAGAAATGTTAAAATGAGCAATAATTAGGCAAAACATTCTTTTCTCTTTCCTAATTTCAAAATTATTTAGCATATCTATTTAAATGTTCAATACAAAAATGTTGATCTATTATTTTCAAACAGTTATTTCTTTGTTTTTTTTCAAGTCAACTTTAATATGCACAATAAGAAGCTGTCATTATTTGGAGGTGAAAGTGTCAAATGTCAGATTAAATGCTGTCATATAAGGAATTAATTTTTGTTTTAAATGCATCAGGTTTCCACCAGTATTTGTCAACATCCCCTACAACTTTACAATGGATTATACCAAGCCAGTGAACACTGAAGTGTTCCGAGTCACAGCCAATGATGCTGATCCATCACCCTTCAATGCCATAACCTACAGCGTAATAGGGGATGGGGCTGCTGCAGCTGTCTTTAGAATCCAGCAGGATGGCAGAATCTTCCTGAATCTTGACAACTCACTGGAAACAACTACAATATACACTGTAAGTCTCATCAGGTAGATTTGGTTATGTTTTTGCCAGGAAGTTGGGTGGGGGCAGTCTGTCTTGTTTTTGACAGAGTTACAGGCCTTGTTCATTGAATTTGGAAGTTCCATGTTTTTTCACCAGCATGAGCCTTCTTGCTATGAGCTTTCATTGTTCAAGGTCATAGTACTTTTTGTGACTGAATGCCAAATCAGCTTTCAATGTTCAAGGTCATAGTACATTTTGTGACTGAATGCCAAATCAGCTTTCAATGTTCAAGGTCATAGTACATTTTGTGACTGAATGCCGAGGAAAGAATGTCACTTTGCAAATATACTCCAACATATTCCATGTGATTGGCATCTTGTTTTGGACCTAATGCCAAGAAGAAAATGGCATTCCTTCAGTTGGATGTTTTCAAATAATTTGACTTCTTGAGAGCAATTTGGTGTCATATTTAGTACAAATTACAAACTAGAGCCAAATATGGATATGTGAGAAAGCTTGCCAGTAGCTTCATGTGGGTTGGTGGTTTTATCCGGTGATTTCCCGGTGTCTTCCTCCACCATTAATACTGGCCGCCATGAATAGCCTATCATGTGCTGAAAAATGGCGTTAAGCCCAACAACAACAACAACAACAACAACAACAAACTAGAGCCATGGTTTAGTGAGCATACACACAGGACACTGAAAATTATAATACTCCCTTTTGTTAAAGAGGGTAAAGTTGCATGGAATTATCCTTCTTGTGCATTTTTACACACAAGTACATGTACTCAATTGTACACACAGTAATAATAATAATATAAATAATTGATAATAAAAAACATGTATATATGGACATAAAAAGAAACTTTTCTAAGCACTAGGTTGATTATTATGTATATTCTGTACAAAAATAGTGAGACAATAAAGTGGTAATGGTGTGATGCCAGTTTGAGTCTTGTAACTTTTTCTTTTAGGATGATACATTATGTTTTTGCTTTAAACAGATTTCAAAACTTGTTATGTCCAACATCATAGACATGTACATCAACTCAGATTTTAAAATTTGTTATTATGTCCAGCATCATAGACATGTACATCAACACAGACTTCAAAACTTGTTGTTGTTGTTGTTAGACATAATGCCATTTTTCAGCACACAATAGGCTATACATGGCAGCCAGTATTAATGGTGGAGGAAGAAACAGAAATCATCAGAAAGAACCACTAACCCATGAGAAGCTACTGGCAAGCTTTCTCACATATCCACATTCACTGAATCCTAGACTTGAACCCACACAGAGGTGAGATGGCAGTGATCCGTAACGGACAGTGCTTTAGACCACTTGGCCCTTTGGTGCCCCTCAAAAACTTGTCATTATGTCCATCTTCATAGACTTGTACCTGAACACAGATTTTAAAACATGTCATTATGTCCAACATCATATACATGTACATTAACACAGATTTTAAAACATGTCATTATGTCCAATATCATAGACATGTACATCAACACAGATTTTAAAACATGTCAATATGTCCAATATCATAGACATGTACATCAACACAGATTTTAAAACATGTCATTATGTCCAATATCATAGACATGTACATCAACACAGATTTTAAAACATGTCATTATGTCTAATATCATAGACATGTACATCAACACAGATTTTAAAAGTTGTTTTTATGTCCAACATCAAAGACATGTACATCAATACAGATTTTAAAACATGTCATTATGTCCAACATCATAGACATGTACATCAACACAGATTTTAAAACATGTCATTATGTCTAATATCATAGACATGTACATTAACACAGATTTTAAAAGTTGTTTTTATGTCCAACATCAAAGACATGTACATCAATACAGATTTTAAAACATGTCATTATGTCCAACATCATAGACATGTACATCAACACAGATTTTAAAAGTTATTATGTCCAACATCATAGACCTGTACATCAACACAGATTTTAAAATGTGTTTCCTATACAGCAACACAGATTTTAAAAGTTATTATGTCCAACATCAAAGACATGTACATCAACACAGATTTTAAAATTTGTTATTATGTCCAACATCATAGACATATACATGAACACATATTTTAAAACTTGTTATTATGTCCAACATCATAGACATGTACATTGACACAGATTTTAAAACTTGTCATTATGCAGTATGTCCAACATCATAGATATGTACATCAACACAGATTTTAAAAGTTGTTATTATGTCCAACATCATAGACATGTACATCAACACAGATTTTAAAATGTGTTTGCTAAATTATGTCCAGCATCATAGACATGTACATCAACACAGATTTTAAAACTTGTTATATTGTCCAACATCATAGACATGTACATGAATACAGACACTAAAATAAATAATGAAGTTTTAGAAAATACCAGTCTTTTGAAAGACAAAAACAATCTTTGCTGAAATATCTTTAATTAATTGGATTAGAGTTATTTATTTTAATTGGTTTTTATGGTTTCTCATGGTAAATGTGACTTTTTTTCAAAAAATGACTATTTACTGTCTTGACACTGAGCAAAAGCAGTATATTGATTATCATAATTGTGTTTCTAGATACGAGTCAAAGCAGAGGACAATGGAGTACCATCTCTTTCTTCAGTGGAGACTGTTAGAGTTAATGTGAACAGGAACTTGCAGAGTCCATTCTTCCAGCAACAGCAGTACTTCACTATTATTCAAGATATAACAAGTCCAGGAACAAGCATCTTTACTGTCTCTGCTAGAGATACTGATCTTGCAGTAAGAACATAAGCTACATGGATTTAATATTACCTACCCATTGATTAGCTACAGGGGATTTAACATGAAGTACACATTGATTAGCTACATGGATTTAACATTAAGTACACATTGATTAGCTACATGGATTTAACATTAAGTACACATTGATTAGGTACATGGATTTAACATTAAGTAGACATTGATTAGCTACATGGTTGAATTAACCTTAAGTACACATTGATTAGCTACTTGGATTTAACATTAAGTACACATTGATTAGATACATGAATTTAACATTACGTACACATTGATTAGCTACATGGATTTAACATCAGGTACACCTTGATTAGTTACATGGATTTAACATCAGGTACACCTTGATTAGTTACATGGATTTAACATTAAGTACATCATATTGATTAGTTACATGGATTTAACATTAAGTACACATTGAGTAGTTACATGGATTTAACATTAAGTACACATTAATTAGCTACATGGATTTAAAATTAATTACAAATTGATTAGTTACATGGATTTAACATTAAGTACACATTGATTAGCTACATGGATTTAACATTAAGTACACATTGATCAGTTACATGGATTTAACATTAAGTACACATTGATTAGCTACATGGATTTAACATTAAGTTTGAGTAGTTACATGGATTTAACATTAAGTACACATTGATTAGTTACATGGATTTAACATTAAGTACATATTGATTAGCTACATGGATTTAACATTAAGTACACATTGAGTAGTTACATGGATTTAACATTAAGTGCACATTGATTAGCTACATGGATTTAACATTAAGTACACCTTGATTAGTTACATGGATTTAACGTTAAGTACATCATATTGATTAGCTACATGAATTTGACATTAAGTACACATTAATTAGCTAGATGGATTTAACATAAAGTACACATTGATCAGTTGCATGGATTTAACATTAAGTACACATTTACACATTGATTAGCTACATGGATTTAACATTAAGCACTCCTTGATAAGCTTCAGGGAGAATTAACATTAGGTACACATTGATTAGTTACATGGATTTAACATTAGGTACACCTTGATTAGTTACATGGATTTAACATTAAGTACACATTGATTATCTACATGGATTTAACAAAAAGTACACATTGATTAGTTACATGGATTTAACAGTATGTACACATTGAGTAGTTACATAGATTTAACATTAAGTACACATTGATTAGTTACATGAATTTAACATTCCATACACATTAATTAGCTTCAGGGATTTAACATTAGGTATACATTGATTAAATGAAGAATAATTGCCATTAAATGACATCTCACCTTTCTTAAATCCAACATACTGGAATGTATGATGATGAAAGTTCCAGTAAAACTGAAATATTAACTCAAACGTTTTGAGTCTTGATCAGTATAACTAAGCAGAAAGAAAAAAAGATTTGAGGCACCTTTTCATCAATCATTTGTTTATTATGAAATATGTAATTACATGCTTGCCAAAAAATGTATGAATTTACTGTTTTGTTTCTTTATAGCTTTCCTGTTATGAACTAATATGTCAGCTGTTTAAGGATTAGAGTTGGTTAGGGAATGCTGAAGTTGACTAAACTAATGATTTTCTACATTATAACATGGGAAAGCTAGAGCTAACATGTATTATCTGAAATATAACATTTGGAAAGCTTTAGCTAACATGTATTATCTGAATTATAACATGGGGAAAGCTGTAGCTAGCATGTATTATCTGAATTATAACATGGGAAAGCTGTAGCTAGCATGTATTATCTGAATTATAACATGGGAAAGCTGTAGCTAGCATGTATTATCTGAATTATAACATGGGGAAAGCTGTAGCTAGCATGTATTATCTGAATTATAACATGGGGAAAGCTGTAGCTAGCATGTATTATCTAAATTATAACATGGGGAAAGCTCTACCTAGCATGTATTATCTGAATTATAACATGGGAAAGCTCTACTTAGCATGTATTATCTGAATTATAACATGGGGAAAGCTGTAGCTAGCATGTATTATCTGAATTATAACATGGGGAAAGCTGTAGCTAGCATGTATTATCTGAATTATAACATGGGGAAAGCTGTAGCTAGCATGTATTATCTAAATTATAACATGGGGAAAGCTCTACCTAGCATGTATTATCTGAATTGTAACATGGGAAAGCTCTACTTAGCATGTATTATCTGAATTATAACATGGGGAAAGCTGTAGCTAGCATGTATTATCTGAATTATAACATGGGGAAAGCTGTAGCTAGCATGTATTATCTGAATTATAACATGGGGAAAGCTGTAGCTAGCATGTATTATCTAAATTATAACATGGGGAAAGCTCTACCTAGCATGTATTATCTGAATTATAACATGGGAAAGCTCTACTTAGCATGTATTATCTGAATTATAACATGGGGAAAGCTGTAGCTAGCATGTATTATCTGAATTATAACATGGGGAAAGCTGTAGCTAGCATGTATTATCTGAATTATAACATGGGGAAAGCTGTAGCTAGCATGTATTATCTAAATTATAACATGGGGAAAGCTCTACCTAGCATGTATTATCTGAATTATAACATGGGAAAGCTCTACTTAGCATGTATTATCTGAATTATAACATGGGGAAAGCTGTAGCTAGCATATATTATCTCAATTATAACATTGGGAAAGCTCTACCTAGCATGTATTATCTGAATTATAACATGGGAAAGCTCTACTTAGCATGTATTATCTGAATTATAACATGGGAAAGCTCTACCTAGCATGTATTATCTGAATTATAACATGGGGAAAGCTGTAGCTAGCATGTATTATCTGAATTATAACATGGTGAAAGCTGTAGCTAGCATGTATTATCTGAATTTTAACATGGGGAAAGCTGTAGCTAGCATGTTTTATCTAAATTATAATTTTTTGTTAAAGTTCCTAATTCTTAATTTTAGCCAGGGAAAGTTTTATTTTGACTCTTATTAGATTATTGTAGGTACATATTGTTGTTGTTGTTGGTGTTGTTGTGGGGTTTAATGCCATTTTTCAGCACATGATAGGCTATACATGGCGGTCAGTATTAAAGGTGGAGGAAGAAACAGGGAAATCACTAGAAAGAACCACTGACCCATGAGAAGCTACTAGCAAGCTTTCTCACATATCCACATTTGCCAAATCTTAGACTTGAACCCAGGCAGACAGATGTAGGTACTTAAGTTACTTGCATGTTGAATACATGTACTTACTTTTCTGGTTTGCTCTTTTGGAACAAAATAGCCATATGCTTTTATCAAGAAAGTAAAGGTCTGGTTCTTGAAAATATGTCTCTGATGATTTTAAACAAAAGAGCATAAAGGAAGTAAAAATGCACAGAACTTGGTAATTTCATTCACCAGTTTATATTTTCTTACCTGACTGTTGCCAGCTGAGGTCTGATACCATCATCTCCTTTGCATTTCAATCCTATAAGAAATTATTCATTCAGAAAGCTGCTGGCATATTTTCATGGGTGAGCTTTATTTTTCATACAACAGGAGTGATGTAGTTCACAATCTGTAATATGTTCCAAAATAATTCTGTAAATTTGGGAGTTGTTTCTCTTTTGCCACTTTCTCTTTCTATTAGTTTTATTGAGAAATATTAAAAGTAAACATTGAAAATAATTATTGGATGCAGATTATTCTTGGAAGTCTTATGTGGTCTAAGGAAGATCATCCCTTCATTGAAAATGGACTTTTCAAAGAATTGGAAAAGGTCACTGAGCAGGATGGTTTTATATTTAACTTTCATACAATGGAAACTCTTTTTCAATTGGAACAGAAGAAAAAAATGACATTATTAGAGACCTTCTGGCAGTACACAGGTTAGATATTTTAAATTTCAAAGTAAAAATGTATTGAATATTCTTTCATCTAAGTTTCTTATGGTTTTTTATTTTTGTTTTGGTAAAGTTTTGAAATTAATCCTGATATATTGTTTAAAAAAGTGAATCACATAATCTGTGCATTGTTGGCTCCAGAAGTCATGGCTTGTAGGTATGGTAATAATGTTTTTGTAGTTCAGTGAAACAAATAGGCATTTAATCAGGGTGTCAAATTATGTAAGCATGGAACCCTCTCACTGTTACATAGATCCAACAGCAGGGTTCAAAAGGTACAAAGCATATGTGTAACTAAACCAAAGAGTCCAAAGACAGGCATCAAAAGCCTCAAAGCTCATATTTAATTAAATTATGGAATCCAAGGGCAGGGTTCAAAAGGTATACAAACATGTAAAAAAAAACATGTTGTTGTGGGTCTTAAACTGAAAGGCTCTGAGATTATTGTAAATGAAAAAAAAATAACTTCTTTTTATTGTTTATAATAGAGCAGTCAAACTAACTCACTAACCAGTGGTACATAAATTTGCAATTTTTCAAATTTCAATGCAATCTCTGATTCTTCCATCCCATCTCCTACCACTGCTAGACCTTCCATGAGAGTTGTAAGGTCATTACATATTTGCCTGGTTAATTTCTTTATTTTACTTATTTTACAGATTTTAAATAACTCATGAAATCTTGTAATGCTATAATGCATTTTTAGCCCCAGGTGCCCTGTGGGCCAGGCTTAGGGTTTAGGATTAGGGTTGATGCTTTGTGGGCCAGGGTTAGGGTTTAGGATTAGGGTTGATACCCTGTGGGACAGGGACAGGGTTTAGGGTTAGGGTTGATACCCTGTGGGCCAGGGTTAAGGTTTAGGGTTAGGGTTGATGCCCTTTGGGCCAGGGTTAAGGTTTAGGGTTAGGGTTGATGCCCTGTGGGCCAGGGATTAGGTTTAGGGTTAGGGTTGATACCCTGTGGGCCAGGGTTAGGTTTTAGGGTTAGGGTTGATACTCTGTGGGCCAGGGTTAGGGTTTAGGATTAGGGTTGATGCCCCGTGGGTCAGGGTTCAGGTTTAGGGTTAGGGTTGATGCCCTGTGGGCCAGGGTTCAGGTTTAGGGTTAGGGTTGATACCCTGTGGGCCAGGGTTAGGTTTTAGGGTTAGGGTTGATAATCTGTGGGTTAGGGTTTAGGATTAGGGTTGATGCCCCGTGGGTCAGGGTTCAGGTTTAGGGTTAGGGTTGATGCCCCGTGGGTCAGGGTTCAGGTTTAGGGTTAGGGTTGATACCCTGTGGGCCAGGGTTAGGTTTTAGGGTTAGGGTTGATACTCTGTGGGCCAGGGTTAGGGTTTAGGATTAGGGTTGATGCCCCGTGGGTCAGGGTTCAGGTTTAGGGTTAGGGTTGATGCCCTGTGGGTCAGGGTTCAGGTTTAGGGTTAGGGTTGATGCCCCGTGGGTCAGGGTTCAGGTTTAGGGTTAGGGTTTATACCCTGTGGGCCAGGGTTAGGTTTTAGGGTTAGGGTTGATACTCTGTGGGCCAGGGTTAGGGTTTAGGATTAGGGTTGATGCCCCGTGGGTCAGGGTTCAGGTTTAGGGTTAGGGTTGATGCCCCGTGGGCCAGGGTTAGGGTTTAGGGTTAGTGTTGATAACCTGTGGGCCATGGTATCAAAAGGTTTACAAAGTAGGAAATTACTAAAATATCATCACTTTCAAATCAAAGGTTTAGAGGTAATTTAGATGGATCTTTGAAAAATTACAAACTTTGAAAGGTACAGAATTTAAATGTATCTTTGAAAAACTACAAAGGGTAAAAGTTAAAAAATTTAGATGGATCTCTAGAATTTTATTTATTATTGCTATGCATGAATGAACAGTGACAGTTTTAAACATTTATTTAAAGCCTTTGTTCAACAGGAAAATGCTTTGTTGATAGAGAGGTTTTAATCCCTAATCACTATTTAAACAGGTATGCTAATAAAATGACACTCTTTCTTGATATGTAATATGTGCTAATACCTGGAAAAACTCTAGTTCCTATTCAACATGTGATATCCATTATTACTGGAAAAGCCTTTGTCCCCATACAATATGTGATTGGCTTTAATACTAGAAAAGCCTTTGTCTCCATTCAATATGGGATATGCATTAATAGTGGGAAAACTTTGTCCCCATTTAATATGTGATATACAATTATATTCAAAAAGCCCTTGTCACCATTCAATGTGTTATATGCATTAATACTAGAAAAGTCTTTGTCCCCATTCAATATGTGATATACATTTTTACTAGAAAAGCCCTTGTCTCCATTCAATATGTGATATACATTAATACAAGAAAAGACTTTTTCCACATTCAATATGTGATATGCATTAATGCTAGAAAAGCTTTTGTCCCCATTCAGTATGTGATATACATTGAAAATAGACAAGCTTTTATCCCCATTCAATATGTTTTATACATTAATACAAGAAAAGCCTTTTTTCCCATTCAATATGTGATATACATTATTACTAGAAAAGCCTTTGTCCCCATTCATTATGTGATATACATTATTACTAGAAAAGCCTTTGTCCCCATTCAATATGTGATATTCATTAATACAGAAAAGCCTTTGTCCCCATTTAATATGTGATATACATTATTACTAGAAAAGCCTATGTCTCCATTCAATATTTGATGTACATTATTACTAGAAAAGCTGTTTGGTATAGTCAACATATGTCATGCAATTTTAGCTATTTCTTGACACCCTTCCCCCATCATCACACTTCATGACAAAAACCCAAACCCCTTTCTATGTGATGTCACAAATCTATTTTCCCCCTTTATTTTTTTAACAATTTCTTTTAATACTGAAAATAATGTATTGTAAATCATTTAACTATGTAGACATAAAAACAATATTTTATGTAAGATAGTGATTAATTAAACTTAGGCTTTTAAAAGGACTGCTTGGCTGGTTTAAAGTTTCTTCCAAATGGCTTATTGTAGCTAAGCAAAACTGGCCATCAATATTATTTAGTGTGATAATCAATTTGTGCTCTAATTAACTTTACTGGGACAATGGTTACATGATGCTTACCTTCTTACAATGAGCTATGCTTAGGAAGTAGACAAATGTATAGTCCAGTTTGGCATATATCTAAGCTGTCTTATCTTAAATGCTCTGTTAATTGATGTAAGGTTTTGATACTTCTGTAGTTTTCATGAGAAGGTGAACTATACATTATACCATGCAAAAAAACAATGGTTGTTCCTTGTTTTAGTTGATCACACCTGCCCTCATATTCAGTTTTGTGCACAGTTTAGTATTATCTTCCAATGAAGCATTCAGTTTTTTAAAATTTTTTTTCAAATCCCTTGCTTTCTTTAAATCTTCTTTGATTATCATTCTTTCTCTTTAGTTTCTTTTCCAACTCAGTTTCTTTTTTATTTATCTTTTAGCTCTAAGTTCTGCTTATTTGAAAGTAGTCATTGTTTGTGCCAAGTATACAAATGGACAAGGTCAGAATTTATTACATCATTTTGGAACTTTAAAAAGTAGCATTTCTCAGAGTAGCAAAATGGCTTATAGAAGTAATGACATTCAGGATGTTGTTCATTGGACTCTATCCTGAGTAGAAACTTTTTTGAAATTCATGGATCTTGTTTTGGTCCATAAGTTAAGATCTACTTTTCATAATGGAGATTGCCTTGAGCTCTTGCAACATGGTGTTAATTTTCTCAGCCAGATATTTGTCTTTCTTTACACTATTCCACTTTATAAGTTCATCTTGGTACATCTGTTTGCTTTTTTGTAGGACATGCTAGCACATAGGCATTAAATAGTGCTTTTTGTAGGATATGCTAGCACATAGGCATTAAATAGTGGTTTTTGTAGGATATGCTAGCACATAGGCATTAAATAGTGGTTTTTGTAGGATATGCTAGCACTTAGGCATTAAATAGTGGTTTTTGTAGGATATGCTGCTAGCACTTAGGCATTAAATAGTGGTTTTTGTAGGACATGCTAGCACATAGGCATTAAATAGTGCTTTTTGTAGGATATGCTAGCACTTAGGCATTAAATAGTGGTTTTTGTAGGATATGCTAGCACATAGGCATTAAATAGTGGTTTTTGTAGGATATGCTAGCACTTAGGCATTAAATAGTGGTTTTTGTAGGACATGCTAGCACATAGGCATTAAATAGTGGTTTTTATAGGATATGCTAGCACTTAGGCATTAAATAGTGGTTTTTGTAGGATATGCAGCTAGCACTTAGGCATTAAATAGTGCTTTTTGTAGGATATGCTAGCACATAGGCATTAAATAGTGGTTTTTGTAGGATATGCTAGCACATAAGCATTAAATAGTGGTTTTTGTAGGATATGCTAGCACTTAGGCATTAAATAGTGGTTTTTGTAGGATATGCTAGCACATAGGCATTAAATAGTGGTTTTTGTAGGATATGCTAGCACTTAGGCATTAAATAGTGGTTTTTGTAGGATATGCAGCTAGCACTTAGGCATTAAATAGTGGTTTTTGTAGGACATGCTAGCACATAGACATTAAATAGTGGTTTTTGTAGGATATGCTGCTAGCACTTAGGCATTAAATAGTGGTTTTTGTAGGATATGCAGCTAGCACATAGGCATTAAATAGTGGTTTTTGTAGGATATGCTAGCACTTAGGCATTAAATAGTGGTTTTTGTAGGATATGCTAGCACTTAGGCATTAAATAGTGGTTTTTGTAGGATATGCTAGCACTTAGGCATTAAATCAAGACTGAAATAATTTATTTTTATCTATTGCTATGGACTGCCTAAAAGTCATGAGAATTGAAACTAATGTGGCACTGGAAATCTTACATTGTATGGTTTTAATATTTAACACTGGAAAACTTGTGTTGTATGGTTTTACTTATATAACACTGGAAAACTTGCGTTGTATGGTTTTACTTATATAGCACTGGAAATCTTACATTGTATGGTTTTACTTATATAACACTGGAAAACTTGTGTTGTATGGTTTTACTTATATAACACTGGAAATCTTACATTGTATGGTTTTACTTATATAACACTGGAAAACTTACATTGTATGGTTTTACTTATATAACACTGGAAATCTTACATTGTATGGTTTTACTTATATAACACTGGAAAACTTGTGTTGTATGGTTTTACTTATATAACACTGGAAAACTTGCATTGTATGGTTTTACTTATATAACACTGGAAATCTTACATTGTATGGTTTTACTTATATAACACTGGAAAACTTGCGTTGTATGGTTTTACTTATATAACACTGGAAATCTTACATTGTATGGTTTTACTTATATAACACTGGAAAACTTACATTGTATGGTTTTACTTATATAACACTGGAAATCTTACATTGTATGGTTTTACTTATATAACACTGGAAATCTTGTGTTGTATGGTTTTACTTATATAACACTGGAAAACTTGTGTTGTATGGTTTTACTTATATAACACTGGAAAACTTGTGTTGTATGGTTTTACTTATATAACACTGGAAAACTTGTGTTGTATGGTTTTATCGTAAATGCTACTAGTGTCACATGCTGGCTTAATCCTCAAAGTTCTTCTCTCTTCTCATCCTGTATTTTTTTGATTGATTTCTTTAATATCATCAAGCTTCAAAGACTCTATGTACTAGTAAGACTGTTTATAATCTAGTCCTGTGTCAACAAAACTTTTCAATAAAAAGAAAGAAAGAAAGCTTGATATATTTATTCCTATTAATTTAGGGTGTCCCAGCGTGACACAGGGCACAACCTTGGTGCTACTTAACTAATTACATTTGTTGTTTGTTTTCACATAAAAAATGTTGAAAGATGAAATGTTCACTGCAAACTGAATACAGTCTTACTAAACTCCTTTGTCTTTGATCTCATTGAACTATTGTCAGCATGGGGATAACTTGCCTATCGTTTTACTTTTCTAAAATCTAAGTTTAATCACCAGCAATCCTGCAGTTTATTTTGTCTACATTTTGTTTTTAAAGTATGTACTACATTATATTGAAAGAATAATTTAAAGGTTATAACAATTATCCAATATTTCATCTGAGATAACAATATTGATATAAGTTGTCAATGAAGATTTATCTATTGCAGATAAAAATGAACTGATGATGCAGGTCACAAAATCTTTCTTGTTCTGATATTAGTTTTCAAAGTAGCTTTCCACGCTCATAGTTATTTTGACATCACATTTCTTCTACACCCCCTTTCTGTGTCACAACATTTTGCCTTCCTCCAAGCCCCTGTCACCTTGTAACATATGTGAATCAGCCCTTCTCCCCATTCAATGCTTGGTATATACTAATTCTGGGAGACCCCTTGTCTCCATTCAGTTCTTGGTATATACTAATACTGGGAGACCCCTTTGTCTCCATTCAATTCTTGGTATATACTAATACTGAGACCCCTTTTTCCCATTCAATTCTTACTATATACTAATACAGGGAGATCCCCATTCAATTATTGGCATATACTAATACTGGGAGATCCCCATTCAATTATTGGCATATACTAATACAGGGAGATCCCCATTCAATTATTGGCATATACTAATACAGGGAGATCCCCATTCAATTATTGGCATATACTAATACAGGGAGATCCCCATTCAATTATTGGCATATACTAATACAGGGAGATCCCCATTCAATTATTGGCATATACTAATACAGGGAGATCCCCATTCAATTATTGGCATATACTAATACTGGGAGATCCCCATTCAATTATTGGCATATACTAATACTGGGAGATGTCTTGTGCCCATTTAATGCATGATATATACCAGTACTGGAAAAGCACTTGTCTCCATTCAATACATTATAGGTACTAAACACTGGAAGAGCCCTTCTCCACATTCAGCATATATTATGTACTAAAAACTGGAAGAACCCTTGTCCCCATTTAGTATATGACATATACTAATACTGAAGGAGCCATTGTCCCTATTCAGTGTGTGACATGTACTTATACTGGAAAAGCACTTGTCCCTTTTCAATATGTGATATATACTAATGCAGGAAAAGTCCTTGTCCCCATTTAAGATGCAATAGTATGGATACCAACAATGGAAGAGTCCTCCTATAATATCCACCTGATAAGCATGATGTTTTTGGTTAGTTTGTTTTCCCTTTATGTTTTTCTCCATAAGCTATATTTCTTCAATCAAACTTTTTACTTTTTTTCAGTCACCCAATAATCAAGTGTTTTATTACTTCACCTCAAGTGATGGTCGTTTCCAGTTAGACAGTGTCACTGGTATTATTTCTGTACGCAGAAACCTGTATACTGAAACACAGAACAACTTTACAGTAAGAAATATTTTTTAAAATCTGATTTTTTCCTATTTTTTTTCTTACTGTTCATTTAGATGTTTATTTATGAATTTTCTTTACATTAGAATGAAGAGTAGCCTTAAACACTAAATGACTTTCAGTGACCATGATATCATTGATTTTAGTATAACTTTCCTCAGAAAGGTCTTGGAGATATTGGTAAAATTCTTAAATATTAAAAAGATGAGGCATTTTAGTAGGTCATTTCAGTATTTAACTTTACTTCACTTTAGAAAATAAGTTTAAAGGCCATTTGAAGATTAAATTGTGTGTTAGTATATACAGTATGTGTGTATGAGAGAGAGAAAGAGAGTGAACTTCCTTAGGACTAAAAGTTCTTAAATCAATTTAATTATTCATATGTGTATCAATTTAATTGTTTGTATGTATATTAATGTAACTGTTCATATGTCTATCAATTTAATTGTTCATATGTCTATTAATGTAATTGTTCATATGTCTATCAAATTAACTGTTCATATGTCTATCAAATTAATTGTTCATATGTCTATCAATTTAATTGTACATATGTCTATTTAATGTAATTGTTCATATGTCTATCAATTTAATTGTTCGCATGTTTATCATATTAATTGTTCATATGTCTATCAATTTAATTGTTTGTATGTATATTAATGTAATTGTTCATATGTCTATCAAATTAACTGTTCATGTCTATCAAATTAATTGTTCATATGTCAATCAATTTAATTGTTCATGTCTATTAATATAATTGTTCATATGTCTATCAATTTAATTGTTTGTATGTCTATCAAATTAATTGTTCATATGTCTATCAATTTAATTGTTTGTATGTCTATTAATGTAATTGTTCATATGTCTATCAATTTAATTGTTCATATGTCTATCAATTTAATTGTTTGTTTGTCTATTAATGTAATTGTTCATATGTCTATCAATTTAATTGTTCATATATCTATCAATTTAATTGTTTGTATGTCTATTAATGAAATTGTTCATATGTCTATTGAATTAATTGTTCATATGTCTATCATTTTAATTGTTTGTATGTCTATTAATGTAATTGTTCATATGTCTATCAAATTAATTGTTCACATGTCTATCAATTTAAGTTCCTTTCATTTTCATAATCTTTATACTCTACCCATGAGAGTCATAGGGCATACATTGATATGATTGCCCATCTAGCTATCTTTATATTCATTTGTCTGTCTGACTGTCTGTCACACTTTGGTTAAGTTTTACACTTAGGTGGGACATCTATGTTCATAAATACATTTCAAGTTTGTTAATGAATTTTACTCAAGATTATAATCCTATTCAATGTAATGCAATTGTCAAGTTTTCATGTGATACATAAATATATAATGATACATAAATACATTTGTTTCCTTTGTATTGACAGTCCATGATTTATTTGTGTACATATTTATTTTGTAATGACAGTCCATGATACATTAGTGTATATATTTATTTTTTATTGATGGTCTATGATACATTAGTTTATTTTTTCAATAGTCCATAATACATTAGTGTACATATTTATTTTTTTATTGACTGTCCATGATACATTAGTGTACTTACATATTTTTATTGACAGTCCATGATACATTTGTGTACATATTTTTTTTATTGACAGTCCATGATACATTAGTGTACATATTTATTTTTTTATTGACAGTCCATGATACATTCATGTACATATGTATTTTTTATTGGCAGTCCATGATACATTAGTATACATATTTATTTTTTATTGGCAGTATTCTATCTATGCTGAAGATGGGGGTTCACCACCAAAGAGGAGTGTTACCATCCAATTGACAATTGCCCTCTTAAGGAACAACTTTGCCCCCTATTTCATCAATGAGCCTTACACTGTTGACATTACCAACACCATGACCCCTCTGATCTCCCTTGTCCAAGTTACAGCCAGGGATGATGACATCAGTGTAAGGAAATTACAGCTGTGTTCATTTCAAATTACATCAGTGTTCAATTCAGATGACAGTGTTCATTTCATGCAGAATGTGAAACTAAATGAATAATTTTTACAATATCTGAGCACTATATGGAACTTACTGAGTGTATTTCCTAAGTTTCATTTAAACTGGATCCAGATTTAAAATTGTATTAATCACATGGTGGCAAACAATTTTTTAATTGTGTCAGATATAATGTATGGTAATGAATCTCACACAGCTAGTTGAATTACAACAGTGGCAATTATAATGCATATAAGGTAATGGATGCCATACAGCTAGTTGAATTACAACAGTGTCAGATATAATAGATGTATGGTAATGGATGCCATACAGCTGTTTGAATTACAACAGTGTCAGATATAATAGATGTATGGTAATGGATGCCATACAGCTAGTTGAATTACAACAGTGTCAGATATAATAGATGTATGGTAATGGATGCCATACAGCTAGTTGAATTACAACAGTGTCAGATATAATAGATGTATGGTAATGGATGCCATACAGCTAGTTGAATTACAACAGTGTCAGATATAATAGATGTATGGTAATGGATGCCATACAGCTAGTTGAATTAAAACAGTGTCAGATATAATAGATGTATGGTAATGGATGCCATACAGCTAGTTGAATTAAAACAGTGTCAGATATAATAGATGTATGGTAATGGATGCCATACAGCTAGTTGAATTACAACAGTGTCAGATATAATAGATGTATGGTAATGGATGCCATACAGCTAGTTGAATTAAAACAGTGTCAGATATAATAGATGTATGGTAATGGATGCCATACAGCTAGTTGAATTACAACAGTGTCAGATATAATAGATGTATGGTAATGGATGCCATACAGCTAGTTGAATTAAAACAGTGTCAGATATAATAGATGTATGGTAATGGATGCCATACAGCTAGTTGAATTACAACAGTGTCAGATATAATAGATGTATGGTAATGGATGCCATACAGCTAGTTGAATTAAAACAGTGTCAGATATAATAGATGTATGGTAATGGATGCCATACAGCTAGTTGAATTACAACAGTGTCAGATATAATAGATGTATGGTAATGGATGCCATACAGCTAGTTGAATTACAACAGTGTCAGATATAATAGATGTATGGTAATGGATGCCATACAGCTGTTTGAATTATATATTTCACATAATATAACTGATATAAGATTTCCTCATTGGTATGATAGTGCACATGTACTATGAGCAGCATTATATTAAGGTATCACTGCATCATTATAGGAGGCAACACTAAAGAATATTAGGGAGATAACACTGTACAGCATTATAGGGAGGTAATACTGTACAATCTGATAGAGAGGTAATACTGTACAACATTATAGAGAGGTAACACTACAAATGATAGAGGTAACACTGTACAGCATTATAGGGAGGTAATACTGTACATGATAGAGAGGTAATACTGTACAACATGATAGAGAGGTAATACTGTACAACATGATAGAGAGGTAATGCTGTACAACATGATAGAGAGGTAATACTGTACAACATAATAAGGAGTTAACACTGTAGAGCAATATAGGGAGCTGCCACTGTTCATTGTTATGCTGTACAAGTTATTATTCAGATTGTTTGTTTTTTTTTAAATTTCCTCAAAATGGAAAATTGGTCCTGGAAATTTGCAAATTTCATTTTTAAAATATTTTCAGAATTCTGTGTAAATGCACATTTTAATGTAATATTGCATTCTCAGTATTTTCTTTATACACTGTTAAATCCCTTCAAATGTGTATATAATATTTCTGTATAGTATTAAATGCACTCAAATATTTATAACATATTTCTGTTCTTTATCTGAAGGCACCATACAATACACTAACCTACTCTCTGATTGGAGACGACAATGCCCCCAACCTGTTCCAAATCAATCAGCAAGGTCAGATCAGCATCAGGTCTGGATCAACAGTCAACATAGATAGTGTAACATACTATAGGGTAAGTCTCCAGCAGTGTACTGAAATTTACATCAGGCACCAGATTAGGTCTCTATCAGTGTATGTGATGAACATCAGGCATCAGAGTAAGTCTGTAGCAGTAACATATGTTAAGTCTCTGGCAGTGTATAGTAATTTACATGCACCAGGTTAAGTCTCTGGCAGTGTATAGTAATTTACATGCACCATGTTAAGTCTCTGGCAGTGTATAGTAATTTACATGCACCAGGTTAAGTCTCTGGCAGTGTATAGTAATTTGCATGCACCAGGCTAAGTCTCTGGCAGTGTATAGTAATTTACATTCACCAGGTTAAGTCTCTGGCAGTGTATAGTAATTTGCATGCACCAGGTTAAGTCTCTGGCAGTGTATAGTAATTTACATGCACCAGGTTAAGTCTCTGGCAGTGTATAGTAATTTACATGCACCAGATTAAGTCTCTGGCAGTGTATAGTAATTTACATGCACCAGGTTAAGTCTCTGGCAGTGTATAGTAATTTACATGCACCAGGTTAAGTCTCTGGCAGTTTATAGTAATTTACATGCACCAGGTTAAGTCTCTGGCAGTGTATAGTAATTTACATGCACCAGGTTAAGTCTCTGGCAGTGTATAGTAATTTGCATGCACCAGGCTAAGTTTCTGGCAGTGTATAGTAATTTACATTCACCAGGTTAAGTCTCTGGCAGTGTATAGTAATTTACATGCACCATGTTAAGTCTCTGGCAGTGTATAGTAATTTACATGCACCAGATTAAGTCTCTGGCAGTGTATAGTAATTTACATGCACCAGGTTAAGTCTCTGGCAGTGTATAGTAATTTACATGCACCAGGTTAAGTCTCTGGCAGTGTATAGTAATTTACATGCACCAGGTTAAGTCTACAACAGTGTATGTGATGTACACCAAGACTCAGGGTAAGTCTGTAGCGGTGTATGTGATGTACACCAGGCCTCTAAGTAAGTCACTAGCAGTGTATGTGATGTATATCAGACCTCCAGGTATGTATGTAGTAGTGTATGTAATGTACACCAGTCCTCCAAGTAAATCTCTAGCAGTGCATGGGATGGACACCAGGCCTCAAAATAAGTCTCTAGCAGTAACAAGTAATTTACATCAGGCCTTAGAATAAGTTTCCAGCAGTGTATAGCAATCTTCATCGGACCTCAAGGCAAGTCTTTAGCAGTGTATCAGGCTTGAGAGTAAGTTTACGGTAATATACATAGACTGATTACCAGGTCTGACTTGCTTATGTCATGACAGTGTCTATCAAAGGATAGGTCTTATGCATGAGACAGCTTTGGTGTTAATGGCATGGCTGTGTATTAAAAGGAGGGGGTCAATCTCTTTCTTAAACATAGTGAGTTGATGATAGTATTGCAGGTAGTTCTTAGAATATGAAGTTAGAAGTGAATAGTTATGAAACATCTGTATCATGGGTCTTTAGATGTTCATTAAAAATGGTGAAGTAGACAATGATTCATGCAAGAAGATTTTTTTAGGCAATAACTTGCTATCTGTTTGGGAATAGTTGCAACAACATGCTCTGTGTATATGACCAGAATCTCTCAAATTGGTTATCAATGGCATTGGTATTCAAAAATCTAATAAAAGTCAAGAAACACTGGTAGCGTCACATGATTAGTCACTTTCTCTGAGCTTTAAAAGATAGTAATAACTGGTTTGAATCTCACCATCCAAACATATATCTCTATTTACACTTACTGGCTTGAATCTCACCGTCCAAACACATATCTCTGTTTGCACTTACTGGCTTGAGTCTCACCATCCAAACATATATCTCTATTTACACTTACTGGCTTGAGTCTCGCCATCCAAACATATATATCTATTTGTACTTACTGGCTTGAGTCTTGCCATCCAAACACATATCTCTGTTTACACTTATTGGCTTGAGTCTCGCTGTCCAAACACATATATCTGTTTCCACTTCTTGGCTTGAGTCTCGCCGTCCAAACACATATCTCTGTTTACACTTACTGGCTTGAGTCTCACCATCCAAACATATATCCCTTGGTACTACCACTCACAAGCATCTGCTATCAAAACCCTTGGTATTACCATTCTTAAACATATGCTGTCAAAACCCTTGGTACTACCACTCACAAACATCTGCTGTCAAAACCCTTGGTACTACCACTCACAAACATTTGCTGTCAAAACCCTTCATCCCAACCATTGTATACCCTTCCTCATCAAATCTAATCTTCATGGTAGACATTTTGCAAATTGCTAAAAAATATTTTGCTAGGAGAGATGTTTTTTGTAAAACATTTTGGTCCTCTTTGAGGCAATAAACAGCATGTCTATCTAGTGCTGATACAAAATTCAAGCCTGGTAGATATTTGAGTTAAGAGATTTTTATATATATATTTTAACCATTTCCAGAATATCTGATGACTTTATGAAACAAGTGCTTGTTTTAGTTTACATCAATTTTCTTTCACATAGGTGCGTGTCCAAGCAGCTGATGGTGGCATTCCCAGCAAAACTGCTGTGACAGTTGTCTTTTTGAACATCACACGGAACCGTTTCTCTCCATCATTCCAAAGTCCCAACTACAATACTTTGATCCCTGTCACACAGGCACTTGGAGTGCGAATCATCCAGGTCCAAGCCACAGATTCGGATTCAGCGGTAGATTTGACTTTTCATTAAGAAATTTTGGTCTGTGTGATAAGATTCCTCATGTCTTACAAAATTACAAATGTACAGAGACAGCTCTCAAGTTGGTCATATTAGTCTTCAAAATTATAGCTAAATATGACCCATATCTGTAGATGTGATGTAATTTTTGTGTATATGATATTTCTTGTTAAATATCAAAATTGCATCCTTTCTTTCTTCTATTTTGTACTATTTCATCAATGTGATAGACAATGAATGGGACAAAATGAATGGGATAGACAATGAATGGGATAGACAATGAATGGGTTAGACAATGAATGTGATAGACAGTGAATAATATAGACAATGAATGGGTTAGACAATGAATGTGACAGACAATGAATGGGACAGAATAAATGGGATAGACAATGAATGGGTTAGACAATAAATGATTTAGATAATGAATGGGATAGACAGTGAATAGGATAGACAATGAATGGGTTAGACAATGAATGGGACAGACAATGAATGGGATAGACAGTGGATGGGACAGATGATGAATGGGACAGACAATGAATGGGATAGACAATGGATGGGACAGACAATGGATGGGACAGACAAAGGATAGGATAGAAATGAAAGGGATAAACAATGAATGGGATAGACAATGAATGGGATAGACAATTAATAGGATAGACAATGAATGGGATAGAAAATGAATGAGGTAGACAATGGACGGGACAGATGATGAATGGGATATACAATAAATAGGATAGACAATGAATGAGACAGACAATGAATGGGATAGACAATGAATGGGATAGACAACAGATGTAATAGACAATGAATGGGATAGATGGTGAATAGTATAGACATTGAATGGGATATAAAATGAATGGAATATACAATGGATGGGATAGACAATGAATGGGATAGACAATGGATAGGATAGACAATGGGATAGAAATGAATGGGATAGACATTGGATGTGATAGACATGAATGGAATAGACAGTGAATGGGATAGACAATGTATCAGATAGACAATGAATGGGATAGACAATGAATGGGATAGACAATGAATAGGATAGACAATGCATGGGATAGACAAAAAATGAGACAGACAATGAATGGGATAGACAATGAATGGGATACACAATATATGGAATAGACAATGATTATGAATATATATTTACTATTTTGGAAGATGATCATCCCATTATTAATGAAGTCATGCCCTACTATCCTGTATGAGTGGTAATATTATGACCAGGTGTTATGTGTAAAGGATTAACTTTTTTAATCATTAATTACAACATAGAATCATTAGCTTATTCTTTTAAAGATGCTGAATGAATAATTTAACAGATAGTAAAATCTTAATGCATACTGGATTTGCAATGTGGATATGAACTAGTATTGGGTGATTACAAGTTTTACTGCAGTCATTTATGAGCTGTGTCATGCAAAATGTGGATAAGATTACAAGTTGTACAGGATAGCATGCATGACTTCATAAATAAGGGCATATTCATCTTCCAAAATATATATAAAATGACACCACAACAACAAAAAATTGGAAAAATAGTAAGTGAACCTATATATCACTTCAAAGGAAGTAAGACTGGACAGTTAGCTGGAAGCATTTCTAAGAATTTAAGAAATATTTAAGTTTTCATTTAATTTAATTACTTTAGTAGTAACATGCATTTTAGGTTCTTGAACACTAGGACCATTTTTGTTTCCTTTGATCGGACATTTTTCCAGCTGACAATGTTTTTAATAGTCATTTGTAAACATCACAATATTTGGATTTGCTTTGCTTTTATTGCTGAGGAATTGCCATTCCTGTCTCTGTCATGCCTCTTGAAGCAGGTTGGCCCATTGGTAAACATCAGCTCTGAGGTAATGAAACATTTGTCCAGTTCATATTTCTCTTAAATTGAAGGTGTGTTAATTTATTAGAATTAATATATAAGTTGATTGTGCCATACTCTTGATAGAAAGCACAGGTGACTCATTTAGTTTTTAATCAGAATTTAACAGTTTGTAAATTTGTATTTTTTTAAATCATAAGATCATTATTCTTGTTAGAAGAAAAATTCTTGTGACTTGATGTAGTGTAATAAAAGTTTTAATTAGACATAAAGTAAAATCAATACATTATTTATTTATTTAGTTAGTTAATTAGTTAGTTCAATAACTATTAATTTTCAATATGTTGCAAAATTAAATTCACAAATAAATGCTAAATAAACATGACTGTAGTTGTCTAATAATCTCATCAGGACCCAATAAAGAATGTGACAGGTGACATGTGCTGGTCATATAATCTTGACATTTGAATAATGAATGTGACAGGTGACTGTGTGATGTTGACTTTTAAATAAAGAATGTAACAGGTAACATGTGCTGACCATGTGATCTTAATGTTTGAATAATGAATGTGTGAGATGTATATGATATAGATTTTTATGTAGCTTTAACAATTTTTCAGTGTGGCAGTTTATAGTGATGTCTAGCACTGGGGGATCATGCCATATACATGTAGCATAATGTCCCACCCAGTCACATTATCCTGACACCAGGCCAACCAGTCCTAACACTAACATCTTAATTCTAAGCACCAATCAAGGCAGCTGTTAGTACCATTTTTGTAAGTCTTTGGTATGACTCACAGGGAATTGAACCCATGACCTCCCACATTGGAGGCAGAACCACTAACCACTAGGCCACCAAAGTGGTGTGAGAGGTGACATACAGTGATCTTGACTCCTGATGAATTCCATAGATTGCTTTAAAAGTAAACTTGCTAGTAAATAATTCCCTAGATTTCTTGAAAAGTAAACTTGCTAGTAAATAATTCCATAAATTGCTTGAAAAGTAAACTTGCTAGTAAATAATTCCATAGATTTCTTGAAAAGTAAACTTGCTAGTAAATAATTCCATAGATTTCTTGAAAAGTAAACTTGCTAGTAAATAATTCCATAGTATTTTTGAAAAGTAAACTTGCTAGTAAATAATTCCATAGCTTTCTTGAAAAGTAAACTTGCTAGTAAATAATTCCATAGCTTTCTTGAAAAGTAAACTTGCTAGTAAATAATTCCACAGATTGCTAAAAAAGTAAACTTGCTAGTAAATAATTCCCTAGATTTCTTGAAAAGTAAACTTGCTAGTAAATAATTCCATAAATTGCTTGAAAAGTAAACTTGCTAGTAAATAATTCCATAGATCTCTTGAAAAGTAAACTTGCTAGTAAATAATTCCACAGATTGCTTAAAAAGTAAACTTGCTAGTAAATAATTCCATAGATTACTTGAAAAGTAAACTTGCTAGTAAATAATTCCATTGATTTCTTGAAAAGTAAGCTTGCTAGTAAATAATTCCATAGATTGCTTGAAAAGTAAACTTGCTAGTAAATAATTCCATAAATTGCTTGAAAAGTAAACTTGCTAGTAAATAATTCCATTGATTTCTTGAAAAGTAAACTTGCTAGTAAATAATTCCATAGATTGCTTGAAAAGTAAACTTGCTAGTAAATAATTCCATAGATTGCTTGAAAAGTAAACTTGCTAGTAAATAATTCCATAGATTACTTGAAAAGTAAACTTGCTGGTAAATAATTCCATTGATTTCTTGAAAAGTAAGCTTGCTAGTAAATAATTCCATAGATTGCTTGAAAAGTAAACTTGCTAGTAAATAATTCCATAAATTGCTTGAAAAGTAAACTTGCTAGTAAATAATTCCATAGATTGCTTGAAAAGTGAACATGCTAGTAAATAATTCCATAGATTACTTGAAAAGTAAACTTGCTAGTAAATAATTCCATAGATTGCTTGAAAAGTGAACATGCTAGTAAATAATTCCATAGTATTTCTTGAAAAGTGAACATGCTAGTAAATAATTCCATAGATTACTTGAAAAGTAAACTTGCTAGTAAATAATTCCATAGATTGCTTGAAAAGTAAACTTGCTGGTAAATAATTCCATTGATTTCTTGAAAAGTAAACTTGCTAGTAAATAATTCCATAGATTGCTTGAAAAGTAAACTTGCTAGTAAATAATTCCATAGATTGCTTGAAAAGTAAACTTACTAGTAAATAATTCCAAAGATTTCTTGAAAAGTAAACTTGCTAGTAAATAATTCCATAGATCTCTTGAAAAGCAAACTTGCTAGTAAATAATTCCACAGATTGCTTAAAAAGGAAACTTGCTAGTAAATAATTCCCTAGATTTCTTGAAAAGTAAACTTGCTAGTAAATAATTCCATAAATTGCTTGAAAAGTAAACTTGCTAGTAAATAATTCCATAGATCTCTTGAAAAGTAAACTTGCTAGTAAATAATTCCACAGATTGCTTAAAAAGTAAACTTGCTAGTAAATAATTCCATAGATTACTTGAAAGGTAAACTTGCTGGTAAATAATTCCATTGATATCTTGAAAAGTAAGCTTGCTAGTAAATAATTCCACAGATTGCTTGAAAAGTAAACTTGCTAGTAAATAATTCCATAAATTGCTTGAAAAGTAAACTTGCTAGTAAATAATTCCATAGATTGCTTGAAAAGTGAACATGCTAGTAAATAATTCCATAGATTACTTGAAAAGTAAACTTGCTAGTAAATAATTCCATAGATTGCTTGAAAAGTGAACATGCTAGTAAATAATTCCATAGTATTTCTTGAAAAGTAAACTTGCTGGTAAATAATTCCATTGATTTCTTGAAAAGTAAACTTGCTAGTAAATAATTCCATAGATTGCTTGAAAAGTAAACTTGCTAGTAAATAATTCCATAGATTGCTTGAAAAGTAAACTTGCTAGTAAATAATTCCATAGATTGATTGAAAGGTAAACTTGCTAGTAAATAATTCCATAGATGTCTTGAAAAGTAAACTTGCTAGTAAATAATTCCATAGATTGCTGGAAAAGTAAACTTGCTAGTAAATAATTCCATAGATTTCTTGAAAATTAAACTTGCTAGTAAATAATTCCATAGATTGCTTGAAAAATAAACTTGCTAGTAAATAATTCCATAGATTACTTGAAAAGTAAACTTGCTAGTAAATAATTCCATAGTTTTCTTGAAAAGTAAACTTGCTAGTAAATAATTCCATAGTATTTTTTGAAAAGTAAACTTGCTAGTAAATAATTCCATAGCTTTCTTGAAAAGTAAACTTGCTAGTAAATAATTCCATAGATTGCTTGAAAAATAAACTTGCTAGTAAATAATTCCATAGATTTCTTGAAAAGTAAACTTGCTAGTAAATAATTCCATAGATTTCTTGAAAAGTAAACTTGCTAGTAAATAATTCCATAGTATTTTTTGAAAAGTAAACTTGCTAGTAAATAATTCCATAGCTCTCTTGCAAGGTAAACTTGCTAGTAAATAATTCCATAGATTTCTTGAAAAGTAAACTTGGTAGTAAATAATTCCATAGCTTTCTTGAAAGGTAAACTTGCTAGTAAATAATTCCATAGTTTTCTTGAAAAATATACTTGCTAGTAAATAATTCCATAGATTGCTTGAAAAGTAAACTTGCTAGTAAATAATTCCATAGATTGCTTGAAAAGTAAATTTGCTAGTAAATAATTCCACAGATTGCTTAAAAAGTAAACTTGCTAGTAAATAATTCCATAGATTGCTTGAAAAGTAAACTTGCTAGTAAATAATTCCATAGATTGCTTGAAAAGTAAACTTGCTAGTAAATAATTCCATAGATTTCTTGAAAAGTAAACTTGCTAGTAAATAATTCCATAGATCTCTTGAAAAGTAAACTTGCTAGTAAATAATTCCATAGATTGCTTGAAAAGTAAGCTTGCTAGTAAATAATTCCATAGATTGCTTGAAAAGTAAGCTTGCTAGTAAATAATTCCATAGATTGCTTGAAAAGTAAACTTGCTTGTAAATAATTCCATAGATTGCTTGAAAAGTAAACTTGCTAGTAAATAATTCCATAGATTGCTTGAAAAGTAAACTTGCTTGTAAATAATTCCATAGATTGCTTGAAAAGTAAACTTATTAGTAAATAATTCCATTGATTTCTTGAAAAGTAAACTTGCTAGTAAATAATTCCATAGTATTTCTTGAAAAGTAAACTTGCTAGTAAATAATTCCATAGTATTTTTTGAAAAGTAATCTTGCTAGTAAATAAGTCCATAGATTTCTTGAAAAGTAAACTTGCTAGTAAATAATTCCATAGATTGCTTGAAAAGTAAACTTGCTAGTAAATAATTCCATAGATTTCTTGAAAAGTAAACTTGCTAGTAAATAATTCCATAGTATTTTTTTCAAAACACATCTAAGATCTCAAGATATTGGCATGCAGGTTGTTGGTGTTTGGGATTTCAGTGTATGATAGGCTGTACATAGCAGCCAGTGTAACTGGTGGAGAAAGAACCTGGAAAAACCCCAGTAAGAGCCACTGACCCACAGGAAGCTACTGGCAAACTTTTTCACATACCCAAATTGACAGAGCCCAAGACTTGAACCCATGCAGAAAGAGATGATATAGTAGCAATCATTAAAGACATCAGATAACTTGACCATACAGGGACCATGACATGCCCCCAACATGCTTCTGAAATGCATGGCCACACAGGGACCATGACATGCCCCCAACATGCTTCTGACATGCATGGCCACACAGGGTCCATGACATGCCCCCAACATGCTTCTGACATGCATGGCCACACATGGTCCATGACATGCCCCCAACATGCTTCTTAAAAGCATGGCCACACAGGAACCATGACATGCCCCCAACATGCTTCTGAAATGCATGGCCTCACAGGGACCATGACATGCCCCCAACATGCTTCTGAAATGCATGGCCACACAGGGACCATGACATGCTCCCAACATGCTTCTGACATACATGGCCACACAGGGTCCATGACATGCCCCCAACATGCTTCTGACATGCATGGCCACACAGGGACCATGACATGCTCCCAACATGCTTCTGACATACATGGCCACACAGGGTCCATGACATGCCCCCAACATGCTTCTGACATGTATGTTATGGCCACTCAACACTTTTATTCACAATTAGTTGTAGATTGATTTGTGTCCTTTAAAATTTATAGCTTCAAATAAACAAATTAAATTTTCTATATCTATGATCAAATTAATTAATTTTTTAGGAAGTAAATTTATTATCATTTCAGTATGTCACTCATAATTCTGTGTGTTTATTGTTTTTTTTTTTACTTTAGTCAAATTAAGCATTTGCATCATAATTTGAGATACATTTCAATGAGACAAGTCATATTTGCAAAAGTAATGTCATATATTTACTTTAGTTATACCATCTTTAGTTGTTGACAAGAAATAATACATGTATTTTCAATAATAATAGAGAGGAGATCCCTGCTAGAATATTTATGTATGTTAATCCAGAAGTCAGATCTTTATTATTGTGATGTATATACATAATGCAGTTGTTTAACATGGATGTTATTTGAACTTCATGACTTTTAACACAGATTTTATTTAATCAATGTTCTGTTATTTTGCAGGCCCCTTACAACAGCTTGCAGTATTCATTACTGGGGAGTGTCAGAGCACTTAATTATTTTCAAATTGATGTCGGTACTGGAGTTATTTCACTTTACAATCCTGTGTACAATGATCCCGATGCCTTGACAGGCTACATGGTAGGCAGACCATTTCAGAAATATCTTAACAAAATAAACCTGACACAGCTGTCATCTATTACAGAAATATCTTAACAAAATAGACCTGATACAGCTGTCATCCATTACAGAAATATTTTAACAAAATATACTTGACAAAGCTGTCATCCATTACAGAAATATTTTAACAAAATATACTTGACAAAGCTGTTATACATTACAGAAATATTTTAACAAAATAGACATGTCAGAGCTGTCCTCCATTACATAAATATTTTAACAAAATAGACCTGATAGTCCCTCATTACAAAAGATAAGTCACTGATACAGCTCTTCCTATTGAAATAGATAAATCACTGACATAGCTGTCCACCATTATAGAAGAAAAATATGTGATACAGCTGTCCCCATTATATTAGATAAATCAGTGATACAGCAGTCTCCCATTATAGAAGATTAATCAATGTTAAAGCTGTCCCACATTATAGAAGAAAATCACTAATACAGCTGTCATACATTATAGAAGAAAGATCACTGATACAACTGTTGTACATTATAGAAGAAAGATTACTGATACAACTGTTGTACATTATAGAAGAAAGATTACTGATACAACTGTTGTACATTATAGAAGAAAGATCACTGATACAACTGTTGTACATTATAGAAGAAAGATTACTGATACAACTGTTGTACATTATAGAAGAAAGATCACTGATACAACTGTTGTACATTATAGAAGAAAGATCACTGATACAACTGTTGTACATTATAGAAGAAAGATTACTGATACAACTGTTGTACATTATAGAAGAAAGATCACTGATACAACTGTTGTACATTATAGAAGAAAGATCACTGATACAACTGTTCCCCATTATAGTTTGCTTCACTGTAATAAAATTCCACATATATAATGTAATGATATGAACCCTTGAACAAAACTTATACAATGGAAAGTTGTTTTTAAAAGAATTGTGAAATCTATCAGCTGAAAATTATAATTAGCACCCCTGAAATTACATGTTTTGATTAATATAAATAGTACCTCTGACATTAAATTTTGGATTACTATAAATAGCACCCCAGAAATTACATTTTTGATTAGCTAGTTTTAATTGTTCCCAGTAAACTTTTGTATTTGATTGGTAGCAGGCTGAAATAGGAAATTACCTACCCTCCAATCATGCAGGGCATGCTACCATTAGTCATTTAAAAACAATGGTGTATGATAAGCCTGGATTGATGACAAGAATGGGAAGGGACAAACATGTAGTTGTCAGCTATTAAGTTTCATGGATGTTAAGGCCAAAAAATGTTTAGAGGTGAAACCCTGATGGGGTTTAAGTGCTCCCCACTTGCCCCTATGTGCAGGTATCCATTTGATGAGATGGATATTATTATTTGTTATTCTAAACTAGTGAATGAAGTGCTGCAATACAGTCCAAAGTGCATTATCCAAACATGCAAGAGAAAGTATCAGTGACAGATTGATATGCATTTTTAAAATATAGCTGGTAAGTGAAGTTATATTGAAGATGTGGAAGTGAGACTGTGCTCTGCATGTAACACAGGTATGTGAAGTTATTTTGAAGACAATGAAATCTAATTTGACTGCTCTGTGTAGATTTTAATCATCTAATAATTACTCTTTCTAGCTAACAGTGGCAGTAAAAGATTTAGGGTCACCCTCCAGGGCTGGGACTAACTCTGCGACAGTATTGGTGTCTGTGTATGGCAATGACAACCCACCAGTATTTATAAACCAGCCATATTTTACAAGCATTGATCGAAATACAGCCTCCAACAGTGAAATCTCCAGAGTAACAGTTACTGATGCAGACACTATTGTAAGTCCAATTTGAAATCACGTACTGCATGCTTTCAACAAAGAATCATATTTAAGAATCTAATAATTAATGCTAAGTGGGTTGATTTATATTAAACCAGTGTTAGATTGGTTACATTATACTGAATCTGATACTCTTATATGGGTAATGTTGTATTGATTCAGACGGCTTGATGTGGTACTGATTCAGACAATGTTAGATGGGTAATGTTGTACTGATCCAGACAATGTTAGATGGGTAATGTTGTACTGATACAGACAATGTTAGATGACTTGATGTTGTACTGATTCAGACAATGTTAGATGACTTGATGTGGTACTGATTCAGACAATGTTAGATGGCTTGATGTGGTACTGATTCAGACAATGTTAGATGGCTTGATGTTGTACTGATTCAGATGTTGTTAGATGGCTTGCTTGATGTGGTACTGATTCAGACAGTGTTAGGGTGGCCTGATGTTGTACTGATTCAGACAATGTTAGATGGGTAATGTTGTACTGATTCAGACAATGTTAGATGACTTGATGTTGTACTGATTCAGACAGTGTTAGATGGCTTGATGTGGTACTGATTCAGACAGTGTTAGATGGCTTGATGTGGTACTGATTCAGACAATGTTAGATGGGTAATGTTGTACTGATTCAGACAATGTTAGATGGGTAATGTTGTACTGATACAGACAATGTTAGATGACTTGATATTGTACTGATTCAGACAATGTTAGATGACTTGATGTGGTACTGATTCAGACAATGTTAGATGGCTTGATGTGGTACTGATTCAGACAATGTTAGATGGCTTGATGTTGTACTGATTCAGATGTTGTTAGATGGCTTGATGTGGTACTGATTCAGACAGTGTTAGGGTGGCCTGATGTTGTACTGATTCAGACAATGATAGATGGGTAATGTTGTACTGATACAGACAATGTTAGATGACTTGATGTTGTACTGATTCAGACAGTGTTAGATGGCTTGATGTGGTACTGATTCAGACAGTGTTAGATGGCTTGATGTGGTACTGATTCAGACAATGTTAGATGGGTAATGTTGTACTGATTCAGACAATGTTAGATGGGTAATGTTGTACTGATACAGACAATGTTAGATGGGTAATGTTGTACTGATACAGACAATGTTAGATGGGTAATGTTGTACTGATACAGACAATGTTAGATGGCTTGATGTGGTACTGATTCAGACAATGTTAGATGGGTAATGTTGTACTGATTCAGACAATGTTAGATGACTTGATGTTGTACTGATTCAGACAGTGTTAGATGGCTTGATGTGGTACTGATTCAGACAATGTTAGATGGCTTGATGTGGTACTGATTCAGACAATGTTAGATGGGTAATGTTGTACTGATTCAGACAATGTTAGATGGGTAATGTTGTACTGATTCAGACAATGTTAGATGGGTAATGTTGTACTGATACAATGTTAGATGACTTGATGTTGTACTGATTCAGACAGTGTTAGATGGCTTGATGTGGTACTGATTCAGACAATGTTAAATGGCTTGATGTGGTACTGATTCAGATAATGTTAGATGGCTTGATGTGGTACTGATTCAGATGTTGTTAGATGGCTTGATGTGGTACTGATTCAGACAGTGTTAGGGTAGCCTGATGTTGTACTGATTCAGACAATGTTAGATGGGTAATGTTGTACTGATACAGACAATGTTAAATGGCTTGATGTTGTACTGATTCAGACAGTGTTAGATGGCTCAATGTTGTACTGACTCTGACAGTGTTAAAAGGCTTGATGTTGCACTGATTCAGACAATGTTAGATGGTTTGATGTTGTACTGATTCATACAGTGTTAGATAGCTTGATGTGCTGATTCAGACAATGTTAGATGGCTTGATGTACTGATTCAGACAGTGTTAGATTGCTTGATGTTGTACTGACTCAGACAATGTTAGATGGCTTGATGTTGTACTGATTCAGACAGTGTTAGATGGCTTGATGTACTGATTCAGACATTGTTAGATGGCTTGATGTTGTACTGACTCTGACAGTGTTAAAAGGCTTGATGTTGCACTGTTTCAGACAATGTTAGACGGCTTGATGTTGTACTGATTCAGACAGTGTTAGATGGCTTGATGTTGTACTGATTCAGACAGTGTTAGATGGCTTGATGTTGTACTGATTCAGACAGTGTTAGATGGCTTGATGTTGTACTGATTCAGACAGTGTTAGATGGCTTGATATTGTACTGACTCTGACAGTGTTAAAAGGCTTGATGTTGCACTGTTTCAGACAATGTTAGACGGCTTGATGTTGTACTGATTCAGACAGTGTTAAATGGCTTAATATTGTACTGATTCAGACAGTGTTAGATGGTTTGATGTTGTACTGATTCAGACAGTGTTAGATGGCTTGATGTTATATTGATTCAGATAGTGTTAGATGGCTTGATGTTGGACTGAACCAGATAGTGTTAGATGGCTTGATGTTGTACTGATTCAGACAATGTTAGATGGATTGATTTTGTACTGATTCAGACAATGTTAGATGGATTGATTTTGTACTGATTCAGACAGTGTTAGATGGCTTGATGTTATACTGATTTAGATAGTGTTAGATGGTTTGATGTTGGACTGAACCAGACAGTGTTAGATGGCTTGATGTTGAACTGATTCAGACAATGTTAGATTGCTTGATGTTGGACTGATTCAGACAATGTTAGATGTTGTACTGATTCAGACAGTGTTAGATGGCTTGATGTTATACTGATTCAGGTAGTGTTAGATGGCTTGATGTTGGACTGAATCAGATAGTATTAGATGGCTTAGTGTTGTACTGATTCAGACAATGTTAGATGGCTTGATGTTGTACTTTTCTGATCGTGTTAGATGGCTTGATGTTGGAATGAATCAGACAATGTTAGATGGCTTGATGTACTGATTCAGACAATGTTAGATGGCTTGATGTACTGATTCTGACAGTGTTAGATGGCTTGATGTTGTACTGAATCAGATAATGTTAAATGGCTTGATGTTATACTTATTCAGACAGTGTTAGATGGCTTGATGTGTTACTGACTCAGACAGTGTTAGATGTCTTGATGTTGTAATGAATCAGACAGTGTTAGATGGATTGATGTTGTACTGATTCAAACAGTGTTAGATGGCTTAATGTTGTACTGATTCATACATTGTTAGATGGCTTGATATTGTACTGATTCAGACAGTGTTAGATGGCTTGATAATGTACTGATTCAGACAGTGTTAAATGGCTTGATGTTGTACTGAATCAGACAGAGTTACATGTCTTAATGTTGTACTGATTCAGACAGTGTTAGATGGCTTGATGTGGTACTGAATCAGACAATGTTAGATGACTTGATGTTGTATTGATTCAAACAATGTTAAATGGTTTGATTTTGTAATGATTTGCTGTTAGCTGGCTTGATTTTGTACTGTATGAAGCAATTATTCGATGTGTTGATGTTGTACTGAATCAGATAGTGTTAGATGGCTTGATATTTTACTGATTCAGCCAGTGTTATGTGGCTTGATGTTGTACTGATTCAGCCAGTGTCAAATGGCTTGATGTTGTACTGATTCAGGCAATGTTAGATGGCTTGATGTTGTAATGATTCAGACAGTGTTAGTTGGCTTGATGTTGTACTGATTCAGCCAGTGTCAAATGGCTTGATGTTGTACTGATTCAGGCAATGTTAGATGGCTTGATGTTGTACTGATTCAGACAGTGTTAGATGGCTTGATATTGTACTGATTCAGACAGTGTTAAATGGCTTGATGTTGTACTGTATCAGACAGTGTTACATGTCTTGATGTTGTACTTATTCAGACAGTGTTAGATTGCTTGATGTTGTACTGATTCAGGCAGTGTTAGATGGCTTGAGTTTGTACTGATCCAGTGTTATATACCTTGATGTTGTACTGACTCCCAGGTTTGTAGGCTTATGGCATAATTGTATGACTCCCAAGTTTAAAGTCCTCTAGTACACTTGAATGACTCCCAAATATGAAGTCTTATCACACTCGTATATGTACTGAATCAGATAATGTTAGATGAGTTGATGTTGTACTGACTCAAACAAATAATATATTATGGAATACGTGTTTAACTCCCAAGTATGAAGTCTTTGGAACACCTGTATGACTCCCATGTATGAAGTCTTATGATACACTTGAATGACTCCCATGTATGAAGTCTTATGGTATACTTGATTGACTCCCATGTATGAAGTCTTATGGTACACTTGAATGACTCCCATGTATGAATTCTTATGGTATACTTGAATGACTCCTAAGTATAAAGCATTATGATTCACTTGTATGACTCCCAAGTTTAAAGTCTTATGGTACACTTATGTGACTCCCAAGTAGGTAGTGTTATGGCACACTTGTATAGTTGCCAAGAACAGGATTATAGTTATGGAACATTGTGTATAGATTGTGTGTATTTATGCCTATCTTTCTATATGAATAGACTATGAGTAAATATGCCAATCTTTGTATGTGTATAGATTGTGTGTAATTATGCCTATCTTTGTATGTGTATAGACTGTGTGTATTTATGCCCATCTTTGTTTTGTATGTGTACATATTGAGTTTAATTATGTCCATCTTTGTATGTGTAAGAATTGCATGTAAAATTATGCCCATCTTTGTGTGCATGAATTGTGTTTAATTGCATCCATCTTTGTTAGTGTATAGACTCAGTGTAATTTAGCTCATCTTTGCATGTGTAGATAATGTGTGTATGTCCATCTTTGTATGTGTATATACCATATTTAAGCCCATCTTTGTATGAGTATAGACTGCGTGTAATTATGCACATCTTTGTATGTGTATAAACTGTGTGTAATTATGTCCATCTTTGTATGTGTATAGACTGTGTGTAATTATGCTCATCTTTGTATGTGTATAGATTGTGTGTAATTTTGCAAATCTTTGTATATGTATCGACTAAAATTATGCCCATCTTTGTATGAATATAGACTGTGTAAGATTATGCCCATCTTTGTATGTGTATAGACTCGGTGTAATTATGCCCATCTTTGTATGTATATAGACTGTGTGTAATTATGACCATCTTTGTATGTATATAGACTGTGTAATTATGCCCATCTTTTGTATACATATAGACTGTGTGTAGTTATGCCCATCTTTGTATATGTATAGACTGTGTGTAAGTATGCCCATCTTTGTATGCATAAAGACTGGGTGTAATTATGCCCATCTTTGTATGTGTTTAGACTGTAAAATTATTCCCATCTTTGTATGTATATAGACTGTGTAAAATTATGCCCATCTTTGTTTGTGTATTGACTGTGTAAAATTATGCCCATCTTTGTATGTATATAGACTGTGTAAAATTATGCCCATCTTTGTATGTATATAGACTGTGTAAAATTATGCCCATCTTTGTTTGTGTATTGACTGTGTAAAATTATGCCCATCTTTGTATGTATATAGACTGTGTAAAATTATTCCCATCTTTGTATGAGTATAGACTGAGTAAAATTATGCCCATCTTTGTATGTGTATAGACAGTGTAAAATTATGCCCATCTTTGTTTGTGTATAGACAGTGTAAAATTATTCCCATCTTTGTATGTATATAGACTGTGTAAAATTATTCCCATCTTTGTATTTGTATAAATTGAGTAAAATTATGCCCATCTTTGTAAGTATATAGACTGTATACAATTATGCCCATTTTAGTATGGGTATTGAATGTGCAAAAATATGCCCATTTTTTATGAGCATATATTGTGTTTAATTACTTCCATCTTTGTATGTATAGGTATTGTGTGTATAATTATGTCCATCTTTGTATGTGTATTGACTGTTTGTATTTATGTTGATCATTGTATGTGTCTAATTATGCCAATTAATGTGTGTGTATATATGTGGGGTTATATTCAGTAAGGTATCAATATGATCCCATCAACTGAATTACTTTGTATGTAGTGTTATAGTGACATATTGTAGTTCTAGGATCCCTTCAACAGAATTACTTTGTATGTAGTGTTATAGTGACATACTGTTGTTCCAGGATCCCTTCAACAGAATTACTTTGTATGTAGTGTTATAGTGACATATTGTAGTTCTAGGATCCCTTCAACAGAATTGCTTTGTATGTAGTGTTATAGTGACATATTGTAGTTCTAGAATCCCTTCAACAGAATAATTTGCATGTAGTGTTATAGTGACATATTGTAGTTCTAGGATCCCTTCAACAGAATTACTTTGTATGTAGTGTTATAGTGACATATTGTAGTTCTAGGATCCCTTCAACAGAATTACTTTGTATGTAGTGTTATAGTGACATTTTATTTCTAGGATCCCTTCAACAGAATTACTTTGAGGGCCATCGGTGATGACAATACCCTCAGCCTATTCGGCTTCTCACAGCAAGGCAACAATGGCATCATTACAACCAAAAATATCAATGACATCATCCAGGATGGAAGAACCAGATATGTGGTAAGACTGAACCTATCGCACACACACATGAACCTAGGCAGACACATACATACACACAGGCAGACACAAAACATACACACAGGCAGACACACATATACACACAGGCAGACACACATACACATCAGCAGACACACATGCACACAGGTAGACACACACATACACAGGCAGACACAAAACATACACACAGGCAAACTCACACAGGCAGACATACACATATACACAGGCAGACACAAACATACACACAGGTAGACACATGCATGCACACAGGCAGACACAAACATACACACAGGCAGACACATGCATGCACACAGGCAGACACACACATACACATAGGCAGACACACACATACACACAGGCAGACACAAAAAATACACACAGGCAGACACACACAAGCACACAGGCAGACACACACATACACATCAGCAGACACACATGCACACAGGTAGACACACACATACACATCAGCAGACACACATGCACACAGGCAGACATACACATGCACACAGGCAGACACATACACACAGGCAGACATACACGTACACAGAAATTTCATCATGAGAATACCCTTAAATGTTGATATTGCAATCATGCAAATTTGTTGAATTATTTTGGTAGGGGTGGGGTTTTATGATTAACATGGTTGGAAAGTATTTAGTTTGAAAAATATTAATGCTTTTGACACTCAGTTTTAAGCATATGATTTACTGTTTTTCATGTTTTTCAGTTTGGCATTACCCTCACCATCCCAACCCACTACCTTGGCAGCACCCATGACCCATGAGTTTTTTTATGCAGTATTCACTAAAGGCTGTGTTCTGCTGAATCATGAAGTTCAATTCATAATTCAGGCCGCTCTTTGGAAACCCAAATAACCCAAATAACGAAGTCATTATATTCCACTGCTATTTTATTCCATAATTCAGGCCGCTCTTTGGAAACCCAAATAGTGCAGTCATTATTTTCCACTGCTTTTTTCACTCCATAATTCAGGCCCTTCTTTGGAAACCCAAATAACCCAAATAACGAAGTCATTATATTCCACTGCTATTTTATTCCATAATCCAGGCCGCTCTTTGGAAACCCAAATAGTGCAGTCATTATTTTCCAGTGCTTTTTTCAATCCATAATTCAGGCCCCTCTTTGGAAACCTGAATAACCCAAATAACGAAGTCATTATATTCCACTGCTGTTTGATTCCTACATTTGCCTCATATGAACAATAGCAGATAAAGTGCACTGAATTATGTGAGACATACAGCTCAGTCAGTTTTATACCTCCATGTATGTCAATCTGGCATTGTTTTCTCTTCTCTACCCCACCCCACCTCCTCTGTTTGCTTCTTAGAAATTTATTTTCTAAAAATAATCTGTCTTGTCTGGGTAGTCATTGTTGGTAATGATGATTTGAAATGTTGCTTATGCTAAATTTGCAGACAAGAACTGCATTATTTTTTTTTCTTCTCTCCAATTTATTACAGTTACAAATATATTAATGACTAAAAGAGCAACACACTCCTTTTCCTTGAGTTGAAATTTAAAAATATAACTACATCTTCCAATCTCTGGTCCTTTATAGAGGAAAATTCATTGTCTATTGTAGCAGCTTTTGTACATTGTATATATGCTGACCAGTTTTTGTACAGTGTATATATGCTGTACTGTTTATGTAAAATGTATATATGCCCACCAGTGTTTGTACAATGTATATATGCTGATGGGGGGGTGTATAGTGTATAGATACTTTACAGCTTTTGTAGAATGTATACATGATCTACAGCTTTTTTACAATGTATATATGATGTGCAATGTTTGTGCAATATATATATATATATATATATATATATATATATATATATATATATATATATATATATATATATATATTGGATTATTTAGTGTTATCTAGTTGCATTTGTCATGGAATTAGATTATTTAGTGTTATCTAGTTGCAAATGTCATGGAATTGGCTTATTTAGTGTTATCTAGTTACAAATGTCATGGAATTAGATTATTTAGTGTTATCTAGTTGCAAATGTCATGGAATTAGATTATTTAGTGTTATCTAGTTGCAAATGTCATGGAATTGGATTATTTAGTGTTATCTAGTTGCATTTGTCATGGAATTGGATTATTTAGTGTTATCTAGTTACAAATGTCATGGAATTGGATTATTTAGTGTTATCTAGTTGCATTTGTCATGGAATTGGATTATTTAGTGTTATCTAGTGGCAAATATGGAATTGGATTATTTAGTGTTATCTAGTTGCATTTGTCATGGAATTGGATTATTTAGTGTTATCTAGTTGCAAATGTCATGGAATTGGATTATTTAGTGTTATCTAGTTGCAAATGTCATGGAATTGGATTATTTAGTGTTATCTAGTTGCAAATGTCATGGAATTGGATTATTTAGTGTTATCTAGTTGCATTTGTCATGGAATTGGATTATTTAGTGTTATCTAGTGGCAAATACCATGTAATTGGATTATTTAGTGTTATCTAGTTGCAAATGTCATGGAATTAGATTATTTAGTGTTATCTAGTTGCATTTGTCATGGAATTGGATTATTTAGTGTTATCTAGTTGCAAATGTCATGGAATTGGATTATTTAGTGTTATCTAGTTGCAAATGTCATGGAATTGGATTATTTAGTGTTATCTAGTTGCAAATGTCATGGAATTGGATTATTTAGTGTTATCTAGTTGCAAATGTCATGGAATTGGATTATTTAGTGTTATCTAGTTGCAAATGTCATGGAATTGGATTATTTAGTGTTATCTAGTTGCATTTTTGTTAAGTTTTAACAATATACCTAACTTCAATAATGGATTTGTTAAAATATTCTCAACTGAAAATTCACATATTATTTTTATGTTAAATTACATGTTAGATAAGTATTAAGGATTTTAAATGTATGTATTAGATACTCTTCAAATTGCAAAAAGATCTCAGAAATTTTTTGTAAAAGTCATTGAATTATATTTCATAAAGATTTGCAAAATCCCTGATAGACATGCAGATTATGTAATCAAATTTAGATTTTGTTTTTAAGAGGAGGACATGGAATATTGATTTTGTATCTGACTGAATACCACATAGAAAGCAGAACTAGCTTAATATGTATTCTATAAATCAATAGGTCATCATTTGTCCACTGTATTCTGAAAACATGTAGGTCCCCATTTGTCTAATGCTTTCTTCAAAGTTCTCATTTGCCTGATGTATTCTGGAAACATATAGGTCCTCATTTGACTGATGAATTCAGGAAACATATAGGTCCTCATTTGCCTAGTGTATTCTGGAAACATATAGGTTCTTTTATTCCTGGCACATGTATGGGAATATTGTAGTAGCTAGAATAAAGAGTTTAGTTTGCAAGCATTTCATCTATGTGCCTGTACTGGGACACATCTTCAAAATGTGAATATAAACTTTCATTCTAAATTGTGCAATTCCTTTTCCAGGAGAGTTAATAAGCAAATTAGTTGCATAGAATAAATTGCATAATCCACTGAATACTTTATAATGGTATCAGGTTCACTTCATTTTGTTGTTCTTTTGCAGATGCGAGTTGAGGCTCGAGATGGGGACAGCCTGATTGGCTATGGTGTCCGCAGCACTACAGCCACTGTGCAGATCAATGTACAGAGGAACCTTAATGGGCCAGTCTTTTCTCATGGCAGTCTGACACTGACAATTAGTGAGAATGCAGCACCAGGTCTTTTCATTGCTGATGTCAATGCAACAGATGCAGATGTAACAGTGAGTGTAACACTAAATTTTAACTTAGCTATTGGCTGTAATTTAATAATTTTTGTGTATTAGCATCAAATAAGACAATAAACATTTGACACTGACTTTGGTGAAAATCCACATTAGGAGTAACACAATTATCTCTGTAGATCTCACATATGTGTCATATGTGAGAATAGAACATTGAAGGTCATGGCATGATAAATGATAAATGGTAAATAGCATCAGGATTGTTGTACAATAATTCTGACAATTATCTAAATGGTAAATATCATCAGGATTGTTGTACAATAATTCTGACAATTATCTAAATGGTAAATATTGTCAAGTAATTATTACATTTGATCTCGACAATATGCAGTATTTGAGTGAGTTAATTTAGTATTATAAATTTGTACATTTGACCTTGTTCAGTATTTGAGTGAAAATTAATTCAGTATTTTGAATTATTAAATTTGAACTTATAAAGTATTTGAGTAGAAGTTAAAAAAGTATGCATATTTGCAGTTGGATAATTATTCGCACTGCTTATTTTTTTTTTATTAAAAAAAAACTGTAATTATGGAATGCACAAGATATTTCCTGTATGGGGCACAAGCAATTATATAATAGATTTCCACAACATCATTTAGATATGGGTCAAAATCATTATAATAGATTTCCACAACATCATTTAAATATGGGTCAGAAGCATTATAATAGATTTCCATAACATCATTTAAATGAGGGTCAAAATCATTATAATAGATTTCCACAACATCATTTAAATATGGGTCAAAATCATTATAATAGATTTCCACAACATCATTTAAATATGGGTCAAAATCATTATAATAGATTTTCATAATTCAAGGCCACATGCATTATAATAGATTTTCATAATTCAAGGCCACATGCATTATAATAGATTTTCATAATTCAAGGCCACATGCATTGTAATAGATTTTCATAATTCAAGGCCACATGCATTCTAATAGATTTTCATAATTCAAGGCCACATGCATTGTAATAGATTTTCATAATTCAAGGCCACATGCATTCTAATAGATTTTCATAATTCAAGGCCACATGCATTCTAATAGATTTTCATAATTCAAGGTCACATGCATTCTAATAGATTTTTATAATTCAAGGCCACATTTTAGTTTTTGTTTCGTAGGAGAGGAAATTTGTTTGAAAGATATTGTTTTATATTTTACAAGTAGATTTTCTTTTATAAAGACAATTGATTTTCAGAAAATTAAATTTTGTATTTCTTCAGAGTCCAGAAAATGTGATAGCATACACAATAACAGGATTATCAGGTGCATCAAACAATTTCTTCATCAATGCTGACACTGGTGTTGTAACCCTGAAGGCTTCTGTGAGGAACAATACAGCAAGCGGATACACGGTAGGTGCCAAAAAGATATTATATTACAAAATATTTTTCTTTCAATTTTACATAAAGTGTCATAGGCAATGCACATGGTTGAGACTGGATTAAAAATGTGAAATATTTATTTCCAAATTAACAGGTTCCCAAATTTGACAATTTTGATTGATTTCAGGTTGATAACATTATCAACAAAGCAACAACAGATTAATTAGATAACCCCTCTGCAGGCACTGGGTTGTTGTTGAATAGGCAAGCTGTAAGAGGCAGCCTGTTTGCCAGGGGATGTGTCCTTTGACCTGATTACATCACACTGGGTTGTTGTTGAATAGGCAAGCTGTAAGAGGCAACCTGTTTGCCAGGGGATGTGTCCTTTGACCTGATTACATCACACTGGGTTGTTGTTGAATAGGCAAGCTGTAAGAGGCAACCTGTTTGCCATGGGATGTGTCCTTTGACCTGATTACATCACACTGGGTTGTTGTTGAATAGGCAAGCTGCAATAGGCAACCTGTTTGCCATCCAATGTGTCCTTTGTCCTGGTTACATCAATAGGCATGTTTTATGGTTGTCTATTGCTCTAGTCTGATCAATAAGCTGGTTGTGCCATGCTTTAAGGTTGTCCTATCACATCAATAGGCTACATGAGCCATGCTATGAAAGGTCCTGTGCCCTGGTCTGGTAAGCACGTATCTAGGAAAAGAAAACAATTTGGCTCTTGAATAAATTGGATAAATTGTGAGAAATACACAGATTTGTAAGATGAAAGTGAGATGATGATAAAGTCATGGTACAAAAAATCATATTGTGGTATGTGTTGCCAGAACAGCAAACTAGAATAAACCATCTTATCATAGCACCAATATAGGCACATGCTGATAAAATTAGCTTTCAACTTTCCAAACAAATTAGCCATAGCAGAAGATATTTTTAATTGATAGAGTAAAAGCTTTACAAATAGAACAAATTTTCAGGAAATAATGATAAAGCTGTTAGAGGAGTGACCATTATCTTGAACAATATACCTTTTTGAGGAGTGACCATCATCATGAATAATTAATACTAATCCTTGGAATGGTGAACATCAATAATAAAACTCCTTGGAATAGTGAACATCAATAATAAAACTCCTTGGAATAGTGAACATTGAACATAAATAATAATACTCCTTGGAATAGTGAACATCAATATAAAATAACTCCTTGGAATAGTGAACATCAATAACAAAACTCCTTGGAAGAGTGAACATCAATAACAAAACTCCTTGGAAGATTGAACATCAATAACAAAACTCCTTGGAAGAGTGACTATCATCATGAATAATTAATACCAATCCTTAGAATGGTGAACATCAATAATAAAACTCATTGGAATAGTGAACATCAATAATAAAACTCCTTGGAATAGTGAATATCCATAACAAAACTCCTTGGAAGAGTGACCATCATCATGAATAATTAATACCAATCCTTGTAATGGTGAACATCAATAATAAAACTCCTTGGAATAGTGAACATCAATAATAAAACTCCTTGGAATAGTGAACATCAATAATAAAACTCCTTGGAATAGTGAACATCAATAATAAAACTCCTTGGAATAGTGAACATCAGTAATAAAACTCCTTGGAATAGTGAACATCAATAACAAAACTCCTTGGAATAGTGAACATCAATAACACAACTTCTTGGAGGAGTGACCATCATCATGAATAATTAATACCAATCCTAGAATAGTGAACACCAATTATAAAACTCCTTGGAATAGTGAACATCAATAATGAAATCCCTTTGAATAGTGAACATCAATATTAAAATACCTTGGAATAGTGAACATCAATAATAAAATTCATTGGAATAGTGAACATCAATACTAAACTCCTTGGAATAGTGAACATCAATAATAAAACTCCTTGGAATAGTGAACATCAATAATAAATCTCCTTGGAATAGTGAACATCATCATGAATAATTAATACCACTCCAAGGAAGAGTGAACATGAATAATAAAACTCCTTGGAATAGTGAACAGGAATAATAAAACTCCTTGGAATAGTGAACAGGAATAATAAAACTCCTTGGAATAGTGAACATCAATAATAAAACTCCTTGGAATAGTGAACATCAATAATAAAACTCCTTGGAATAGTGAACAACAATACTAAAACTCCTTGGGATAGTGAACATCAATAATAAAACTCCTTGGAATAGTGAACATCAATAATAAAGCTCTTTGGAATAGTGAACATCTATAATAAAACTCTTTGAAATAGTGCACATTAATACTAAAACTCCTTGGAATAGTGAACATCATCATGAATAAATAATACCAATCCTTGGAGGAGTGAGCATCAATAATAAAACTCCAACAAATGAAAACTGAGCATTAGGGCAATATGGAGATTCAGTGACTCTAGGTTGAACTATTTTTCCACTGTTAAATCAGTATGGAATATTGTATAAAAAGATATTTTGCAGCAATTTTAGCAATTTTATCAGACATTTTAACAAATCAGATGAAATGGTATGATTGTCCCAGAAATATGAGATAGAGTGACTGGAATATTCTTGAGAAAGTCATCAAAGTACATTTGTTCTGAGAACCTGCACCATGTCCAAAGCCTGAAAGAGAAGGTTTCTGTGAATGTAATGCTAAAGTTTTAAAATATTATTGCAAATATTACAAAGAATGTTCACTTTGAAAGAGTTTCAAATGTAATGCTAAAGAAGTTTTAAAATAATACTACAAAAAATGTTCACTTTGAAAGAGTTTCAAATGTATTGCTAACATTTTAACATAATATTCCAAAAAATGTTTACTTTGAAAGAGTTTCAAATGTAATGCTAAAAAAGTTTTAAAATAATATTACAAAAAATGTTTACTTTGAAAGAGTTTCAAATGTAACGCTAAAGTTTTAAAATAATATTACAAAAAATGTTTACTTTGAAAGAGTTTCAAATGTGATGCTAAAGTTTTAAAAAATATTACAAAAAATGATCACTTTGAAAGAGTTTCAAATGTAATGCTAAAGTTTAAAAATAATATTAAAAAAATGTTCACTTTTGAAAGAGTTTCAAAAGTAATGCTAAAGTTTTAAAATAATATTTTAAAAAATGTTTACTTTGAAAGAGTTTCAAATGTAATGCTAACATTTTAAAATAATATTACAAAAAATGTTCACTTTGAAAGAGTTTCAAATGTAATGCAAATATTTTAAAATAATATTACAAAAAATGTTCACTTTGAAAGAGTTTCAAATGTAATACTAACATTTTAAAATAATATTACAAAAAATGTTTACTTTTGAAAGAGTTTCTTAATCATGCCCATGGCATTTCAGCAGGACTACATGCTATTCACTATCAATATTTCAAAGACTTGCCTGATACAGCTGTCAGAACACTACTCAACACTAAACCTGATACAGCTGTACTGCTAAACACCTGTTACAGCTGTCAGTATACTGCTCAACACTTGCTTGATACAGCTGTCAGTACACTGCTAAACACTTATCTGATATATCTGTCAGCACAGTGCTAAACATTTACCTAAGACAGCTGTCAGTACACTGCTAAACACTTATCTGATACATCTGTCAGCACAGTGCTAAACACTTACCTAAGACAGCTGTCAGTACACTGCTGAACACTTCCTTGAAAACTTTACACTTACCTGATACAGCTGTATGTAAACTGCTAAACACATGCCTATTACAGCTGTCAGTACACTTCTAAACACTTGCCTGATACAGATGTCTGTACACTGCTAAACACTTACCTGATATAGCTGTCAGTACACTGCTAAACACTTACCTGATACAGATGTCAGTACACTGCTAAACACTTGCTTGATACAGCTGTTAGTTTACTGCTAAACACTTGCTAGATACAGCTGTCAGTACACTGCTAAACACTTACCTGATACATTTGTCAGCACACTGCTAAACACTTACCTAAGATAGCCATCAGTACACTTCTAAACACTTGCTTGATAAAGCTATTAGTACACCACTTTACACTTACCTGATACAGCTGTCAGTACACTTCTAAACTCCTACCTGATACAGCTGTCAGTACACTTCTAAACACCTACCTGATACAGCTCAGTAAACTGCTAAACACTTACCTGATACAGGTGTTTGTTCACTGCTAAAACATTACCTGATTTAGTTGTCAATACACTAAATATTATGTCTAAGTTTGATACAATAATGTTCTATGAGTTTCTGTTTCACCTGTTTCTACATTGACATTCTAAGAGTTCCTATCACATCTGCTTATATGTTAATATTCTAGGAGTTTCTGTCTCACTTGTTTGAACATATATGTTATAGGATATCTTGTTACTCCAGCTTAGTTATAGATGTTGTTGGGGTTCCCATCACAACTATTGTACAAAAATGTTGCTGGAGTTCCCATCACAACCATTATACATAGATGTTATTAGAGTTCCCATAACAACTGTTGTACATAGATGTTCTTGGAGTTCCCATCACAACCATTATACATAGATGTTATTGGAGTTCCCATAACAACTGTTGTACATAGATGTTCTTGGAGTTCCCATAAAAACCATTGTATATAGATGTTCTTGGAGTTATTGTCACAACTGGTGTACATAGTGTTACAAATCTTAGCTTGTTCAAAATAACAAAAAAAAAGAATTAAGCCAACAAATTTGTAAAATTTAACAAAAATATAATTTATTTCCCATGAAACACAGTAAAAACATGAAAAAGGACTGACACTTTGTGAATATAATCCAAACCTTAATCCTGGAATCTAAAAATATAAGTCCTATCCCAAAAATGTCCTAAATGAATCCAAGTTTAAATTCTGGTGAAGTCCAATGATGGCGGATGATGATCTTAGGTGAATATAATAATAATGTGTCAAGAGTTTCATGTTGAATTTTTGTGAAGCACAAAAGAATATTCCAGCTTTAGCACTCTGAATAATTTCCACTGAATGTCTTTGTCCAAAGCTTTAATGAAGAAGCACTTATTTACCAGAGAATACAATTATTCTTAAATAACAAATAACTCAAAATATGGCAACAACAGAAAATACCTTTGAGCACCTGAGGGTATTTTTTACAACTAAATTAGAAAACAGTATCCCACTAAAACATCATTTCGACACTTGTAATGGGTCACATCATCACTTACTACAAGACATTTGACCTGTACACCAAGATAGTCTTATTTAAGAACCAATAATTAAAAAAATGTTGTTAACACATGGTGATCATGCAAGAGAAGTATGACCTTAATACTGACCAATCATTTTAACTTGATGTTTACGAACTACTTGAACCAAATTGAGCTAAAATAATGCTAATAATATAACATGTTTTGCATTCTATAAAAACAGAATTTACTAAAAAAAATAATAAATCCCATAAAAATAATCATTGCATTAAATGTCATGAAACAGAAATAAAATAAAAAGAATTTTAGAACTAACACACAGGCAATTTGATTTTATATATACAGAACAATAGATGTTATCGGTCCACAGTTCCCATCACAACTGTTTGTATATAGATGTTCTTATGAGTTCCTGTTACAACTGTTGTACATAAATATTCTTGGAGTTCCCATCACAACTGTTTGTATATAGATGTTCTTGGAGTTCCTGTTACAACTGATTGTACACAGATGTTCTTGGAGTTCATGTCACGTCAACATATACAGAATCATAATGCTTTCTCAGTCTAAACACAGTGTTTTATATACAGTGTACTGTATACACACTGTTCTGTATAAATTTCTTCATGTTCAAGATTTTTCATTTTTAATGTAGAAATAATTTTAACATAGTATGTCATCCAGGAGGTCTGCTTGATATGTTTTAATGATATAATTAGATTCATTAAAGAAAAGTAAAGTTGTATATTTTGCTAGGTTCAAGTCCAGGCAGCAGATGGAGGGACTCCACAGCGGGTTGCCACAACAGTTATTGATGTTACCATCACAAGAGTGACTGAGATTCTTTCTTTTCTGTCTCCAATCTATAGGACAACGATCGCTGAAACCATCACAGTCAGTCAATCTGTCATCACTGTCAATGCTGCCCCAGGGGTAAGACAGAAATATTTTCCCCATCTTTGAACTATGAGAATATTGTATGTCTCATTTTTGCATATTCAGTGTAATAGACTCAATTGTAAGAATTATTGTTCCTTAACAAATGGATGGACTTAATGAATGCCTCTTACTGACAACCAGTCAGCTCTTTTACAAAACAAATTTATTGTTGTTGTTGTGGGGCTTAATGCCATTTTTAAGCACACAATAGGCTATACATGGCAGCCAGTATTAATGGTGGAGGAAGAAACTGGAAAATCACCAGAAAGAACCACCGACCAATGAGAAGCTACTGGCAAGCTTTCTCACATATCCACATTTGCCAAACCATGCAGACAGAGATGAGAAACGGACAGCACTTTAGACCACTTGGCCACTTGGGGCCCCACAAAACAAATTTGATCTGATCACTATCCTTTTCAAGATGTTTAAGCTGACCACTATCCTTTGTAATAAATTTAAGCTGACCACTATCCTTTGTAGTAAATTTATGCTGACCACTATCCTTTGTAATAAATTTAAGCTGACCACTATCCTTTGTAATAAACTTAATCTGACCACTATGCTTTGTAATAAATTTAGGCTGACCACTATCCTTTGTAATAAATTTAAGCTGTCCACTATCCTTTGTAATAAATTTAAGCTGACAACAATCATTTTGTAATAAATTTAGGCTGACCACTATCCTTTGTAACAAATTTAATCTGACCAATATCCTTTGTAATAAATTTAAGCTGACCACTATCCTTTCTAATAAATTGGAGCTGACCACTATCCTTTGAAACAAGTTTACAGATAATACATGATGATCACAGAATTTTTGTAATATTTTAAACATTATTTCTTTTCTTCCATGATACATTTCAGTAATAAACCAAGTACTATAAGACTTTTATGTTCAAACAAAAAAATGACTTCTGGATTCTTAGTTAGAAATTTTGGTTCATTGTACACTATCATGAATAGAATATTTCCTTGCATTCTACTTTAGGTTTTAATGAATGGGATTGCAAATTCTAGGAGTTAAATAGATTTGTAAATAAATATATTTTACATATACTTTTAGCCTGGAATCGCTTACCGAATTGTTGGAACTAGTGATGGGCCAGACTACTTTGGAATCAACCCAACAACAGGCTTTATTTCAGTCATTAAAGACCTTCAGTCAGATAGAAACAAGAAGACACTTCAAACGGTGAGGATAACTTAGTGTTAACAATATGTCACACTTCACACTGTGAGATATTGTGTGTGGGGTAATTGAGAGTCAACAATATGGATGTATTGTGATGGTTCACACCATGAGATATTAGTGAAAGTTAATTTAGTGTCAGCAATATGGATGTGTTGTCACACCTCACATGGTGTGATAATGGGGGGGAGATAATTTAGCATCAGCAATATAGATGTGTTGTCACACCACACATGGTGTGATAATGGGGAGGAGATAATTTAGTGTCAGCAATATGGATGTGTTGTCACACCACACATGGTGTGATAATGGGGGGAGATAATTTAAAGTCAACAATATGGATGTATTGTGATGGTTCACACCGTGAGATATTGGTGAAAGTTAATTTAGTGTCAGCAATATGGATGTGTTGTCACACCTCACATGGTGTGATAATGGGGGGGAGATAATTTAGTGTCAGCAATATGGATGTCTTGTCACTCCACACATGGTGTGATAATGAGGGGAGATAATTTAAAGTCAACAATATGGATGTGTAGTCACACCTCACATAGTTTGACAATGGGGGGGAGATTATTTAGTGTCAGCAATATGGATGTGTTGTCACACCTCACACCATGAGATATTGGTGGAAGTTAATTTAGTGTCAGCAATATGGATGTGTTGTCACACCTCACATGGTGTGATAATGGGGGAAGATAATTTAGTGTCAACAATATGGATGTGTTGTCACACCTCACATGGCGTGATAATGGAGGGAGATAATTTAACATCAACAATATGGATGTGTTGTCACACCTCACATGGTGTGATAATGGGGGGAGATAATTTAGTGTCAACAATATGGATGTGTTGTCACACCTCACATGGAGTGATAATGGGAGGAGATATTTTAGTGTCAGCAATATGGATGAGTTGTGATATTTATTAGTACTTTTGTACCAAGATGAGACCACCTTTTTTAATGTGGATACAAAATGCTACTCTTTTCTAGTTACAGAATGAAATGAGTTTCAACCAATCATATAATGAGTGATGACAGATATATAATACCTATACTATACTTCTTTTCCCAGTACTTAATGCAGAAGGTAGTGAGGTATATATATATATATATATATATATATATATATATATATATATATATATATATATATATATATTACATATGCTTTTTTAAGCAAAAAATCTGTTTAATTAAAAGAAAGTTTAGCTTTATAATTTGAAGACCATATCTTAAGTAATGGGGCATCTGTCAGTTTGCAGTTGTATTGGGTAATTATCTGTTAGCAATTGTAAGGAGTCATCATTTGCTAGCAGTTGTAATTGGTCACCTGCTAGCAGTTGTCATGGATCACCTGCTAGCAGTTTTCATGGGTCACTTGCTATCAGTTGTAATGGGTCATCTGCTACCAATTGTAATGGGTCACCTGCTAGCAGTTGCCATGGATCACCTACTAGCAGTTGTAAAGGGTCACCTGCTAGCAGTTGTAATGGGTCACCTGCTAGCAGTTGTAATGGGTCACCTGCTAGCAGTTGTCATGGGTCACCTGCTAGCAGTTGTAATGGGTCACTTGCTAGCAGTTGCCATGGGTCACCTACTAGCAGTTGTAAAGGGTCACCTGCTAGCAGTTGCCATGGGTCGCCTACTAGCAGTTGTAAAAGGGTCACCTGCTAGCAGTTGTAATGGGTCACCTGCTAGCAGTTGTAATGGGTCACTTGCTAGCAGTTGTAATGGGTAGCAGTTGTAATTGGTCACCTGCTAGCAGTTGTAATGGGTCACTTGCTAGCAGTTGTAATGGGTCATCTGCTAGCAGTTGTAATTGGTCACCTGCTAGCAGTTGTAATGGGGCACTTGCTAGCAGTTGTAATGGGTCACTTGCTAGCAGTTGTAATGGGTAGCAGTTGTAATGGGTCACCTGCTAGCAGTTGTAATGGGTCACCTGCTAGCAGTTGTAATGGGTCACCTGCTAGCAGTTGTAATGGGTCACCTGCTAGCAGTTGTCATGGGTCACCTGCTAGCAGTTGTAATGGGTCACCTGCTAGCAGTTGTAATGGGTCACCTGCTAGCAGTTGTCATGGATCACCTGCTAGCAGTTGTCATGGGTCAACTGCTAGCAGTCGTAATAGGTCACCTGCTAGCAGTTGCCATGGGTCACCTACTAGCAGTTGTAAAGGGTCACCTGCTAGCAGTTGTAATGGGTCACTTGCTAGCAGTTGTAATGGGTAGCAGTTGTAATGGGTCACCTACTAGCAGTTGTAATGGGTCACTTGCTAGCAGTTGTAATGGGTCACCTGCTAGCAGTTGTAATGGGTGATCTGCTAGCAGTTGTCATGGGTCATCTGCTAGCAGTTGTAAAGGTCACCTGCTAGCAGTTGCCATGGGTCACCTACTAACAGTTGTAAAGGGTCACCTGCTAGCAGTTGTAATGGGTCACCTGCTAGCAGTTGTAATGGGTCAACTGCTAGCAGTTGTAATGGGTAGCAGTTTCATTTGGTCACCTGCTAGCAGTTGTAATGGGTCACTTGCTAGCAGTTGTAATGGGTCACCTACTAGCAGTTGTAATGGGTCATCTGCTAGCAGTTGTCATGTGTCATCTGCTAGCAGTTGTAATGGGTCACTTGCTAGCAGTTGCTATGGGTCACCTACTAACAGTTGTAATGGGTCACCTGCTAGCAGTTGTAAAGGGTAGCAGTTGTAATGGGTCACCTGCTAGCAGTTGTAATGGGTCACTTGCTAGCAGTTGTAATGGGTCACCTACTAGCAGTTGTAATGGGTCATCTGCTAGCAGTTGTCATGTGTCATCTGCTAGCAGTTGTAATGGGTCACCTGCTAGCAGTTGCTATGGGTCACCTACTAACAGTTGTAAAGGGTCACCTGCTAGCAGTTGTAATGGGTCACCTACTAGCAGTTGTAATGGGTCACCTGCTAGCAGTTGTAATGGGTAGCAGTTGTAATGGGTCACCTGCTAGCAGTTGTAATGGGTCAATTGCTAGCAGTTGTAATGGGTCACCTGCTAGCAGTTTTCATGGGTCACCTGCTAGCAGTTGTAATGGGTCACCTGCTAGCAGTTGTAAAGGTCACCTGCTAGCAGTTGTAATGCATCACCTGCTAGCAGTTGTAATGGGTCATCTGCTAGCAGTTGTAATGGGTCATCTGCTAGCAGTTGTAATGGGTCACCTGCTAGTAGTTGTAATGGGTCATCAGCTAGCAGTTGTAAAGAATCATCTGTTAGCAGTTGTAATAGATCTAATAGTTTTAAGTCATTAACTGCTATCAGTTGTAATGATTCACCATATTAGCAGTTGAAATGGATTATAATCTGTTAGCAATTGTTTATTATCAATAAGCCTTCTACACTACATGGAGGAGGAAGTCTTGAAACTGACACACAAGTTTATCTTGAGATCTTTAGTCAGTTCTAAATGAAAACATTCACAATCAGCTTGGCCAAAATGGTGGACATGTTGAAAATCTAATGACTAGTTATTCTTAATAGCTGGTCAAATCAGATTGAGGTTTCACTAAAAGACTTTCATGACTTGTAGATGGTCAAAAAATTTAACAGTGGCAATCTTGTAGGTAATCACCACTCATTCAGAATGGGTGATACTATTAACATGGAGATTTTACTTATGACTAGTAGATATAAACATGTTGCTGATCTGACACCCACCATGGCGGCCATGTTGAAAATCTTGTTTTTGTTACTTCTACATTGAGTTTAAGAAAATTACAGAGACAGATTACTTAATGATCCTTTAAAGCAGAGATGTATATAATTTAATTAGACTGAGTATTTCCATATCACTATGAGCCCAATTTAAATTAATGTTTACAGTCAGCAAATGATACTAAATCATTTAAATAGATACATTTTTTCATCATAGTGTCAGTATTATAAATTATATATTAAAATATTGTTTTTATAATAGTGTAAAACTATTTTATTATCTACAATGAAGAAACTTAAGATACAGGATATATTTTATTTATGTCAGACAGGTGTCTTTTATATGGGAGCTAAGAAGTTATTGTGAATGATGTTTATACAGCTGTAAATGTCTATTATATGCAAGTTTTTGCTAAGACAGGTATCACTGTAATGATGTGTATGCTAGGACAGGTTTTATTGTACTAATATGACTGTTATAACAGGTTTCATTGTATTGATGTATCTGCTTGGGGAAGGTTTCATTGTACTTTGTTATGTGTCAGCTAGGACAGATTTCACTGTGCTTTCTGCTAGGACAGGTTTTGTTGCACTGATGTGTCTGCTAGGACAGGTTTTACTGTACTAATGTATCTGCTAGGACAAGTTTCACAGTACTGATGTGTCTGATAGGACAGGTTCCACTGTACTGATGTGTCTGATAGGACAAGTTCCACTGTACTGATGTATCTGCTAGGACAGGTTTTACAGTACTGATGTGTCTGATAGGACAGGTTTCACTGTACTGATGTGTCTGATAGGACAGGTTTCACTGTACTGATGTGTCTGATAGGACAGGTTCCACTGTACTGATGTGTCTGATAGGACAAGTTCCACTGTACTGATGTATTTGCTAGGACAGGTTTTACAGTACTGATGTGTCTGATAGGACAGGTTTCACTGTACTGATGTGTCTGATAGGACAGGTTCCACTGTACTGATGTGTCTGATAGGACAAGTTCCACTGTACTGATGTATCTGCTAGGACAGGTTTTACAGTACTGATGTGTCTGATAGGACAGGTTTCACTGTACTGATGTGTCTGATAGGACAGGTTCCACTGTACTGATGTGTCTGATAGGACAGGTTCCACTGTACTGATGTGCCTGCAAGGATAGGTGTCATTGTACTTAGTTATGTTTCTGCTAGGACAGGTATTATTGTACTTATGTGACTACTTATGTGTTTTCAATGTGCTGATTTGTCTGCTTTAACAGGTTTCACTGTACTGATTTTTCTGCTAGTACAGATTACATTGTACTGATGTGTCTGCTAGGACAAGTTTCACTGTACTGATGTGTCTGCTAAGACAGGTTTCACTCTACATATGTATCATTATAATTTTATGTATTTTTGCAGCTCATTGTGGAAGCAACAAGGACATTTACCACTGGACCACAAACTGCCACTACTACTGTTGAAATCACAGTGACCAGGAATATCAATGGACCTTTCTTCCTGCAGACTGGAGGTTACATCACCACTGTTCTGGAGGGACTTGCATTAGGTTCTGAAGTTATCCAGCTATCAGCCTCAGACAATGATGCATTGGTAAGTTTTTTTCATTTGCATTTTATTATTATTGTTTTTGATGAGATTGATGTTTCATTTTATTATTATTGTTTTCTGATGAGATTGATGTTTCATTATGTTATTATTGTTTTCTGATGAGATTGATGTTTCATTTTATTATTATTGTTTTCTGATGAGATTGATGTTTCATTATGTTATTATTGTTTTTGATGAGATTGATGTTTCATTATGTTGTTATTGTTTTCTGATGAGATTAATGTTTCATTATGTTATTATTGTTTTCTGATGAGATTGATGTTTCATTATATTATATACCTACCTATACATGATACAAATGTCCTGCTAATCATTTTCAGACAATTTGATATGGACATTTGCATCATCTCATGGTGTTTTCAATCTGGTGTGATTGCATGTCTGAAAAACTGGAATTATTTTATTACATTATATAAATAAGCAATCACAACAGTTTTTGAGAAGCTAACATTTGTTATAGAAGTGGAACATGTGGTATTCTAATAATTAGAAACTTCATTCAGACAACTAAAGTCTAGCATTCTTTTAGGCAAGATTTACACCAAATAAAGTCTATCTCTTTGGCAAGATTTACAGCAACAAAAAGTCCAACAGCCTCTTGGGTATGATTGGCAGCAAGTCCAAAAGTCTATTAGGCAAGATTTGAAACTTGCCAACCATTTGTCACATGGAGATCATGGATTGTCTTGGAGTTTGAGGTCATCCAGAATGAATACTGAACATGGTGACACTTTGCTGACTGAAATTGATGACATGGGAATTCATTATATGCCATGTGGAACAACAGAAGTCTCCAAAAACAGATTCACACCGCTGTCTCTATTGTAGAACACTTTTGCATCCAGAAATAAAATTATATTCTGGCTTTGCATTTTCTTGTGTTATAAAAGGTTGTTCCAGTGAAAGTAATTTTTTGTTGCTAAGAGATAAAAACATTGTCATGATAGTACATGTGTATATATCATTACACTCAAGGATTCATGACTTAGGAGATTTTCTGATCTCCACATATTATTATTACATCATCCCCAATAAAAACATTCATTCTAAAGATATCTTATTACTTGCCATTACATATTAATATTACATCTTATGAACATTCCATGCTAAAAATGTATTATTTAACAAGATATATCAGTATTACATTGTCCCTAGTGAACATTCTATACTAAATATTTTGTGTTACATGTCTAGGCTCATTCCTTTTTGCCAGCTCTAATTCTTTTAATCTAATGTTTTCAAACGAATGGTGAAATAATACTTGGGATTTTTTTAATTCTGAAAACTAGAGGAATTTAAATTTCAAAAAACAATTCTCTGAAATATTTTTTCCAAAATTCATATATTTCAATGTTGAGCAACCAATTTTCTCTTGTTATATGTCTAGGCTTATACAAAATTAACAAGAAAAGAGTGAAGACAACAAGCTTTGTAAGATTTAACAAAATAATTTATTTCCATAGAAAAACAAGATAACAATGAGAAAAAGGATTTAACGGTTTATGAATCAAATCTAATTTAATCCAAGAACTTAAAAATATAAATCCCTTCAATTAAAAGTCCTAAATGAATCACAATTCGAATCCCAATGAAATTCAAGATGCAAGGTGATTGATGATTTCTTTGATAGCCAGCTTTGTCCTGATGTGTCAGCAGTTCTTGGTTGAATCACAGAAAATAATATTCCTTTTTGGAATTCTGAATAATTTTCAATAAATGTCTTTGTCCAGGAATTTTGTTAGGAGCACTTATATATGTTTACATGGTTATCTTGCAGAACAAGATAGAAACATTACATGCCTAAAATCATGCACCCTAGTATAGCCTTAGCTAATATCAATAGTTCTTACTATGGGAAAAAAGGTTGTTTACCAGAATTCTATCTGATTTCTAAATTGAGGTCAGACATTTGATAGTGTTTCAAACTACTGGTGGTTTATCAGGTCAAACAGAACTGAATTGAATTTGTAAAAAAATCTAATCCAGTATACAAAATTATCATCATAATATAATAACATAATGGATTAAAATTTTAAATAATACAACTAACAAACAAACAATTATTTATACATAACACTATTATTAATTACCAAACAATTACCTATACATAAAACTGTTATTACTAACAAACAATTACCTGTACATAACACTGTTATTACTAGCAAACAATTACCTATACATAACACTGCTATTACTTAACAAACAATTACCTATACATAACACTGTTATTATTTAACAAACAATTACCTATACATAACACTGTTATTATTTAACAATTACCTGTACATAACACTGTTATTACTTAATAAACAATTGTCTTTGCATAACACTGTTATTACTTAACAAACAATTACCAATACATAACACTGTTATTACTTAACAAGTCATATTGACATTATATCATCACTAATGAACATTCTATGCTAAAGATGTGTTAATATGTACCATTATATATTGGTATTACATCATCTGTTATGAGCATTCTATTCTAAAGATGTGTTAATAATACCATTATATATTGGTATTACATCATCTGTTATGAGCATTCTATTCTAAAGATGTGTTAATACTACCATTACATATTGGTATTACATCATCCCTAATGAACATTCTATTCTAAAGATGTGTTAATACTACCATTACATATTGGTATTACATCATCCGTTATGAGCATTCTATTCTAAAGATGTGTTAATACTACCATTACATATTGGTATTACGTCATCCTTAATGAACATTCTATTCTAAAGATGTTTTAATAATACCATTATATATTGGTATTACATCATCTGTTATGAGCATTCTATTCTAAAGATGTGTTAATACTACCATTACATATTGGTGTTACATATCCCCAATGAACATATATTAGTATTCAGCATGGTTGTAAACATATATGCCAGCGTAATGGATTAGATGCATAAAATAAAGCATTATCTAAAAGGATGGTTCTAGGGGAAGTGAAATCATAAGAATTGGTAAAAGGATGATGTCAGGGTAATAAAGGTTTCATAAAAGGATGATGTCAGGGTAATAAAGGTTTTATAAAAAGCTGGTTCTCTTAGTAGTGAAAGATCGTGTGAGAATGGCAAAATTAAAACATCCAAAGCTTTTCTTTTTCTGCAGGATGTTCTTCGCTACAGTATTGTGAATACTGCTGTCAGTCCAAATGCCACAGACTTTTTCTACATGGGACTTGCATCTGGTCTTATCTCACTGAAAAAGGTTCTTACGACAACAAGTATCAACAGATTTGAGGTAAAGAAGAGATTTAATTAATAAACATTCATTACATCATAAACATGATGTCCACTGTATGGATTCATGCTTCTAATACCTTACTTTGTGCAAGCAAAGTCTTACTAAAATTGGAAATCAAAGTCTTACATCATTTTATCTAGAGATGTACATTTAATATGCTCAAAATCATTGCTGGTCAAATTTGTTAACATTATGTTTACCAGAATTTGAGAGCAGAAAGGGCAGACTCTCATACCAGGTTTTACTGTATAGTTTCAGTACTATTTTTTCAGAGTTTCTGAAATTATTTTTTTTATGGTTTAGTTGACATTGACAAAGTAGAACTGCAGTTTGCCTATGTTCAGAATATTTTTGAGATGTGTCTTTTTCATTTTTCATGAAAATTTAATTATTATGGGATGAATTATACATGGTAATTGTTGGAACTTGGGATCTGAGATTGAGTGAGGAATTTTGTCAATACAGAATCTATCTAATTAAGGAGCTTTATGCATGCAGGGCCTGTTTTCCTAATTAAGGAGCTTTATGCATGCAGGGCCTGTTTTCCTAATGAAGGAACTTTATGTATGCAGGGCCTGTTTTCCTATCTAATTAAGGAGCTTTATGCATGCAGGGCCTGTTTTCCTAATTAAGGAGCTTTATGAATGCAGGGCCTGTTTTCCTATCTAATTAAGGAGCTTTATGCATGCAGGGCCTGTTTTCCTATCTAATTAAAAAGCTTTATGCATGAGGGCCTTATTTCCTATCTAATTAAGGAGTTTTACGCATGCAGGGCCTGTTTTCCTAATTAAGGAGCTTTATGCATGCAGGGCCTGTTTTCCTATCTAACTAAGGAGCTTTATGCATGCATGGCCTGTTGTTCTATCTAATTAAGGAGCTTTATGCATGCAGGGCCTGTTTTTCTATCTAATTAAGGAGCTTTATGCATGCAGGCCCTGTTTTTCTATCTAATTAAGGGGCTTTATGCATGAAGGGCCTGTTTTCCTATCTAATTAAGGAGTTTTATGCATGCAGGGCCTGTTTTCCTAATTAAGGAGCTTTATGCATGCAGGGCCTGTTTTCCTATCTAATTAAGGAGCTTTATGCATGCAGGGCCTGTTTTTCTATCTAATTAAGGAGCTTTATGCATGAAGGGCCTGTTTTCATATCTAATTAAGGATCTTTAATCATGCAGGGCCTGTGTTCCTATTTAATTAAGGAGCTTTATGCATGCAGGGCCTGTTTTCCTAATTAAGGAGCTTTATGCATACAGGGCCTGTTTTCCTAATTAAGGAGCTTTATGCATGCAGGGCCTGTTTTCCTAATGAAGGAACTTTATGCATGCAGGGCCTGTTTTCCTATCTAATTAAGGAGCTTTATGCATGCAGGGCCTGTTTTCCTAATTAAGGAGCTGTATGCATGCAGGGCTGTTTTCCTATCTAATTAAGGAGCTTTATGCATGCAGGCCCTGTTTTTCTATCTAATTAAGGGGCTTTATGCATGAAGGGCCTGTTTTCATATCTAATTAAGGAGTTTTATGCATGCAGGGCCTGTTTTCCTAATTAAGGAGCTTTATGCATGCAGGGCCTGTTTTCCTATCTAATTAAGGAGCTTTATGCATGCAGGGCCTGTTTTTCTATCTAATTAAGGGGCTTTATGCATGAAGGGCCTGTTTTCCTATCTAATTAAGGAGTTTTATGCATGCAGGGCCTGTTTTCCTAATTAAGGAGCTTTATGCATGCAGGGCCTGTTTTCCTATCTAATTAAGGAGCTTTATGCATGCAGGGCCTGTTTTTCTATCTAATTAAGGAGCTTTATGCATGAAGGGCCTGTTTTCATATCTAATTAAGGATCTTTAATCATGCAGGGCCTGTGTTCCTATTTAATTAAGGAGCTTTATGCATGCAGGGCCTGTTTTCCTAATTAAGGAGCTTTATGCATGCAGGGCCTGTTTTCCTAATTAAGTAGCTTTTTGCATGCAGGGCCTGTTTTCCTATCTAATTAAGGAGCTTTATGCATGCAGGGCTTGTTTTCCTAATTAAGGAGCTTTATGCATGCAGGGCCTGTTTTCCTATCTAATTAAGGAGCTTTATGCATGCAGGGCCTGTTTTTCTATCTAATTAAGGAGCTTTATGCATGCAGGGCTTGTTTTCCTAATTAAGGAGCTTTATGCATGCAGGGCTTGTTTTCCTATCTAATTAAGGAGCTTTATGCATGCAGGGCCTGTTTTTCTATCTAATTAAGGAGCTTTATGCATGCAGGGCCTGTTTTTCTATCTCATTAAGGAGCTTTATGCATGCAGGGCCTGTTTTTCTATCTCATTAAGGAGCTTTATGCATGCAGGGCCTGTTTTCCTATCTAATTAAGGAGCTTTATGCATGCAGGGCCTGTTTTCCTATCTAATTAAGGAGCTTTATGCATGCAGGGCCTGTTTTTCTATCTAATTAAGGAGCTTTATGCATGAAGGGCCTGTTTTCATATCTAATTAAGGATCTTTAATCATGCAGGGCCTGTGTTCCTATTTAATTAAGGAGCTTTATGCATGCAGGGCCTGTTTTCCTAATTAAGGAGCTTTATGCATGCAGGGCCTGTTTTCCTAATTAAGGAGCTTTATGCATGCAGGGCCTGTTTTCCTAATGAAGGAACTTTATGTATGCAGGGCCTGTTTTCCTATCTAATTAAGGAGCTTTATGCATGCAGGGCCTGTTTTCCTAATTAAGGAGCTTTATGCATGCAGGGCCTGTTTTCCTATCTAATTAAGGAGCTTTATGCATGCAGGGCCTGTTTTCCTATCTAATTAAAAAGCTTTATGCATGAGGGCCTTATTTCCTATCTAATTAAGGAGTTTTATGTATGCAGGGCCTGTTTTCCTAATTAAGGAGCTTTATGCATGCAGGGCCTGTTTTCCTATCTAATTAAGGAGCTTTATGCATGCATGGCCTGTTGTTCTATCTAATTAAGGAGCTTTATGCATGCAGGGCCTGTTTTTCTATCTAATTAAGGAGCTTTATGCATGCAGGCCCTGTTTTTCTATCTAATTAAGGGGCTTTATGCATGAAGGGCCTGTTTTCCTATCTAATTAAGGAGTTTTATGCATGCAGGGCCTGTTTTCCTAATTAAGGAGCTTTATGCATGAAGGGCCTGTTTTCCTATCTAATTAAGGAGCTTTATGCATGCAGGGCTTGTTTTCCTAATTAAGGAGCTTTATGCATGCAGGGCTTGTTTTCCTATCTAATTAAGGAGCTTTATGCATGCAGGGCCTGTTTTTCTATCTAATTAAGGAGCTTTATGCATGCAGGGCCTGTTTTTCTATCTCATTAAGGAGCTTTATGCATGCAGGGCCTGTTTTTCTATCTCATTAAGGAGCTTTATGCATGCAGGGCCTGTTTTCCTATCTAATTAAGGAGCTTTATGCATGCAGGGCCTGTTTTCCTATCTAATTAAGGAGCTTTATGCATGCAGGGCCTGTTTTCCTAATTAAGGAGCTTTATGCATGCAGGGCCTGTTTTCCTATCTAATTAAGGAGCTTTATGCATGCAGGGCCTGTTTTCCTATCTAATTAAAGAGCTTTATTCATGCAGGGACTGTTTTCCTAATTAAGGATCTTTAAGCTTGCAGGGCCTGTTTTCCTATCTAATTAAAGAGCTTTATGCATGCAGGGTCTGTTTTCCTAATTAAGGATCTTTATGCATGCAGGGCCTGTTTTCCTATCTAATTAAGGATCTTTATGCATGCAGGGTCTGTTTTCCTAATTAAGGATCTTTATGCATGCAGGTTCTTTTGTCGTATTTAATTAAGGAGCTTTATGCATGCAGGGCCTGTTTTCCTATCTAATTAAGGAGCTTTATGCATGCAGGGCCTGTTTTCCTATCTAATTAAGGAGCTTTATGCATGCAGGGCCTATTTTTCTATTGAATTTCCTATTAATGAAAGTAACAATATTCTGCATTTTAAATTTTCCAGTTCACAGCCATCGTTTCAGACCAATCCCTTCCTGAGAGGACAGCTCAGGCATCAGTGATAGTCAATGTCAGAAGGAGTACTCTGTTTCCACAGTTCCAGAACTTGCCATACATCACTCAGATCAGTGTCAATGTGCTCCCAGGACAGCGAGTTTACACATTTGTGTCAGCAACAGATGCAGATTTACAGGTTTGCCAGTAAAATGTTTTTTAGAAAATATGCTTTTATTTTTGTCAACATGCTCTGCCATCAGTGTCACAAGGTGATATACCTCTGATGAATTTCTTTTACTTATTTATAGCTACATACTGTACCAAGACAGCCAGTTTGCTTATATATGCAGAAACAGCCAGTTTGTATACAAATAGAGAAAATCCTATTGCATAGATATGCAGAGTGAGTCAGTTTGCATGCATATACAATGAGAACCTTCTTGCATGCATATATAGTGAATACCTTCTGCATACATGAATAGTGAACAAGTTAGCATTCATGTAGTGAGTGAGCTAGCTTGTTTTCATATACATATACATAGAATTTGCATGCCAGCAAAGCTTACTTTGTATGAATTGTAAAGTTTCAAAATTCAGTTAAGGTAATACAGTCAATGTTTAGAAGTGATTATATGCTGGAATAAATCAGAATTTAAGCATGTTTTGTAAAAGTGTATGTCTACATTGAAATGAGACAATCCTTGTATGTTTTTTTATATGTAATATTTTCTGGTGCATGTGAAAAACAACCTATTAAGCACAATGCAGTTTATCCTTACCTGTTGCAAAGGGATATAACTCATGTTTCTATGGAGGAAAAAGGGATTAGATTGTACTAAGACAACCTCATAAATGGATTTGAAATACTGACCCTGAATATGAAAGGCACATATTGATGGAGGGGACATCAGATTAAAAGAAATATAAATATAATTAAAATGTTATCTTGCATAATAGCTGTGTCTAGCAGAAATATGTTTTATATAATGCAGTGGGCAAAATTGACAGCAATATTTGAAAAGTATATGAACACTCTTGGCAAGGAAAGTCCATCATCAAACTTTTTAGATGAGCATAGTGTGGATAAGAATGACTCCACTTGATGTACAGGTCAAGTTGTCAAGATCACAATAATGAATTTATTGCTTTTGAGTCAATAATCATTAGGAATTCCATATATGACCTTCTTTGCTTTTTTCATTTGTACTTTCACTTTTTTCAGGGAACAATTCGCTATGAATCAACTTATAACTATTTTGCTGCCCCGTATTACTTCAGAGTTGACCCTGATAATGGAGATGTCATTTTGCAGAATCGGCTTAACACCGATACAAGTCTTACATATGTGGTATTTACATTTTCCTTTAATTATTCCTTATAATATTATCAGACTGTAATGTAAGGGTTCTACATTTTACGTTTTGTCATTTACTTTATGCTATCTTAAAATAACTTATTCTGTCTTTATCTTTCAGAGTTTATTGTATAGGAATACAGTGTGACCCCACTATTACACTATGGTTGGGAGCCATAAAACCAGAACATGTTATAGACTGACCCATGTTATAAGCATGTTATAAGCAACCAGTTCAATTAACTGAATAAAATGATGCATGTATCCCCAAAAATTGCAGGCACAAAAATAGGTGCTTCATTGGCACAGTTACCATCTTAAGTCGATTTATATCAAATGAAGAATTACATCTGTGTATACTGTTTATATATATATATATATATATATATATATATATATATATATATATATATATATATATATATTGTATAACATGAATAGAGTATCAACACCATTAACTCACCTGGGAATCTCATCACATACATTGAATCCACAATGCAAGTAATTCCATTGAAAATACACACACACACACACACACACACAGATTTAAAATTCAATAATTTTGTCACAGGTCATTTAGGTCTGAATCCAGTGGAAAAAAATATCAAGCTCACATCATTGGTAATTCTTGAGAGAGAGGAGGAAGGTGATTGAGCGCAGTTATCAAATTATTGTCACAAAGTTGTTTATTTAAGCACAGCTATGGCTACAGTAACATGGAGAGGTAGTGCATGGATAGTCAGTGCATGGAGAGTCAGTGAATGGAGAGTCAGTGCATGGAGAGTCAGTGCATGGAGAGTTAGTGCATGGAGAGTTAGTGCATGGAGAGTTAGTGCATGGAGAGTTAGTGCATGGATAGTCAGTGCATGGAGAGTTAGTGCATGGAGAGTTAGTGCATGGATAGTCAGTGCATGGAGAGTTAGTGCATGGAGAGTTAGTGCATGGAGAGTTAGTGCATGGAGAGTTAGTGCATGGAGAGTTAGTGCATGGAGAGTCAGTGCATGGAGAGTCAGTGCATGGAGAGTCAGTGCATGGAGAGTCAGTGCATGGAGAGTTAGTGCATGGAGAGTTAGTGCATGGAGAGTTAGTGCATGGAGAGTTAGTGCATGGATAGTCAGTGCATGGAGAGTTAGTGCATGGAGAGTTAGTGCATGGATAGTCAGTGCATGGAGAGTTAGTGCATGGAGAGTTAGTGCATGGAGAGTTAGTGCATGGAGAGTTAGTGCATGGAGAGTCAGTGCATGGAGAGTCAGTGCATGGAGAGTTAGTGCATGGAGAGTTAGTGCATGGAGAGTCAGTGCATGGAGAGTTAGTGCATGGAGAGTCAGTGCATGGAGAGTTAGTGCATGGAGAGTTAGTGCATGGAGAGTTAGTGCATGGATAGTCAGTGCATGGAGAGTCAGTGCATGGAGAGTTAGTGCATGGAGAGTTAGTGCATGGAGTGGTGGTGCATGGAGAGTTAGTGCATGGATAGTAAGTGCATGGAGAGTCAGTGCATGGAGAGTTAGTGCATGGAGAGTTAGTGCATGGAGAGGTAGTGCATGGAGAGTTAGTGCATGGAGAGGTAGTGCATGGAGAGTTAGTGCATGGAGAGTTAGTGCATGGAGAGTCAGTGCATGGAGAGTTAGTGCATGGAGAGTTAGTGAGACCATATATTCATGGATCTTTCTATTATTATTTTCAGTTGGGAGTGAAGGCATATGACACAGTCTATCCAAATCAAGTAACTTTCACAAATGTGACTATCAACATCAACCGGAATCCAAATGCACCTATGTTTAATCCTAGCTTCTATGCTCGGACAATTGCTGAGGATTATACAATTGGGATTTCCTTGGTGGATGTGGATGTGTCAGATGCTGATGGGGTAAGTGTTGTGGTATAGCCATTTTATTATGTTTCGTAAAGCAATGACTTTGACTTCAGTAAATCTTATAAATGCTTTTTGACTTCAGAAAATCAGTCATGGTGCTGCAGCTACATGCAGCTGCTTATGTTGATGACTAGCATTTACTGTAATTACTCTATATCTTGGAATAGTGATGATATTGGTGGTGGTGGTGATGATGATGATGATTAAGACTTGCAAGTGTTGTAATTACTGTATATCTTGTGATAATGATGATGATGATGATGATGGTGATGATGATGACTTGCAATTGCTGTTATTAATATACATCTTAGGGTAATGATGATGATGATGATGTCTTGCAAATGTTGTAATTGCTGTATATCTTGGGATGATGATGATGATGATGACAATGAGGATGATTTGCAACTACTGTACTTACTGTATCTTGGGATTATGATGATGGTGGTGACAATGAGGATGATGATGATGATGATGTTAATCATCATGAATGACTTGCAAGTACTGTATTTACTGTATCATGGGATTATGATGACTATAGTGATGATCATTATAATGACTTGCAAGTACCATACTTACCATAATCTTTGGATGATGATAATGACTTGCAAGTACTATAATTACTGTAATCTTTGGATGATGATAATGACTTGCAAGTACCATACTTACCATAATCTTTGGATGATGATAATGACTTGCAAGTACCATACTTACCATAATCTTTGGATGCTGATAATGACTTGCAAGTACTATAATTACTGTAATATTTGGATGCTGATAATGACTTGCAAGTACCATACTTACCATAATCTTTGGATGATGATAATGACTTGCAAGTACTATAATTATTGTTATCTTTGGATGATGATAATGACTTGCAAGTACTATAATTACTGTAATCTTTGGATGATGATAATGACTTGCAAGTACTATAATTACTGTAATCTTTGGATGATGATAATGACTTGCAAGTACTATAATTACTGTAATCTTTGGATGATGATAAAGACTTGCAAGTACTATAATTATTGTTATCTTTGGATGATGATAATGACTTGCAAGTACTATAATTATTGTTATCTTTGGATGATGATAATGACTTGCAAGTACTATAATTATTGTTATCTTTGGATGATGATAATGACTTGCAAGTACTATAATTACTGTAATCTTTGGATGATGATAATGACTTGCAAGTACTATAATTACTGTAATCTTTGGATGATGATAACGACTTGCAAGTACTATAATTACTGTAATCTTTGGATGATGATAATGACTTGCAAGTACTATAATTATTGTTATCTTTGGATGATGATAATGACTTGCAAGTACTATAATTACTGTAATCTTTGGATGATGATAATGACTTGCAAGTACTATAATTACTGTAATCTTTGGATGATGATAATGACTTGCAAGTACTATAATTACTGTAATCTTTGGATGATGATAATGACTTGCAAGTACTATAATTACTGTAATCTTTGGATGATAAAGACTTGCAAGTACTATAATTATTGTTATCTTTGGATGATGATAATGACTTGCAAGTACTATAATTATTGTTATCTTTGGATGATGATAATGACTTGCAAGTACTATAATTATTGTTATCTTTGGATGATGATAATGACTTGCAAGTACTATAATTACTGTAATCTTTGGATGATGATAATGACTTGCAAGTACTATAATTACTGTAATCTTTGGATGATGATAATGACTTGCAAGTACTATAATTACTGTAATCTTTGGATGATGATAAAGACTTGCAAGTACTATAATTACTGTAATCTTTGGATGATGATAATGACTTGCAAGTACTATAATTACTGTAATCTTTGGATGATGATAATGACTTGCAAGTACTATAATTATTGTTATCTTTGGATGATGATAATGACTTGCAAGTACTATAATTACTGTAATCTTTGGATGGTGATAACGACTTGCAAGTACTATAATTATTGTAATCTTTGGATGCTGATAATGACTTGCAAGTACTATAATTACTGTAATCTTTGGATGATGATAACGACTTGCAAGTACTATAATTATTGTAATCTTTGGATGATGATAATGACTTGCAAGTACTATAATTACTGTAATCTTTGGATGATGATAATGACTTGTAAGTACTAGAATTACTGTAATCTTTGGATGATGATAATGACTTGCAAGTACTATAATTACTGTAATCTTTGGATGATGATAATGACTTGCAAGTACTATAATTATTGTTATCTTTGGATGATGATAATGACTTGCAAGTACTATAATTATTGTTATCTTTGGATGATGATAATGACTTGCAAGTACTATAATTACTGTAATCTTTGGATGATGATAATGACTTGCAAGTACTATAATTATTGTAATCTTTGGATGATGATAACGACTTGCAAGTACTATAATTATTGTAATCTTTGGATGCTGATAATGACTTGCAAGTACTATAATTACTGTAATCTTTGGATGATGATAACGACTTGCAAGTACTATAATTATTGTAATCTTTGGATGATGATAATGACTTGCAAGTACTATAATTACTGTAATCTTTGGATGATGATAATGACTTGCAAGTACTATAATTACTGTAATCTTTGGATGATGATAACGACTTGCAAGTACTATAATTATTGTAATCTTTGGATGCTGATAATGACTTGCAAGTGCTATAATTACTGTAATCTTTGGATGATGATAACGACTTGCAAGTACTATAATTACTGTAATCTTTGGATGATGGTAATGACTTGCAAGTACTATAATTATTGTTATCTTTGGATGATGATAATGACTTGCAAGTACTATAATTATTGTTATCTTTGGATGCTGATAATGACTTGTAAGTACTATAATTACTGTAATCTTTGGATGGTGATAATGACTTGCAAGTACTATAATTACTGTAATCTTTGGATGATGATAACGACTTGCAAGTACTATAATTATTGTAATCTTTGGATGCTGATAATGACTTGCAAGTACTATAATTACTGTAATCTTTGGATGATGATAACGACTTGCAAGTACTATAATTATTGTAATCTTTGGATGATGATAATGATTTGCAAGTACTATAATTACTGTAACCTTTGGATGATGATAATGACTTGCAAGTACTATAATTACTGTAATCTTTGGATGATGATAACGACTTGCAAGTACTATAATTATTGTAATCTTTGGATGCTGATAATGACTTGCAAGTGCTATAATTTCTGTAATCTTTGGATGATGATAACGACTTGCAAGTACTATAATTACTGTAATCTTTGGATGATGGTAATGACTTGCAAGTACTATAATTACTGTAATCTTTGTATGATGATAATGACTTGTAAGTACTATAATTACTGTAATCTTTGGATGATGGTAATGACTTGCAAGTACTATAATTACTGTAATCTTTGGATGATGATAATGACTTGCAAGTACTATAATTACTGTTATCTTTGGATGATGATAATGACTTGCAAGTACTATAATTACTGTAATCTTTGGATGATGATAATGACTTGCAAGTACTATACTTACCATAATCTTTGGATGATGATAATCACTTGCAAGTACTATAATTACAGTAATCTTTGGATGATGATAATGACTTGCAAGTACTTTACTTACAATAATCTTTGGATGATGATAATGACTTGCAAGTACTATAATTACTGTAATCTTTGGATGATGATAATGACTTGCAAGTACTATAATTACTGTAATCTTTGGATGATGATAATGACTTGCAAGTACCATACTTACCATAATCTTTGGATGATGATAATGACTTGCAAGTACTATAATTACTGTAATCTTTGGATGATGATAATGACTTGCAAGTACTATAATTACTGTAATCTTTGGATGATGATAATGACTTGCAAGTACTATACTTACCATAATCTTTAGATGATGATAATGACTTGCAAGTACTATAATTATTGTTATCTTTGGATGATGGTAATGACTTCCAAGTACTATAATTACTGTAATCTTTGGATGATGATAATGACTTGCAAGTACTATAATTATTGTTATCTTTGGATGATGGTAATAACTTCCAAGTACTATGATTACTGTAATCTTTGGATGATGATAATGCCTTGCAAGTACTATAATTACTGTAATCTTTGGATGATGATAATGACTTGCAAGTACTATAATTACTGTAATCTTTGGATGATGATAATGACTTGCAAGTACTATAATTACTGTAATCTTTGGATGATGATAATGACTTGCAAGTACTGTCATTATTGGAGGGACAGGAAAAATTAAGAGTACTAATACTAATAAAATGATTGTGACAGTTAGTACAAGTTATGTTGTGTGCTAAAATTGTATATTTAGAATCAACCCCTTCCCCATTGGGCTATTTAAACTAATTGTCTTTTGGTATTTTCAGTCTTTTTGATGGAAATCTTCACTTTGCAATACAGTCATTAAAAAAATTTCAGAAAATTTGAAATTAAACTCAGGCAGCTTTTTGATCAAAGAAATCTTTATGCTTGTTAATTAAACTTTATACTGATTGAAGTGTGAGTAATTTTTACAATATTTTTCTTTGTTTCATTTTAATTTCAGCAAAACGTGTTTTGTTCAGTACTCTCATTTATACCTCCTGCTGCTGTAAATTATTTTGGACTGAACACTTACACCTGCCGAATCACTGTCATCAAATCTTTGCTTGACCTTGGCCTTGGAAGTGTCCAAATCATTGTCACAGGTGCAGACAATGGTCTTCCCTCACGGTCCAGTTTCAACCAAGCTGTGGTCAATATCAGCATTATCAGAAATGAAAATGACCCTGTTTTCATAGGCACACCATATCAGACTACCATCCCAGAAACTGCTGCCATTGATGGTTCTACAATACTTCGAGTCACTGCTCTTGATCCTGATAGTGTGGTACTTGAAAATAAATTTATATATCTTGTATCAGGTATAGAAATTCCTTAGGTACTTTTGAAAGCCTTCATGATGGTCTTCTTAATGGTACACCCATATTGAACTTAGATTCAAAGCAAGAAGCAAATGTATTACCACTGGATTATGGCCAGGGAAATGTCTTATTTTAATTTTGGGTTTTATCTGTTTACAATTTTCTCAACTTTTGACTTTAAAAAAATACATTTTTTAGTTTAAAACTATTTGTAAATAATTAACTTTGTGGAAAAAGAGGCCATATGGTTTTTCAGTGTTAAACACAAAAAATGCAGACTTTATAAAAATCTATAATCAAGAAAATATCCATAATTTTAAGTCACATATTTTTATTTTACCAAATGATGCACTTGAAAAATTGATACATTCTATAATGTCATAGTACCATTGATTTATATAAACATGTTTCTAGAACCAGTCAACTTTGATGATTGAATAATTACTCTGTAATATTACTAGACTGGTATGTTATCTCTTTGCCATCTTAATGCTGTTTATTTTGCTTTTGTTTAAGAAATATTAACAGTTCTGTTCTTTGTTCAGAGTGGTCAGACTGGTATAACTGGTTATCGGCTCATCGGTGATGACAACATTGGTCAGTATTTTAACTTTAATGGTACAACAGGAGCATTTACACTGAAGAGTGACCTGACCACTGACAGTGTGATTTCCTACACCGGTAGAGTTGTTGCATATGACACAGGATCGCCTCCACGTTCTGCTACAGTCCTTGCTAGAATCTTTATCACCCGAAACCTCCGCAGACCAATATTTCAGCAAGCATCTTATAACCAAACCATTTTGGAAACTCAGAACACTAGGACATCCATTATGACAGTGGTGGCCATAGACAATGATAGAATTGTGAGTTACAAACAAGATTCAAATCTGTGTCTTTTTAACAAAATCGTTGACATGCTTTATGCTGCATTAAACAATGTAGGAATAAAAGACATTGTTTCACAAAACCAGTCCAGTCACTGAATGACAAAATTACATTCACTCAGGCCATGAAAGTAAATTTATCTTTGGTCAGTGTTTAGATAAGACATGTATACACAAGTCCCAATGCATAATGATTGTTGATGAAAGCATCAATTAATGGATAGAAGTTTTTACATATACACTGTAAGTAAGGTAACAATTTGATTTGTGTAAAATAACATGAGTTTTGCTTCTCATACCTTCATCAAACTTTGTAGATGGCTGCCATGGAAGAGTTGAAGAAGAATATCTCTTTAAAGGTCAAAGGCCAATGTCAAAAATGATATCAATATAAAGATCTGTCAGTTTTCAAAACTTTAAATGCTAGAATAAACTACTCTAAGAACACTATTGATTTGGAGGTCAAAAAGTCAAAGGTTAAGGTTACTGTAACTGCCAATAGAAAATGATTTCCATGCAATAACTTGATATTCTTTTACCCGACTTTACAGATAGGTTGTTCTATTTTAAGCTCAAAATGTCAATTCCACCATGATCAAGCTACATAAAACTGTTTCTGTACAATCAGAATCATTACAGTCTAATAAAAAGAAAGAAGTTTTGCTATAGTAGCATGAGTGAATAAATTTACCAAAATGTTTTGTTAGGTTGCTCTTGATAGGCAAATCATTTAAGGGAAAGGTCAAAGGTCACCACTGCTTATAAAAAGAAAGGATATGAATGTAGATTGCTATGTTTGTGATAACGTTGTTAGAAGGAGTGAAAATAAGTATTGGAATAGATGTAAAAAAAATTAAGTCTCAACCTTTATCAGGTCTTTTGTGCTTAAATTATTTTGATGAACACTAAGCGAATCATGATCAAATCTTTGCTTGATTGGCCTTTGGAGGTCAAATCATTGTGCAGGTTCAGACAATGTTTCCATCACGGTCCTTTTCAAAGTGGGTCAACTATACATTTCAACAATAAATGACCCTGTTCATAGGCACACCATATAACTACATCCTGAAAACTGATGCATTGATTGGATCTTCAATATTGAGTCATGCTTGATCTGATAGTGTTACTTGAAAATATATTTTATATATCTTGTATCAGGTATAGAAATTCCTTAGGTAACTTTTGAAAGCCTTCATTGATGGTTTCTTAATGGACATCCATTGAACTTGGATTCAAGCAAGAAGCAAATGTATTCCATGATATGCAGGAATGTTCTGTATTTATATTTGGTCTTATCTGTTTACAATTCTCACTTTTGACTTTAAAAAATACATTTTTAGTTAAACATTGTAAATAATTACTTTGTGGATAAAGTAGCATATGTTTTCATGTTAAACAAAAATGCAGACTTTTAAGTAAATCTATATCAAAAAATCCATAATTTTAAGTCACATATTTTATTTTACAAATGAGCTACTTGAAAATTAGGATACATGCTATATTTGTAATTGATTTATATACATGTTTCAGAAAGTATCTGATGCTTGAATATTACTCTGTAAATATCTAATGTATTTATTCTTTGCCTCTTATGTGTTTAGTTTATGCTTTTTTTAAGAAAATCTTAAAGTTCTTTTTGTTCAGAGTGTCAGATGGTATAACTTGTTATCGGTCTCGGTGAGCAAATTGGTCATATTTTAATTTTAATGGTAAAGAGCATTTACACTAAGAGTGACTGACCACTGACAGTGTGATTTCTAACCGTTGTTTAGAGTTAGTTGCATATGACAAGGATCGTTCCAGTTCTGCTACAGTCTTGTAGATTTTATACGAACTCGGACAATTTTAGCAGATTTATAACCAACATTTTGGAACATCGAAAATAAGCTCATTATGACATGGGCATAGCAATGATGAATTGTGAGTTACAAACAAGATTCAATCTGTCTTTTTGAAAAAATCGTATGAACATGCTGTTTGCGCATAAAAATGTAGAATAAAGACATTTTACAAACCTCAGTCACGGAATGATAAAATACATTCATCAGGCCTGAAGTAATTTATTTTGTCAGTTTGATAAGACATGTATACACAAGTCCATGCTATGATTGTTATAAAGCATCAAGAATGGATCAGAAGTTTTACTATATCACTGTAAGTAGCCTAACATTTGATTGTGAAAATAACATGAGTTTTGTTCCATACTTCATCAAACTTTGTAGATGCTGCATGGAAGGTTGATAAGAAGTAATATCTTTTAATGGTCAAAGGCAATGTCAAAATGATATAATCCTAAAGATTTGTCAGTCTTAAAATTTAAAGCTGAATAATATTGCTAAGAACACTATGATTGGAGTGTCAAAAATCAAAGAGTTAACTGGTTATTGTAATGCCAATTGAAGGATGATTTCATGCAATATTGCTATTCTTTTCCACACTTGTACAATAGGTTTTCTATTTAGCTTCAAAATGTCAATTCCAAGGATAACTAATAATACTGTTTCTGTACATCTGTAATCATTACAGTAATAAAAAGAAAGAGTTTGCTATTGTATAGCATGAGTGATAAATTACCAAAATGTTTTGTTAGTTGCTTTGAAAGCCAATCATTTAAGGGAAAGGTCAAAGGTCACCATTGCTTATAACAAATGAAAGGATGATTAGATGCTTATTGTTTGTTGATAACGTTGTTAGAAGGAGTGAAAATAAGTATTGGAATAGATGTAAAAAAAATTAAGTCTCAACCTTTATCAGGTCTTTTGTGTCTATCAGCTTCATAAGAAGCAGAGGTAATTTTATCATTGATAAATACTTTCATTTTTGGGACAATTCATTTATGTGATGTTAAATGTAATACTGCTTTTTGAATGGGTCAGAACTTAAATTTAACACTCAATCATGTGCCAGCCATTGGAAAAATATCTGAATAACTGAATTAATTTGGATCTTTGAATTGATGATCTTGGATTGATTCTTTGGTATATTTGTTTGATACATAGTTATATAAGGCTAAGGTAACAATGGAATTTGCTGTAGGATTCGATAAACTTGGTAATAAATTGATCTGGAACTGAGATGATTGATTATGAGTGTCTCATACTGTAAAATCCCAGTGTATTTTCAAACTAAGTTTGATCAACTGCTAAGATTATAATTAGCTTAGTTTTCAATCTGATATTGATCAAACTGTAGTACTTTTATCTCACACTGCTAGAGACATTGTTCATTGATGTAAGTCCTACTTATAGGATAGCAATGTATATTTGATTTTATGGAAGTTGCCTAGCTTTGTTAGGTAACAATCTATATTTATTGATTTTGAGTAAGTCTTGGTATGCTTATTTAGGTAGCAATCTTATATTTTATTGTTTATGAGTAAGTTCTATGCTTATTTAGGTAGCAATCTTATATTTTATTTTGATAAGTACTATGCTTATTCTAGTAACATCTTATATTTAATTTTAATGAGTACAAGTTTTGTTATTGAGGTAGATCTTATTTTATGGTCTATGAGTAATTCTTGCTCAGAGGTAGCAATCTAATTTTATGGTTTATGACAAGACTGAGCTATATTGGTAGCAATCTTGATTTGTTTACTTTTTTAAGCAATTATAGTAGTCAATCTAAATGATGGTAAAAAGTATTACATTGGAGCATAATGTAATCAGTTTATTGCCATTTTCGTAAAAAGGTAATTAAGCATTGCACATTCATGAATATGGTAGACTAGAGTTATTGCTAATAAGATGATATAAAAGCTTATTGCCTATTGCTTATTGCCACTCTGAAGGAATGTATACAAGCTTATTGCATATTGCTTATTGCGACTCTGAAGGATGATATAAAAGCTTATTGCTTATTGCTTATTGCCACTCTGAAGGAATGTATACAAGCTTATTTGCTATTGCTTATTGCAACTCTGGAGCATAGTAAATAAATTTATGATATCATAATCTTATAGAGGCTATATAATAAAATTGGATCTGCCCATAAATATTTGATTTATATCTGATTGCCTGAGCTTGTTAGCGCACTAGGAACTATATTTCCCATTGACTTTAATAAGCTTAGATCTGCCCATAAATATTTGATTTATATCTGATTGCCTGAGCTTGTTAGCGCACTAGGAACTATATTTCCCATTGAATTTAATAAGCTTGGATCTGCCCATGAATATTTGATTTATATCTGATTGCCTGAGCTTGTTAGCGCACTAGGAACTATATTTCCCATTGAATTTAATAAGCTTGGATCTGCCCATGAATATTTGATTTATATCGGATTGCCTGAGCTTGTTAGCACACTAGGAACTATATTTCCCATTGAATTTTGATAACACTTGGTAAATAGATTTATACCTTCAAGCTCTTGGATAAGTACAAATATGAGTTTGGTCATTGCATGGTAATTGGGTCATTGCATACTAATTATATCTTTATCTTTCCATAAAACTTCTTATCAGTCTTTAAGAAAAATTTACATGATACAAAGTTTTGGAGAGGGTTGTGTTCTTAGAGTACTACATAATCTTGCTCAGAGAAATGGTCAACAGTTAGGGTATGACAAGCACATGAGTGATATTGGGCCAACTTGAACCTCTTGTTTACTTATTTAAATCAATGTATGTAGTTCAAATATAAATGTATGGTAAAATTTATTAGTACATAATAGGAATTAGTTATTATTATTTTACACCTAAACAAAGTTGTTTTGTAGCAAAGAATTGCATGTATATATAAACTGAGAGTATTGACTATAAGACTTGACAGTCATCCCTTGTTTTTACTGACTATAAGACTAAACAGTCATCCTTTGAGTGTACTGACTATAAGACTGGACAGTCATCCTTTGATTGTGCTGACTATAAAACTGGACAGTCATCCTTTGATTGTACTGACTATAAGACTGGACAGTCATCCTTTGATTGTGCTGACTATAAGACTAGACAGTCATCCTTTGATTGTACTGACTATATAACTGGACAGTCTTCCTTTGCATATACTGACTATAAGACTAAACAGTCATCCTTTGATTGTACTGACTATAAGACTGGACAGTCATCCTATGAGTGTACTGACTATAAGACTGGACAGTCATCCTTTGATTGTACTGACTATAAGACTGCACAGTCATCCTTTGATTGTACTGACTATAAGATTGGACAGTCATCCTTTGATTGTACTGACTATAAGACTGGACAGTCATCCTTTAAGTGTATTGGCTATAATACTGACAGTCATCCTTTTATGTACTGACTATAAGACTAAATAGTCATCCTTTGAGTGTACTGACTATAAGACTGGACAGTCATCCTTTGATTGTACTGACTATAAGACTGGACAGTCATCCTTTGAGTGTACTGACTATAAGACTGGACAGTCATCCTTTGATTGTACTGACTATAAGATTGGACAGTCATCCTTTGATTGTACTGACTATAAGACTGGACAATCATCCTTTGATTGTACTGACTATAAGACTGGACAGTCATCCTTTAAGTGTATTGGCTATAATACTGACAGTCATTCTTTTGAGTATACTAAATTTAAGACTGAGTCATTTTTGTGAGAGTATTGACTTGAAGACTGACAGTCATCATTTGAGTGCACTGACTATAAGACTGACTGTCATCATATGAATGTATTATATCCTTTGTGTTGTCTGAGGAAAGATGATTAGTATTTTCCATCCATTTCTTCATTTAATTTAATATAGTTTTATATTTATTTTTCAGGCACCATATAACAGAGTCACCTACCAAATCCAAACATCTAACCAGGATATTTTCACATACTTTGAGCTCAATTCTGCAACAGGAGAGATCTCTGTCAGAGTACCACTATATAATGACATTTCTAAAACTTCTTCCTATACATTCAGTGTGCAAGCTTTTGATGGTGGCAGCCCACCACTGATTGATGTACAAGATGCCAGGGTTACCATAAATGTGATCCGTAATCTCTTTACACCAGTCTTCCAGAATGCCTCATATTCTGTAACTGTGCTATTCACTATTGCCACACAGGTGTCAGTCATTGATGTTCTAGCCATAGATCAAGATTCTCAGGTAACTTTCATAATGTTTTTTATATGGACAAGTTACATGGCTTAGAGATATGGACAGGTTACAAAGTTTATAGATATGCACAGGTTACAAAGCTTATTGATATGGACAGGTTACAAAGCTTATTGATATGGACAGGTTACAAAGCTTATTGATATAGACAGGTTACAAAGCTTATTGATATGGACAAGTTACAAAGCTTATTGATATGGACAAGTTACAAAGCTTATTGATATGGACAAGTTACAAAGCTTATTGATATGGACAGGTTACAAAGCTTATTGATATGGACAAGTTACAAAGCTTATTGATATGGACAGGTTACAAAGCTTTTTGATATGGAGAGGTTACAAAGCTTATATATATGGAGAGGTTACAAAGCTTACTGATATGGACAGGTTACAAAGCTTATTGATATGGACAGGTTACAAAGCTTATTGATATGGACAGGTTACAAAGTTTATAGATATTGACAGGTTACAAAGCTTATTGATATGGACAGGTTACAAAGCTTATTGATATGAACAGGTTACAAAGCTTATTGATATGGACAGGTTACAAAGCTTATATATATGGAGAGGTTACAAAGCTTATATATATGGAGAGGTTACAAAGCTTATTGATATGGACAGGTTACAAAGCTTATTGATATGGACAAGTTACAAAGCTTATAGTTATGGACAGGTTACAAAGTTTATAGATATGGACAGGTTACAAAGCTTATTGATATGGACAGGTTACAAAGCTTATTGATATGGACAGGTTACAAAGCTTATTGATATGGACAGGTTACAAAGCTTATATATATGGAGAGGTTACAAAGCTTATATATATGGAGAGGTTACAAAGCTTATTGATATGGACAAGTTACAGAGCTTATTGATATGGACAGGTTACAAAGCTTATTGATATGGAGAGGTTACAAAGCTTATATATATGGAGAGGTTACAAAGCTTATTGATATGGACAGGTTACAAAGCTTACTGATATGGACAGGTTACAAAGCTTATTGATATGGACAGGTTACAAAGCTTATTGATATGGACAGGTTACAAAGTTTATAGATATTGACAGGTTAAAAGCTTATTGATATGGACAAGTTACAAAGCTTATTGATATGGACAGGTTACAAAGCTTATTGATATGGACAGGTTACAAAGCTTATATATATGGAGAGGTTACAAAGCTTATATATATGGAGAGGTTACAAAGCTTATTGATATGGACAGGTTACAAAGCTTATTGATATGGAGAGGTTACAAAGCTTATATATATATATATATATATATATATATATATATATATATATATATATATATATATATATATATATATATATATATATGCAGAGGTTACAAAGCTTATTGAGATGGAAAAGTTACAAAGCTTATAGATATGTACAGGTTACAAAGTTTATAGATATGTACAGGTTACAAAATTTATAGATATGGACAGGTTACAAAGTTTATAGATATGGGCAGGTTACAAATCTTATTGATATGGACAGGTTACAAAGCTTTTTGATATGGACAGGTTACAAAGCTTATAGATATGGACAGGTTACAAAGCTTATTGATATGGACAAGTTACAAAGCTTATTGATATGGACAGGTTACAAAGCTTATTGATATGGACAGGTTACAAAGCTTATTGATATGGACAAGTTACAAAGCTTATTGATATGGACAGGTTACAAAGCTTATTGATATGGACAGGTTACAAAGCTTATTGATATGGACAAGTTACAAAGCTTATTGATATGGACAGGTTACAAAGCTTATTGACATGGACAGGTTACAAAGTTTATAGATATGGACAGGTTACAAAGCTTATTGATATGGAAAAGTTACAAAGTTTATTGATATGGACAGGTTACAAAGCTTATTGAATAGATTTAACATTTTTAAACTCAAGTCCTATCTAATATTTATAAGAATTCCAGGTTTATCTAGCAAATACAAATATGGAAGTGATATGTAATTGGTCCAATTATGAATAACAATAACTTACACTTAATCACATTCTTTGTTTCCAATTTCAGAATAATTTCCTTGATATCGTTTCCAGAATTTTATAGAAAAGTTGTAATTTAAGTTTCCAAGGGAATTAATTATTAAATCAAACATAGAAAGGACAAAAATCTGCAAAAATTAAAAAATGTTATTGTACTTCAAGATGTTGAATGATGTCTGTAAATAATTATGAATGTTTTTTAAAACATGACTTCATTTCAAGTCTCGCGAAGGCTGTAGTGGTTCTTACTACTAATTTGCATGTCTCAGAGTCATCCATTATTCAACAATCATTTAAAAGTTGTTACAGACAGTGATCATGCAAGATGTATGCCCATAATGACCATATTTTAAGGGTCCTGTTGAATTGTCCATGCAGGTTACAAAGCTTATTGATATGGACAAGATACAAAGCTTATAGATATGGACAGGTTACAAAGTTTATAGATATGAAGAGGTGACACTGCTTATAGATATGGACAGGTTGCATAGCTTATTAATATGGAGAAGTTACAGAGCTAATTGATATGGACAAGTTACAAAGCTAATTGATATGGACAAGTTATGGAGCTAATTGATATGGACAAGTTACAAAGCTGATTGATACAAATAATAAAGATGATTGATAAGGACAAGTTGCAATTGTTATGTTACAAGGGCTTATACTCAGTAACAAAGAAAAGTGTGAAAGCCAACAAGCTTTGTATATGTTAACAAAATAATTTTTTCCCTAGACAACAATGTAAAAGTTGGTAAATAGGACTTAACAGTTTTTAAAACTCAAGTCCTATCACTAAATAGTTTTATAAGATTCCAGGTTTGAGTCCTGACAAAGTACAAATATGGAAGGTGATGATGTTAGATGTGGTCCAATTAGTGAATAACAATAACTTCTCACTTGAATCACATTCTTTGTTTTCAAATAATTCCAGAATAAATTTCCTTGAATATCTTTCAGAATTTTTATAGAAAAGTCAACTTGTAGAGTTTCCAAGGGAATTAATTATTAAATCCAAACATAAGACAAAGAACAAACAATCCTGGCAACAAATTAAAAAATGTTACACCTTGTACCTTCAAGATGTTGAATGACTGTCTGAAAAAATATATGGAATGTTTATTTAAAACCCATGACTTCATTTCAAGTCTCGCGAGACTGGTCATGTGGTCTCTTACTACACTAATTTTGGCATGTCCACCAGAGTCATCCCACTTATCAACAAATCATAGAAAAGGTTGTTTACAGACAGTGATCATGCAAAGAATGTATGCCCCTGATATTGACCAATCATTTTAACTTCCTGTTGACATTGTTACCAGTGTAAGATTGACTAAATGATAATTCTCATGTAATACATCTTCATCTTGAATAAACAAACTTTGTTATAAAAAATATATCTAATTACTGATAAAGAATCCAGACTCCAAGAAAAATATTAATTGCAATTAAATAGAATAAAACAAAAATGAAATAATTTTTTTAAACCTTTCACACAAGCAATTTAATCACATGTAACACAAATCTGATTGATATGGACAAGTTACTGTAGTCATGATTACTTGTTAATTGGAGGAATGCTTCATGAAGATCCTTTTCACATTGCCAAATTGATTGCATATGCAATTAGGCATCTCAAAAACCAAAAAATGGAAAGCAATAATGCAGTGTAAATGACATTAAGTAAACTGTTTTTAATATTTTGCTGCAAAGTAACATTTATTTGATCAGAAGTATAATATTAAACTTTAAATAAAAGTGCAAAAAGTTACCAAACCAATTAACAAAATGTACCTTTCATTAAAAATATTTCAAAATATAAATACTAAGACTGAGGAGATAATAGGATTAAGCAAGACTGAATGGATGGTAGGATTAAGCAAGACTGTGAATGGATGGTAGGATTAAGCAAGACTGTGAGTGGATGGTAGGATTAAACTAGACTGTGAGTGGATGGTAGGATTAAACTAGACTGAGTGGATGGTAGGATTAAACTAGAATGGGAGTGGATAGTAAGGTTAAATAATGATGATTGGATGATAGGATTAAGCAACACTGAGTGGATGTTTGGATTAAGCAAGACTGAGGGGGTAGAAGGATTAATCAAGACTGTGTGGATGATAGGATTAAGCAAGACTTGGTGGATGGTAGGATTAAACAAGACTGTGAGTGGATGGTAGGATTAAACAATGCTGAATGGATGATAGGATTAAGCAAGACTTGGTGGATAGTAGGATTAGGCAAGACTAAGTGGATGATAGGATAAGCAAAACTGTGAGTGGATGGTAAGATTAAGCAAGCCTGTGAGTGGAAGGTAAGATTAAACAATGCTGAATGGATGATAGGATTAAGCAAGACTGTGAGTGGATGATTGAATTAAGAATGACTGGATGATGGGATTAAGCAAGACTGTGAGTGGATGGTAGGATTAAGCAAGCCTGAGGGGATAGTGGGATTAAGCAAGACTGAGTGGATGGTATGATTAAGCAAGACTGAGTGGATGATAGGATTAAACAAGACTGGGTTGATGGTAATATTAAGCAAGACTGAGTGGATTGTAGGTTTAACCATTTCCCTCATAGAGTGTTTGGCTTTTTAGCCCTTCGATGCAAATGTAGCAAAGTTACACAGTGCAGTCCTCTATGTGTGGGCCTGTTAAGCAGTGAAGTGTATGTTATGTTTTAACAGCAATTTTAACCATTTTACATTTTGTGTACACATATATTATGCATGGAAAGATTTAAGAGTAAAATAAAGCCATTATAGCTGTATAATTATTTTTAACAAAAGAATTTTGTATGTACTTTAAAATCTTGAAAGAACTCATTTACTATCAAATCAGTCAAGCTGTGTGATCAAGGGCCATTTTAATTGTCTATTTCATATTCCTTCATAACAAGAAAATGTCATTTTGTTTCTAACATTATAATTAGATTCATGAAGTCATATAATGGTATAGAAATAATAATAAGTTGCATTATCCAACTGGAGAGACATTTTGTATGTCTGTGGTGTAGTATTGCAGAGACATTTTGTATGTCTGTGGTGTAGTATTGCAGAGACATTTTGTATGTCTGTGGTGTAGTATTGCAGAGACATTTTGTATGTCTGTGGTGTAGTATTGCAGAGACATTTTGTATGTCTGTGGTGTAGTATTGCAGAGACATTTTGTATGTCTGTGGTGTAGTATTGCAGAGACATTTTGTATGTCTGTGGTGTAGTATTGCAGAGACATTTTGTATGTCTGTGGTGTAGTATTGCAGAGACATTTTGTATGTCTGTGGTGTAGTATTGCAGAGACATTTTGTATGTCTGTGGTGTAGTATTGCAGAGACATTTTGTATGTCTGTAGTTTTGCAGTTATGTCTAGGCACTTCTTCTCTAACAGCAACTAACAAATGATGTACTAATGTATCCATCCAAGGTGAGGACACTCCTCTCATTTGCATTTATGTAAGCAGACACCATTTAAAAAAAACAAGCCACCAATCATGGTCAATATTTCATATGCCTTGGAAGGGATTTATTTTTGAGGTAATGGCTTATCTCATAAAGATAATATTAAAGAGGAATGCATCAATGAAATATCTTTTACTCCAGTTTTGTTTTCAAGACAAATCTGTAATGATTTCAGTCCATCTTTGTCTAGCTCCATCCTTGTAACTAGAAAGTCAGCCATTTCATGAGGTTATCTCTGGACATGAACATTAAATGTTGATACATGGAACTTGGATAAGGGCTGAAAATGTATTTGTCTCAAACCCAATATAAATTGCCCCCATCATATCCCATGTCAATATAAAATGTCTTAGATAGATAGATAGATAGTTAGATAGATAGATAGATAGATAGATAGATAGACAGACAGACAGACAGACAGACAGATAAATAGATAATAGTAGATAGATAGATAGATAGATAGATAGATAGATAGATAGATAGATAGATAGATAGATAGAGAGAGAGAGATATAGAGAGATAAATAGAGAGATTGATTGATTTATAGATATTCCATCTGGGGTTTTTTTTACAGAATCCATATAATGTTGTAACCTACTCAATACTGAGTGATCCAGTTATACAAAACAGATTCACAATTAACCCTTCAACTGGACGTATATCTACCGGCTTCCAGACACTAACTGCTGATACTGCCACTTCATATATTGTAAGTAATCTACTGTACAGTGTACTGTAAGTATAGTGTCACACATTGTACTGTAAGTATAGTGTCACACTCTGTACTGTAAGTATAATGTCACATCATATAATGTAAGTATAGTGTCACATCCTGTACTGTAAGTATGGCATTACATTCTGTAGTGTAAGTATAGTGTCAAATCCTGTACTGTAAGTATAGTATCACACTGTACTGCAAGTATAATGTCACATCCTGTACTGTAAGTATGGTATTACATTCTGTTGTGCAAGTATATTATCACACACTGTACAGTAAGTATAATTTCACATCATGTAATGTAAGTATAGTGTCACATCCTGTACTGTAAGTATGGCATTACATTCTGTAGCGTAAGTATAGTGCCAAATCCTGTACTGTAAGTATAGTATCACACACTGTACTGCAAGTATAATGTCACATCCTGTACTGTAAGTATGGTATTACATTCTGTTGTGCAAGTATCATATCACACACTGTACTGTAAGTATAATGTCACATCCTCTACTGTAATTATGGTATTACATTCTGTAGTGCAAGTATAGTGTCACATCCTGTACTGTAAGTATTATGTTCCATCATATAATGTAAGTATAGTGTCACATCCTGTACTGTAAGTATGGCATTACATTCTGTAGTTTAAGTATAGTGTCAAATCCTGTACTGTAAGTATAGTATCACACACTGTACTGCAACTATAATGTCACATCCTGTACTTTAAGTATGGTATTACATTCTGTAATGTTAGTATAGTGTACTGTATAGTATCCTGTACTGTAAGAATTGTGTCACATCCTATAGTGCAAGCATAGTGTCACATCCTGTATTGTAAGTATAGTATTACATTCTGTATTGTAAGTATAATGTCACATCCTGTGCTGTAAGTGTTATATCAGATACTCTAGTGTAAGTATAGTGTCACATCATATACTGTGCATATAGTGTCACATCCTGTAATATAAGTATAATATTACATTCTGTAGTGTAAGTATAGTGTCACATCCTGTAGTGTAAGTATAATGTCACATCCTGTACTGTAAGTATAGTGTCACATTTTGTACTTGTAAATATAGTGTCACATCATGTACTGTAAGTACAGTGTCACATTTTGTACTGTAGGTTTGGTATTACATCCTGTAGTGTAAGCATTGTGTCACATCCTGTAGTGTAAGTGTTGTACCAGATCATGTAGTGTAAGTATCGTGTCACATACTGTACTATAAGTTTAGTGCAACACACTATAGTTTAAGTGTAGAATCACATCCTATAGTATCAGATCATGTTCTGTAAGTATAATATTCTTGGCAAAAGATCCCTGTGCTGTTATGTATAGACATTATTCTCTCAATCATTAAATAGTTAAAGAAACAAAAGATAACAAAAATAAATTGATCTGTTTATATATTGCAATTTCACTTATTTTGATTGCACACAATAGCTCCCATATAGCTGGAATTGAATTACAGCTAAAAATCAATGAGCATTTAGCAGAGTCAGATTCTCCGCATTCTTCATCATTGTTATGTAGAGTGATAGCCCCTTATTATTGGATCAATTTCCTGACAGTAAATTCCTTCATTATTGTTAGATCAATTCATGTGATTTGTTTGTTGGATTTCAGTGAAATTTGACAAGATCTCCAAATGTGGCTTTTTAATGATGAATAGGTTGAATTTCCAGCATTCCACATTGGCATTTAGAAATCAATGTACCTTTTCATTGGTAAGATACTGTACAAGTTAAGTTCCCGGCATTTCACATCAATTAGTGGAGTTATGTCCCTTGATCCTAAGTTTGGTTTCTCCTAAGTTTGGTTTCCCAATACAAGTTCCCTTGAATGGCCTTGCCAAGTGAATAGGTGTGAGTTAGACATTTTTAGTTCTTTAGTTTTTTACTCAATTCCGTTCAGAAAACTTTAGATTTTAAATTAATGGACATTATGGATAACATGATAGTTGTATACACAGAAGTTAGAATATAAAGATTGGCCTGGATTGTGTTCAAGTTTTGCTAGAATTATTTTATTTGAGATAATGTTCTTCCTTGTAGATCCGAGTTGTAGCTCGTGATGGTGGCACACCTTCTTTATCAGCAACATCATCTGTGATCGTGTACGTACAGCACAATCAGAACAGCCCACAATTCCTTGTACAGAATTACACCAGTACAGTCTATGAAACCCAAGATCTGGGGGTTAGCATATTACAACTTGTAGCCAGAGATTTGGACATCAGTGTAAGTTGTAATTTCTATGACATTACATACATTAAACTAAATTACTGGCTTTATGTATACTGATATGCTATATACTGATATACTGTACACTGATATGTTGTATACTGATATACTGTACACTGATATGTTGTATATTGATATAATGTACACTGATATGTTGTATACTGATATACTGTACACTGATATGTTGTATACTGATATACTGTACACTGATATGTTGTATACTGATATAATGTACACTGATATGTTGTATACTGATATACTGTACACTGATATGTTGTATACTGATATAATGTACACTGATATGTTGTATACTGATATACTGTACACTGATATCATAGGCTTAAAAGTGAGTACAGTCTTGTAAAAAAAGTATATTGAGTGAGCTGTACTTTCTGTTACTACTAGTTCCTCATGAGCATACAGCAGAGACATAAAAGTCCCATTCTTGTATTCTGATAAATTTAAACATCTGTTGAGCAAATTTAACTTTTTGCATTAGCATAAAATTTGACAATTGGGTGGAAAATTCACTACTTGAGCAAGATTTATAAATTCTTCATTCCTGACTTTGATCTTTCTGAACAGTTTAAGTTTTCTGGATCCAATAGACATGCTTTAGACTTAGCACTGATTCCAAATGCATTTTCTCAGGCACCCTACAACACACTTGTATTCAACATGGTTGGAAGCAGCCAGGCCAGGGAATATTTTGATGTGAATGTCAACACAGGAGTGCTGTCGGTTAAGAAGTCTCTGACACTTATGGCAAATGTTTTCACTGTTGTTGTAAGTATACCACAGATATTTTACCATAAAATTTTGGAAAAGTAAATAACTCTTTATATGTTTGCCAAAGAACAAAGTTAAAAGGTTTCTGTCACAGATATGTAAATTCAGTTTGTTAAATAAATATATAATTTTTAGGAATCTGAAAACCTTCAACAGCAAAATTTTCTTATTTGAGAGAATTTGCAAAAAATAATTATTTTTTAAGGTTTGATTATGTACTGGCTTTATGACTTCTAAAGGGTTTTGCATTTTTGATGAGAATGAGGGGAATTAAATAATTTATCATCCTAGCATGGTCTTCTCACTGACTGATGATCATGGTCATCTCACTGATTGATGATCATGGTGTTCTCAATTACTGATGATCATGGTCTTCTCACTGACTGATGATCATGGTCTTCTCACTGACTGATGATCATGGTATCTCACTGATTGATGATCATGGTCTTCTCACAGACTGATGATCATGGTCTTCTTACTGACTGATGATCATGGTCATCTCACTGCTTGATGATCATGGTCTTCTCACTGACTGATGATCATGGTCTTCTGACAGACTGATGATCATGGTCTTCTCACAGACTGATGATCATGGTCTTCTCACTGACTGATGATCATGGTCATCTCACTGCTTGATGATCATGGTCATCTCACAGCTAGATGATCATGGTATCTCACTGATTGATGATCATGGTCTTCTCACAGACTGATGATCATGGTCTTCTCACTGACTGATGATCATGGTCTTCTCACTGACTGATAATCATGGTATCTCACTGATTGATGATCATGGTCTTCTCACTGATTGATGATCATGGTTCTCTTACTGACTGATGATCATGGTCTTATCACTGTCTAATAATCATGGTCTTCTCACTGACTGATGATCATGTTCTTCTCACTGACTGATGATCATGGTCTTCTCACTATCTGATGGTCATGGCCTTCTCACTGATTGATGATCATGGTTTTCTCACTGACTGATGATGATAGTGTTATCAATTACTGATGATCATGGTCTTCTCACTGTCTAATAATCATGGTCTTCTCACTGACTGATGATGATGGTCTTCTCACTGACTGATGATCATGGTCTTCTCACTGACTGATGAACATGGTATCTCACTGATTGATGTTCCTGGTCTTCACACTGACTGATGATCATGGTCTTCTCACTGCTTGATGATCATGGTGTTCTCAATTACTGATGATCATGGTCTTCACACCACTTGATGATCATGGTGTTCTCAATTACTGATGATCATGGTCTTCACACCACTTGATGATCATGATGTTCTCAATTACTGATGATCATGGTCTTCTCACTGATTGATGACCATGGTCTTCACACTGACTAATAATGATGGTCTTCTCCCTGTCTGATGATCATAGTATCTCACTGATTGATGATCATGGTCTTGTCACTGACTAATGATCATAGTGTTATCAATTACTGATGATCATGGTCTTCTCAATGATTGATGATCATTGTCTTCTCACTGACTGATGATCATGGTCTTCTTATTGCTTGATGACAATGGTCTTCACACTGACTGATGATGATGGTCTTCTCACTGACTGATGATCATGGTCTTCTCACTAACTGATGATCATGGTCTTCTCACTGACTGATTATCACGGTCTTCTTACTGTCTGATGATTATGGTCTTCTCACTGACTGATGATCATGGTCTTCTCACTGACTGATGATCATGGTCTTCTCACTGCTTGATGATCATAGTGTTCTCATTGATTAATAATCATAGGTTTTCCCTTATTGATAATAATGGGAGTATCACTAATTGATTCTGCATTACCATAGATTACACCAGCTAATCAAATATGTTTGGTATCAGAGAACAATTTTTGTTCTCTTACCTTCATTACAATCAAATTTTGTTCCAAACATTAAACTGGCATTTGTATATATGCTAGTATTTCATTTTTTGGCCCAAATGCTTCTAAACACTAAATTAAATACTAATTATCAATATACAGTAAAGTGTGACCTATAGAAAATTATTTGTAAATGTTTTGGATATCTTTTAGCACTACTGGTTATAGACCAAAAGAGCATACAAAATGGCCTGTCATCCATCCATTAGTACAAATTGTTGTTGCAACTTCTAAGCTACTTTTAGTATTGCCCGGAAACTTTACACATAGATGTCTAGTATGGCCACCTGAGTGGTTATTTTGATATCCAGTATGGCCACCTGAGAAGCGATCTTGACATCCAGTATGGCCACCTGAGAAGCGATCTTGACATCCAGTATGGCCTCCTGCATGGCCAATTTTGAAAATCATGTTATTGTTGCTCTTTATGAATTGACTGTAATGTAACAGGAGGTTTTCACTTGAAAACTTCCCTTGATGTTGGCCCAAATGAAAGTGGTGTTAAAATGACATCTGTTATGGCTACCACAGCAGCCTCTTTAAAATCTTGTTATCACTACTCCTCCTGAACAGAAGGTCATGATGGTATTTATTTTTTTTATCCTAAATTTTTTTCAATTTTTCTGATTTATATTTTCTTTTGTGTACTAAATGTACATAGTGATGATCTTGTCATTTTTTAGTATATTGCCATTTCTTGGCACAAGATAGGCAGCCACTATAACTGGTGGAGGAAGGAATCAGGAAAACTGCAGTAAGAAGCACCATCCCATGAGAAGCTACTGGCAAGCTTTCTCACAAAGTCATTGGAGTAGCCTGAGACTAGAACTGTTGTAGACAGAGGTGAAATGCCAGTGATTGGTAAAGGCAAGCCTGAGACTTGAACCCTTGTAGACAGAGGTGAAATGCCAGTGATTGGTAAAGGCAAGCCTGAGACTTGAACTCTTGTAGACAGAGGTGAGATGCCAGTAATTGGTAAAGGCAAGCCTGAGACTTGAACCCTTGTAGACATAGGTGAGATATCAGTGATTGGTAAAGGCAAGCCTAAGACTTGAACTCTTGTAGACAGAGGTGAGATGCCAGTAATTGGTAAAGGCAAGCCTAAGACTTGAACCCTTGTAGACAGAGGTGAGATGCCAGTGATTGGTAAAGGCAAGCCTGAGACTTGAACCCTTGTAGACAGAGGTGAGATGCCAGTGATTGGTAATGGCAAGCCTGAGACTTGAACCCTTGTAGACAGAGGTGAGATGCCAGTGATTGGTAAAGGCAAGCCTGAGACTTGAACCCTTGTAGACAGAGGTGAGATGCCTGTGATTGGTAAAGGCAAGCCTGAGACTTGAACCCTTGTAGACAGAGGTGAGATGCCAGTAATTGGTAAAGGCAAGCCTAAGACTTGAACCCTTGTAGACAGAGGTGAGATGCCAGTGATTGGCAAAGGCATGCCTGAGATTTGAACCCTTGTAGACAGAGGTGAGATGCCAGTAATTGGTAAAGGCAAGCCTAAGACTTGAACCCTTGTAGACAGAGGTGAGATGCCAGTGATTGGTAAAGGCAAGCCTGAGACTTGAACCCTTGTAGACAGAGGTGAGATGCCAGTAATTGGTAAAGGCAAGCCTAAGACTTGAACCCTTGTAGACAGAGGTGAGATGCCAGTGATTGGTAATGGCAAGCCTGAGACTTGAACCCTTTTAGACAGAGGTGAGATGCCAGTGATTGGTAAAGGCAAGCCTAAGACTTGAACCCTTGTAGACAGAGGTGAGATGCCAGTGATTGGTAATGGCAAGCCTGAGACTTGAACCCTTGTAGACAGAGGTGAGATGCCAGTGATTGGTAATGGCACATGCTTTAGATCACTCTGCCACATGAGACTTCTAGTACTGATCTGACATCCATGTGCAAAATATTGTCATCACAATTCCTTCTGGATGGATGGCCAGATTTACATGTGATATGTACCAAATGGCTTTTTTTATTCTTTCTAGGTTATAAAAGAAAAGTGTGTCAATATGACATCTAATATGGCTACCTTCATAACTGTCTGTTGTATCTTGCTACAGAAACTCAGAAGGACAGTGCATAAGACTACTTTCTAGGACTTGATTAGATCACCTGAATGGATGGTTACTTTTCACCACCTGACTAATAATATCTAGTTTGCCTCAGGCATTTCCATTTTGGTAGCCATGCTTTATATTACTCAGGAATACTTTGAACACAAAGTAGAAAGAAAGAAATGGTCTTTTCTTTTATTCTTTGAAAATGATTTTGGCTTGTATAGCATTTATTTATAATATATTTTCAAATGTTTGACATATATCCTTATAATTATGTGAAAATGCAAGAAATCTCATCATGTCATGCTTTGTAATATATGCCTGCCAAACTTGATACTGAACATGCAGCAAAATTAGAAATATTTCTACAGTCAGCAGTGTTGCAAGCCCAGTGTGTTGCATTGCTCTATGAAACACGCCTTGTGTTAAGAAAGGTACAAGTATTTTAAAAATGTCAAATATATAATTTATTGCAATAGATTAAATCATGCAAAACATTTTATTATATTAATAATATTGTTATAAACAACCTGTAAATATTATTGGGGTAACTTATGAAAAGGATGGGGTGGGTGTGCTGAAGAGTAAGTTGAATCATAAGATCTTGATTTAAGAGATTCAAAATTGGTATGTATAACAAGAAGAAAATTTCCAATTAAATACTGGATATATTTCATCCTCAGGTTTTAAAACAATATTTTCATATATTGTAATGTCTGGTTTTGTCACCTATTAACATGATGTTTTTTTCTCCATACCAGGAAATGAATCTGAAATTAATATAAGAACATAAAATTTCCTCTATATATTTAGCTATATGAATGATAATTTGATTTTGTTTCTTTTTAGGTTGAGGTTTCTTTACGAGATGCTGACCCGGTTTCACCTCAGTCTTCTCCAGTGAATGCATTTGTAATAATTACCATTATTCGCAATCAAAACACCCCGTACTTCATCAACCAGCCATACACAGCTTCTCTTAATGAGAATGTTAACATTGGATACACTATAATGGATGTCACAGCCAGAGATGATGATGGTCCAGTAAGTATATGTTCGTTACATAATGATTGTTTCTGGGCTCTAATATTTCATGCACTAAGTGCACTATGTGATCTCAGAGTTTCCATATTTATATCATAAACTCTAATGAACAGCATAGCTATTTATATTTTTAATTTCTTGTCATTGTTTTGGAATCTTGCAATGAAAAAAAGGGACTAAAACTCATTTTTTGGCAATCATAAAGCATTAATGCCATTATTAATATTTTGACAGTCATAAAGCATTAATGCCATTATTGATATTTTGAGTCATAAAACATTAATGCCATTATTGATATTTTGACAGTCATAAAGCATTAATGCCAATATTGATACAGTATTTTGACAGTCATAAAGCATTAATGCCATTATTGATATTTTGACAGTCATAAAGTATTAATGCATGCCATTATTTATATTTTGAGTCCTAAAGCATTAATCCTATTATTGATATTTTGAGTCATAAAGCATTAATGCATGCCATTATTGATATTTTGACAGTCATAAAGCATTAATGCCATTATTGATATTTTGACAGTCATAAAGTATTAATGCATGCCATTATTTATATTTTGAGTCCTAAAGCATTAATCCTATTATTGATATTTTGAGTCATAAAGCATTAATGCATGCCATTATTGATATTTTGACAGTCATCAAGCATTAATGCCATTATTGATATTTTGACAGTCATAAAGCATTAATGCCATTATTGATATTTTGACAGTCATAAAGCATTAATACCATTATTGATATTTTGACAGTCATAAAGCATTAATGCCAATATTGATACAGTATTTTGACAGTCATAAAGCATTAATGCCATTATTGATATTTTGACAGTCATAAAGTATTAATGCATGCCATTATTTATATTTTGAGTCCTAAATCATTAATCCTATTATTGATATTTTGAGTCATAAAGCATTAATGCATGCCATTATTGATATTTTGACAGTCATAAAGCATTAATGCCATTATTGATATTTTGACAGTCAAAAAGTAATAATGCCATTATTGATATTTTGAGTCCTAAAGCATTAACCCTATTATTGATATTTTGAGTCATAAAGCATTAATGCATGCCATTATTGATATTTTGACAGTCATAAAGCATTAATGCCATTATTGATATTTTGACAGTCATAAAGCATTAATGCCATTATTGATATTTTGACAGTCATAAAGCATTAATGCCATTATTGATATTTTGACAGTCATAAAGCATTAATGCCATTATTGATATTTTGACAGTCATAAAGCATTAATCCCATTATTGATATTTTGAGTCATAAATCATTAATGCCATTATTGATATTTTGAGTCATAAAGCATTAATGCCATTATTGATATTTTGTCAGTCATAAAGCATTAATGCCATTATTGATATTTTGTCAGTCATAAAAGCATTAATGCATGCCATTATTGATATTTTGACAGTCATATAGCATTAATGCCATTATTGATATTTTGAGTCATAAAGCATTAATGCCATTATTGATATTTTGAGTCATAAAGCATTAATCCCATTATTGATATTTTGAGTCATAAAGCATTAATGCATGCCATTATTGATATTTTGACAGTCATAAAGCATTAATGCCATTATTGATATTTTGAGTCATAAAGCATTAATGCTATTATTGATATTTTGACAGTCATTAAACATTAATACCATTATTGATATTTTGAGTCATAAAGCATTAATGCGTTTATTGATATTTTGAGTCATAAAGCATTAATCCCATTATTGATATTTTGAGTCATAAAGCATTAATGCCATTATTGATATTCTGACAGTCATAAAGTATTAATCTCATTATTGATATTTTGAGTCATAAAGCATTAATGCCATTATTGATATTTTGACAGTCATAAAACATTAATGCCATTATTGATATTTTGACAGTCATAAGGCATTATTGCCATTATTGATATTTTGACAGTCATAAAGCATTAATGCCATTATTGATATTTTGACAGTCATAAAGCGTTAATCCCATTATTGATATTTTGAGTCATAAATCATTAATGCCATTATTGATATTTTGACAGTCATAAAGCATTAATGCCATTATTGATATTTTGAGTCATAAAGCATTAATGCCATTATTGATATTTTGACAGTCATAAAACATTAATGCCATTATTGATATTTTGAGTCACAAAACATTAATGCCATTATTGATACTTTGACAGTCATAAAACATTAATGCCATTATTGATATTTTGAGTCATAAAGCATTAATGCCATTATTGATATTTTGAGTCATAAAGCATTAATCCTATTATTGATATTTTGAGTCATAAAGCAATAATGCATGCCATTTTTGATATTTTGACAGCCATAAAGCATTAATCCCATTATTGATATTTTGAGTCATAAAACATTAATGCCAATATTGATATTTTGACAGTCATAAAACATTAATGCCATTATTGATACAGTATTTTGACAGTCATAAAGCATTAATGCCATTATTGATATTCTGACAGTCATAAAGTATTAATCTCATTATTGATATTTTGAGTCATAAAGCATTAATGCCATTATTGATATTTTCACATTCATAAAGCATTAATGCCATTTTTGATAGTTTGACAGTCATAAAGCATTAATGCCATTGTTGATATTTTGACAGTCATAAAGCATTAATGCCAATATTGATATTTTCAGAAACTAGAACTTTTAATATTGATGTGTGAAGTCCATGACCCAGTAGCTTTTGCATTCACTCAAAATAAATGGCGGTAATCCAATGGAATTTCATATCACTTTAATAAATGGAATCCATGATGCCATTATTTATGATGTTGCTTTAGCAAAAGCATGATCAATCTGAAATAACAGAGGGAATTTAGCAGGACTTATATGCATTTTTTTACTGATACCCAGTATGATTGTCCTTATTAAACATTTTGGGGCATATTTTAAAATCTAGTCTAAGCAGTAAGTACCAAAATCTCTGTATGCCATCATATAGTCAATTGAATTTTTCAGGGAACACCATTTGGGCAGATTAGATACAGTATAATTGGAGATGATCTAGCACCAAGGATCTTCAGCATCAATGAAATCAGTGGAAGAATCACTGTCTTTAGCTCTCTGACACAGCAGAGTGCTGAAATATTTCAGGTATGTGTTCCTGCCAAATTATCAGAGAATACTAAATGAGTTCCCATTTAATGATTTTCTTTTATCTTTTTTTTACCCTAAACATTTGAAGTGATTAGTGGAGCTTTATCCTGTACACCATCCATAAGTCAGCTTTTATAATATCCAACTATCTGCCTGCCTGTCTGTATGTCTGTCCATATCTGCCTGCCTGTCTGTATGTCTGTCCATATCTGCCTGCCTGTCTGTATGTCTGTCCATATCTGCCTGCCTGTCTGTATGTCTGTCCATATCTACCTGCCTGTCTGTATGCCTGTCCATATCTACCTGCCTGTCTGTATGTCTGTCCATATCTGTCTGCCTGTCTGTATGTCTGTCCATATCTACCTGCCTGACTGTATGTATGTCCATATCTACCTGCCTGTCTGTATGTCTGTCCATATCTACCTGCCTGTCTGTATGTCTGTCCATATCTACCTGCCTGTCTGTATGTCCATCCATATCTGCCTGCCTGTCTGTCTGTATTTCTGTCCATATACTTTTATTTACAGACTATTACCATCAGACTTTATGAGGTCTTAAAACCAAGTATCATTAAATATTGAATATTGAATATTCATGAAAGAGAGAGGGTGAAGGGGACCTAGAATTTACTTTCCAACCAAAATATTTCTAAATAATTTTTGTTTCAGGATTTTTTAATATTGATCATTGTGATTCAAGCTTTCTTCCCCTCCCTAAAATTAAATGGTCAATCCCTTATTTTTCACCTTTGTACACCAGATGGACAAAATTTTTCTGATCCAGTCAGACATGATGCTTATGTCATCAAGAGTTTAGATATGTTCAGTAACAAAGCCAGATCTGTGTGTCTGATTGATTGAGCAATTCGCTTTATTTTTTATAAGGTTTTATTAGCCTTGTTAAATTATTTTGTGAACATGTTGGATCAGTTTTTTTTATGAGTATGACCTATATGCATTAATGAGGTAATCCTGTATCTGATTGGTTGAGAATTTTGACACTCCTGAATTCCTCTCATATGTTACTATATTTTAAGCTTTTGTGATATGCATGCACAGTTGGCAAGCAAAGCAACAGGAAACCACCTTGCCTGAATGCCCAGGTAAATGGCATGAAATATACAAGAAATGCTAATGCCAAGGTAAATGGCATGAAATATGCAAGAAATGCTAATACCCAGGTAAATGGCATGAAATATGCAAGAAATGCTAATACCCAGGTAAATGGCATGAAAAATACAAGAAATGCTAATACCCAGGTAAATGGCATGAAATTACAAGAAATGCTAATACCCAGGTAAATGGCATGAAATATACAAGAAATGCTAATCCCCAGGTAAATGGCATGAAATATACAAGAAATGCTAATACCCAGGTAAATGGCATGAAATATACAAGAAATGCTAATACCCAGGTAAATGGCATGAAATATACAAGAAATGCTAATACCCAGGTAAATGGCATGAAATATACAAGAAATGCTAATGATGGGGACCATGATGATGCATATGGCTGTGAAAGATGTGAGATCATCATTCAACAAAATCCTAGCAATATCAAATTGGTTCATGGAATGTGACAAATACATGCTTTCAACAAAGAACGAGAAGAATGTACACTTAGAATTCTTCAGACAGAGAAAGATTCCACTTTGATTATATGCTAGTTAGGCAGAGATATGGAAAATGTATAAAGATTTTTTTTACTTATTCATTATCAGATATGAAATTGGACCATAACTGATAAGAGTCAACTTGAAGTTGAAGATCTTAAAAAGGAAAATCAGAAAAATGTGGAACGTAGAATGCATGAAGGACAAAACATTTATGGAAAGCATTGAGAAGAGGTTTGTTAATGAACAGACAGACATGAAAGATGTTGACAATAGGTGGAAAGACTTCAAGGAAACAATTATAGAAAGAGCAAAGGATAGATCCAGATATAGGAAGGGAAAGACAATAGATGATGGGGAAATGGTTCAAAAGATGTCAGAGAGAAAGAAAGAAAAGAGAATTAATACAATAGAAGAGAGAAAGTAATATAACAAACTAAACATCCAGTGTGGGAAAACAACAGATTATGCACAAGAAAAATGGTGAAAGACTCACTGTGATAACCTTGACTCACTTGAGAAGTTAGAAAGGATGCCAGTCAGCCAAACAATACTTAATACACTTGGACATATTGTTTATGCTAACCATATTTAACTAAATGTTGCATCAGTTGTATATAAATTGACATTTCTATACCATAAGGTATTAGCAACACTGACAGTTCTATACCATAAGGTATTAGCAACATTGACAGTTCTATACCATAAGGTATTAGCAACATTGACAGTTCTATGCCATAAGGTATTAGCAACACAGACAGTTCTATACCATAAGGTATTAGCAACATTGATAGTTCTATACCATAGGGTATTAGCAACACTGACAGTTCTATACCATAAAGTATTAGCAACATTGACAGTTCTATGCCATAAGGTATTAGCAACATTGACAGTTCTATACCATAAGGTATTAGCAACACTGACAGTTCTATACCATAAGGTATTAGCAACATTGACAGTTCTATACCATAAGGTATTAGCAACACTGACAGTTCTATACCATAAGGTATTAGCAACATTGACAGTTCTATGCCATAAGGTATTAGCAACACTGACAGTTCTATACCATAAAGTATTAGCAACATTGACAGTTCTATGCCATAAGGGATCAGCAACACTGACAGTTCTATACCATAGGGTATTAACAACACTGACAGTTCTATATCATAAGGTATTAGCAACATTGACAGTTCTATGCCATAAGGTATTAGCAACACAGACACTTCTATACCATAAGGTATTATCAACATTGATAGTTCTATACCATAGGGTATTATCAACACTGACAGTTCTATACCATAAAGTATTAGCAACATTGACAGTTCTATGCCATAAGGGATCAGCAACACTGACAGTTCTATACCATAGGGTATTAACAACACTGACAGTTCTATCCCATAGGGTATTAACAACATTGACAGTTCTATTCCATAGGGTATTAACAACATTGACAGTACTATCCCATAGGGTATTATTATTATTATTATTATTATTATTATTATTATTATTATTATTATTATTTAAAGATGGTAACTCAATTAGCTAAGAATTAATCTACCTTGAGGCCCTCATTCACAGGAATTTACTTATTTTTGCTGCATCTCTGAAGCCATTGTATATACTGGGTTTGGAAAGAGGAAATAGAGTGGGCATTTCTAATCTCAACTGGAATAATATTCCAGAGCAAAGTTCCAGAGTATTGGAAACTTTTTTTAAAATACTTCCTTATTTGGTTTGGGAATTTTGTAATGTTTGGTAGACATTGATCGCAGGTGGGGAGTATTTCTAGGTAACCTATACTTGGATAGTGATTGTAAATATTCAGGAGCATTATTATTGGCTATCCTGTACATTGATTTGGCTTTTCTTAAACAGATTCGGTCTTTAATAGGTAGTATTTTTAACTTACCAACTAAATTTTCCTTGCTTTCTTTCTGGATTGATATTAACTCAAAAGCTCTTTTTTGGAGATGTGGCAGCTTTGCTAAATTTTTATCATTTGAATTACCCCATACTGTATTACAGTAGTCTAAATAGGGTTGTATGTAACTGTTATAAAAATAGTTTTCTGTGCTTTTCCAGAAGAAAGTGTCTTATCCTACTGAGAAGCCATAAACTTGAATTGACTTTTTTACTGATATGTTTGATATGTTCAGTCCATGATAAGTTATTATCTACCAAAACACCAAGTAGACTATAATGACAGACCATTTGCAACCTTTTATCCTTCCATGTCAGACATAGTTCATCACTATCAAGTTTTGTTCTTTCTTTCTGTGTTGAGATAAGTAATATTTTAGTTTTACCAGTATTAACCACCATGCCATTGCATGTGCACCAGTATTCTAGTTTGTTCTATCCCATAGGGTATTAACAACACTGACAGTTCTATCCAATAGGGTATTAACAACACTGACAGTTCTATCCAATAGGGTATTAACAACATTGACAGTTGTATCCCATAGGGTATTAACAACACTGATAGTTCTATCCCATAGGGTATTAACAACATTGACAGTCCTATCCCATAGGGTATTAACAACACTGACAGTTCTATCCAATAGGGTATTAACAACACTGACAGTTCTATCCCATAGGGTATTAACAACATTAACAGTACTAAACCATAAGGTATTAGCAACATTGACAGTACTAGACCATACGGTATTAGCAACATTGACAGTAATAGACCAGTAGTGGCAGAAGATGCATTATAAACATATCAAGAAGCATTAATGGTTTTTCACAATGGCATCATACCTGTTACAGTTATTATTTTGAGATGTAGTAGTACTCAAATCTGTTGGGATGTTGCATATTTGATGAATTTGCTTTTCTTTAAATGCAGATACGAGTCATGGCCAGAGACCTTGGTGTTCCATATAGATTCAACACATCTATAGTGACAATCACTACCCAGAGAAATTTTCAGGCACCTGTATTCCAGGCAGTTTCCTATTTACAGACTGTAGTAGAGACATTGCCTCTGGGAAATGTCATTCTCACTGTATTAGCTACTGATGGTGATTTACTAGTAAGTATTTTTACAGTTCATTGATATTTTTAAATTTTTTAAGATAATGTCAGACATGTATTTTTAAAACATTTTATCCAATTTTAGATGAATTGCTTATTTTTTTAACTAATTATTTTCAAAAGTTCATAGAACAGCAGAGGATTCAATGTAATTGGATCACATATCTAACACAGTGACAAATTCATGGTTTTAGATTCATTTTTCGATTTGTATAGAGATGGAATAGTCAGATCAGTCAGTTTCTTGATGTCATCAGGAGTTGTGGAATTGGTAATACTGGTAAAGGTACCCTACCAAATGGATGTCAATATCATCATGGGGTTATCCCTACCCCTGCCAAATGGATGTCAATATCATCATGGGGTTATCCCTACCCCTGCCAAATGGATGTCAATATCATCATGGGGTTATCCCTACCCCTACCAAATGGATGTCAATATCATGATGGGGTTATCCCTACCCCTGCCAAATGGATGTCAATATCATCATGGGGTTATCCCTACCCCTGCCAAATGGATGTCAATATCATCATGGGGTTATCCCTACCCCTACCAAATGGATGTCAATATCATGATGGGGTTATCCCTACCCCTGCCAAATGGATGTCAATATCATCATGGGGTTATCCCTACCCCTGCCAAATGGATGTCAATATCATCATGGGGTTATCCCTACCCCTGCCAAATGGATGTCAATATCATCATGGGGTTATCCCTACCCCTGCCCAATGGATGTCAATATCATCATGGGTTATTCACCAGTTGATTATAATGGCACCTTGTTGGTTCTAAATTAAAAATGGTGACCATCCAACAATATGGCTGCTATGATGACATACTTAAAAAGTCATGTTTTCACTACCCACCTTAAATGTATGTTCATATTGAAATGGGGTATTTACAAAAGACTTCTTACAATGTCTTCTTGATTCTAAATGAAAATGGTAACATTCTGATATGAACACTAAAACAGATAATATGATAATGCTGTTATGGCTGAAGAATATCAAAGCAACTTCAAACACTTAGTAGTTTAAAGGAAGATATAGTCTTATTTTCTATTCCTAGAAATACATTGCAGCCAGTTGAGTGTTGGTATCCTTGTAGGGACTCATGTTTGTTTGGTAAAATAAGTAAGAATTTTCTAACATATATCCAATTTAGCATGGCGAATATTAAAACTTTCACTCAAGTAAAAGTTTTTTCTGTCAGCAGTGATAAGCATTTGATTATTTGTAACAAAGATAATCCACATGATTAAAAAAGGCATGGCCTTGTTTTGCTGCATCTTCAGTTTCTTTGATAAAAATTATGGAGAGGTTACCCAAATAAATTAATTTCTTTGAAAGAGATTATGGTGAGGTTACCCATATATATTAATTTCTTTGATAGAGATTATGGTAAGGTTACCCAAATAAATTAATTTCTTTGATAGAGATTATGGTGAGGTTTTACCCAAATAAATTAATTTCTTTGATAGAGATTATGGTGAGGTTACCCAAATAAATTAATTTCTTTTGATAGAGATTATGGTGAGGTTACCCATATATATTAATTTCTTTGATAGAGATTATGGTGAGGTTAACCATATATATTAATTTCTTTGATAGAGATTATGGTGAGGTTACCCATATATATTAATTTCTTTGATAGAGATTATGGTGAGGTTACCCATATATATTAATTTCTTTGATAGAGATTATGGTGAGGTTACCCAAATAAATTAATTTCTTTGATAGAGATTATGGTGAGATTACCCATATATATTAATTTTTTTGATAGAGATTATGGTGAGGTAACCCAAATAAATTAATTTCTTTGATAGAGATTATGGTGAGGTTACCCATATAAATTAATTTCTTTGATAGAGAATAAGGTCAGGTTACCCAAATAAATTAATTTCTTTGAAAGAGATTATGGTGAGGTTACCCAAATATATTAATTTCTTTGATAGAGATTATGGTGAGGTTACCCATATATATATTAATTTCTTTGATAGAGAATAAGGTCAGGTTACCCATATATATTAATTTCTTTGATAGAGATGGTGAGGTTACCCATATATATTAATTTCTTTGATAGAGATTATGGTGAGGTTACCCATATATATATTAATTTCTTTGATAGAAATTATGGTGAGGTTACCCATATATATATTAATTTCTTTGATAGAGATTATGGTGAGGTTACCCATATATATTAATTTCTTTGATAGAGATTATGGTGAGGTTACCCAAATATATTTTCTTTGATAGAGATTATGGTGAGGTTACCCATATATATTAATTTCTTTGATAGAGATTATGGTGAGGTTACCCATATATATTAATTTCTTTGATAGAGATTATTGTGAGGTTACCCATATATATTAATTTCTTTAATAGAGATTAAGGTGCAGTTACCCATATATATTAATTTCTTTGATAGAGATTATGGTGAGGTTACCCATATAAATTAATTTCTTTGATAGAGATTATGGTGATGTTACCCATATAAATTAATTTCTTTGATAGAGATTATGATGAGGTTACCCATATATATTAATTTCTTTGATAGAGATTATGGTGAGGTTGCACATATATATTAATTTCTTTGATAGAGATTATGGTCAGGTTACCCATATATATTAATTTCTTTGATAGAGATTAGGGTGAGGTTACCCATATATATTAATTTCTTTTATAGAGATTATGGTGCGGTTACCCATATCTATTAATTTCTTTGATAGAGATTATGGTGAGGTTACCCATATATATTAATTTCTTTGAAAGAGATTATGGTGAGGTTAACCATATATATTAATTTCTTTGATAGAGATTATGGTGAGGTTACCCATTTATATTAATTTCTTTGATAGAGATTATGGTGAGGTTACCCATATATATTAATTTCTTTGATAGAGATTATGGTGAGGTTACCCAAATAAGTTAATTTCTTTGATCGAGATTATGATGAGGTTACCCATATATATTAATTTCTTTGATAGAGATTAAGGTGAGGTTACCCATACATATTAATTTCTTTTTTAAAAGGTAGTGGGAGGTTACATATTAATAACTTTGATATAGATTAGAGAGAGGTGTCCCATACATTTTTTTGATAAAGATTAGGAATAGGTTACATTTGCATATATCTTTGACTGAGATTAGCAGGAGGTTACCATTACATGTAGTTTCTTTGACTGAGATTAGCAGGAGGTTACCATTACATGTAGTTTCTTTGACTGAGATTAGCAGAAGGTTACCATTACATGTAGTTTCTTTGACTGAGATTAGCAGGAGGTTACCATTACATGTAGTATCTTTGACTGAGATTAGCAGGAGGTTGCCATTACATGTAGTTTCTTTGACTGAGATTAGCAGGAGGTTACCATTACATGTAGTTTCTTTGACTGAGATTAGCAGGAGGTTACCATTACATGTAGTTTCTTTGACTGAGATTTTCAGGAGGTTACCATTACATGTAGTTTCTTTGACTGAGATTAGCAGGAGGTTACCATTACATGTAGTATCTTTGACTGAGATTAGCAGGAGGTTACCATTACATGTAGTTTCTTTGACTGAGATTAGCAGGAGGTTACCATTACATGTAGTATCTTTGACTGAGATTAGCAGGAGGTTACCATTACATGTAGTTTCTTTGACTGAGATTAGCAGGAGGTTACCATTACATGTAGTATCTTTGACTGAGATTAGCAGGAGGTTACCATTACATGTAGTATCTTTGACTGAGATTAGCAGGAGGTTACCATTACATGTAATTTCTTTGACTGAGATTAGCAGGAGGTTACCATTACATGGAGTTTCTTTGACTGAGATTAGCAGGAGGTTACCATTACATGTAGTATCTTTGACTGAGATTAGCAGGAGGTTACCATTACATGTAATTTCTTTGACTGAGATTAGCAGGAGGTTACCATTACATGGAGTTTCTTTGACTGAGATTAGCAGGAGGTTAACATTACATGTCGTTTCTTTGACAGAGATTATTGGAAGGTTGCCCATACATAATAATTTCTTAATACAATCCTTCAATTCTACATCATAATGTGGAATGAATGTATTTGTTACAAACTTATTGTATGATCTGTGTTGTGTTATGTATTTACTGGAAACTGATATCTTTTTGATGGTTCAGGTCCTATCTTTGGAATATTATATGATTGTATAACCTTATGTTCAGTATGAAAATAAAACAAAATATACATAGATTAAACTTTTGTATATGCATCCATAGAAGTCCAATGCATAGATTTAAGTCATTGTATATACATCCTTTGAAGTCCAATGCATATATTAAATTCATTGTATATACATCCTTAGAAGTCCAATGCATAGATTTATGTCATTGTATATACATACATAGAAGTCCAATTCATAGATTTAAGTCATTGTATAAACATCCTTGAAGTCCAATGCATATATTAAATTCATTGTATATACATCCTTAGAAGTCCAATTCATAGATTTAAGTCATTGTATATACATCCTTTGAAGTCCAATGCATATATTAAATTCATTGTATATACATCCTTAGAAGTCCAATTCATAGATTTAAGTCATTGTATATACATCCTTTGAAGTCCAATGCATAGATTTAAGTCATTGTATATACATCTTTTGAAGTCCAATGCATATATTAAATTCATTGTATATACATCCTTTGAAGTCCAAATCATAAATTTAAGTCATTGTATATACATACTTAGAAGTCCACTTCATAGATTTAAGTCATTGTATATACATCCTTAGAAGTCCAATGCAGAGATTTGAGTCATTGTATATACATACTTAGAAGTCCAATGCATATATTAAATTCAATGTATATACATCCTTAGAAGTCCATTTCATAGATTTAAGTCATTGTATATACATACTTAGAAGTCCATTGCATAGATTTAAGTCATTGTATATACATACTTAGAAGTCCAATGCATAGATTTAAGTCATTGTATATACATACTTAGAAGTCCAATTCATAAATTTAAGTCATTGTATATACATCCTTAGAAGTCCAATGCATAGATTTAAGTCATTGTATATACATACTTAGAAGTCCAATTCATGGATTTAAGTCATTGTATATTCATACTTAGAAGTCCAATGCATAGATTTGAGTCATTGTATATACATCCTTAGAAGTCCAATGCATCAATTTAAGTCATTGTATATACATACTTAGAAGTCCAATGCATAGATTTAAGTCATTGTATATACATCCTTTGAAGTCCAATGCATATATTAAATTCATGGTATATACATCCTTTGAAGTCCAATTCATAGATTTAAGTCATTGTATATACATCCTTTGAAGTCCAATGCATATATTAAATTCATTGTATATACATCCTTAAAAGTCTAATACATAGATTTGAGTCATTGTATATACATACTTAGAAGTCCAATGCATATATTAAATTCATTGTATATACATCCTTAGAAGTCCAATTCATAGATTTAAGTCATTGTATATACATATTTAGAAGTCCATTACATAGATTTAAGTCATTGTATATACATCCTTAGAAGTCCAATTCATAGATTTAAGTCATTGTATATACATCCTTAGAAGTCCAATGCATAGATTTAAGTCATTGTATATACATCCTTAGAAGTCCAATGCATAGATTTAAGTCATTGTATATACATCCTTAGAAGTCCAATGCATAGATTTAAGTCATTGTATATACATCCTTAGAAGTCCAATTCATAGATTTAAGTCATTGTATATACATACTTAGAAGTCCAATTCATAAATTTAAGTCATTGTATATACATCCTTAGAAGTCCAATTCATAGATTTAAGTCATTGTATATACATCCTTAGAAGTCCAATTCATAGATTTAAGTCATTGTATATACATACTTAGAAGTCCAATTCATAAATTTGAGTCATTGTATATACATACTTAGAAGTCCAATTCATAGATTTAAGTCATTGTATATACATCCTTAGAAGTCCAATGCAGAGATTTGAGTCATTGTATATACATACTTAGAAGTCCAATTCATAGATTTAAGTCATTGTATATACATACTTAGAAGTCCAATTCATAAATTTGAGTCATTGTATATACATACTTAGAATTCCAATGCATAGAATTGAGTCATTATATATACATCCTTAGAAGTCCAAATGCAGTTTATGCAGACCCATGCACTGGAAAGTCAAGGTTTATAAGTTTTCTTAGGTGTAATCAGTAGAACAAAGAACACAGACCCATAACTGATATCTCATCATGGTCCATGAATGGTGCTGTTGTTTTGTAGTTGGACCTGACTTCTAATTGAGCATATATGGCATACAGTTTTATATCTGCTTGTTAGTGTGTCATCAATTGTGTTTTGTTATTATTATTATTATTATTACTATTATTATTATTATTATTATTATTATTATTATTATTATTATTATTATTATTATTATTATTATTATTATTACTTTATTTAAAGAGGGTAACTCAATTAGCTAAGAACTAATCTACCTTGAATAATATATTTTCGATATCTATTTTTAAGGCACCACAAAACACCATTCGCTATGCCTTGACTGGAAATACAGAGGGTATTCAGTGCTTCCTTCTTAATGATGTGACAGGGGAATTAACTCTCAAACGATCCATTCTATATGAGCCATGCAGAGCAGATGTATTCAATGTGGGTATACATGTTTATTAGCTGTTATTATTTTACCAAGCAAGGATAACACACATCATAAAGATTTAACATTTCTCTTTTTTAACTTAGTCAAACTGTCATACAGTATCTCCTGTAGAAAATCATAATGGAAATACCAGTAGAATTGAAGTAAATTGAAACTAGCTCTTATATAATACATATTGTTTTCATCTAGACACAGGGCAGGTCTTAAGGTATGTCTCTACATGCAGTATGCATTTTGTGTCAGGCATTGACAATAACTAGACCAATTTGAACAGAGAGACATGAAAGGCTTTTAGGCTTATACAAATAATGCTTGCCTTCAAATGTCAACACCAATACTATAAATAGAACCTTTCAAAAACTGATCAACATAAGTTTTTACAAAATTTGACAGAATTGTACCAAAATCATCAGAATTATATAAAAAATATTGACAGAATTGTACCAAAATTGACAGAAACACCCTAGTATTAAGAAATCTTAAGTTTGTATAAATGATGCTTTTGCCATTAAGTAAGTCCAGTATTTAATATTGATAGAAGATCCTTTAAATAATTTCTTAAAAACAGCTCGACAGAATTTGAAACTTTTTTATAGAAGCATTTCAGATATGAAGGAGTTAGCAGTTTTAAATTGAAATGATGCTAGTGTATCTCAATATACAGACACTTACAAAAATAAATTGAAATGATGCTTGTGTATAACAATATACAGACTCTGTTACAAAAATAAATTGAAATGATTTCTCTGCAAACATTGTACAATAGAATTAAACAGAAAGTCTACAGACAGGAAGAGCTTTCAGTCTTCTTAAAATGAAGATGATTTGCCATCGAATAAGTATTTATGTCTGTACCTATCTCTGCCATTGAATAAGTCCTCTTTCTGCCATTGAACAAGTCCTAATGTCTATACCTCTCTCGGCCTTTGAATAAGTCCTAATGTCTGTGCCTCTCTCTGCCTTTGAATAAGTCCTAATGTCTGTGCCTCTCTCTGCCATTGAATAAGTCCTCTTTCTGCCATTGAATAAGTCCTAATGTAGTTACTCATTCTGTCATTGCATATGTCTTCATGTCTGTACCTCTCTCTGCCATTGAACAAGTCCTAATGTCTTTACCTCTTTCTGTCATTGAATAAGTCTTCATGTCTGTAACTCTTTCTGCCATTGAACAAGTCCTAATGTCTACCTCTCTCTGCCTTTGAATAAGTCCTTAGTGTCTGTACCTCTCTCGGCCTTTGAATTAGTCCTAATGTCTTGCCTCTTTCTGCCTTCGAATAAGTCCTAATGTCTGTACCTTTCTTGGCCTTTGAATAAGTCCTAATTTCTGTACCTCCCTTGGCCATTGAACAAGTCCTAATGTCTAACTCTCTCTGCCTTTGAATAAGTCCTAATGTTTGTGCCTCTCTCTACCTTTGAATAAGTCCTAATGTCTATACCTCTCTCGGCCTTTGAATAAGTCCTAATGTCTGTGCCTCTCTCTGCCTTTGAATAAGTCCTAATGTCTGTACCTCTCTTGGCCTTTGAATAAGTCCTAATGTATGTACCTCTCTTGGCCATTGAACAAGTCCTAATGTATGTTGCTCTCTCTGGTACTAAATAAATCTTCATGTCTGTACCTCTCTCTGCCATTGAACAAGTCCTAATATCTGTTCCTCTCTCTCTCTGCCATTGCATAAGTCCTAATGTCTGTACCTCTCTCTGCCATTGAACAAGTCCTAATGTCTATAACTCTTTCTGCCATTGAACAGGTCCTATTGTCTGTACCTCTCTCTGCCTTTGAAAAAGTCCTAATGTCTGTACCTCTCTTGGCCATTGAATAATTCCTAATGTTTGTACCTCGCTCAGCCATTGAATAAGCCCTCATATCCTTTTCTGTCCTCAGATTATTTACTTTGATTCTCACCTTGGGTTAATAAGCAAAATCATTTTTATTATTCTGTCTTTTCTTCTGTTTAGTTCATTCTAACACAAAACTCTTGCTTCCTTAGGATGTATTTTTGTTTTCCTGTCTTTCATCCTGCCACATATTAACAATACACTGTTGATACACTCACATAAATAACTGTATTTGCATATACCTACTAAACACACAGAAATGACTGTATTTGCATGTACCTACTATACACACATAATTAACTGTATTTGCATGTACTTACTATACACACATAAATGACTGTATTTGCATGTACTTACTATACACACACATAAATGACTGTATTTGCATGTACTTACTATACACACATAAATGACTGTATTTGCATGTACTTACTATACACACACATAAATGACTGTATTTGCATGTACTTACTATACACACACATAAATGACTGTATTTGCATGTATCTACTATACACACACATAAATGACTGTATTTGCATGTACTTACTATACACACACATAAATGACTGTATTTGCATGTATCTACTATACACACACATAAATGACTGTATTTGCATGTACTTACTATACACACACATAAATGACTGTATTTGCATGTACTTACTATACACTCACATAAATGACTGTATTTGCATGTATCTACTATACACACACATAAATGACTGTATTTGCATGTATCTACTATACACTCACATAATTAACTGTATCTGCATGTACTTACTATACACACACATAAATGACTGTATTTGCATGTACTTACTATACACACACATAATTAACTGTATCTGCATGTACTTACTATACACACACATAATTAACTGTATCTGCATGTACCTACTATACACTCACACATAATTAACTGTATCTGCATGTACCTACTATACACTCACACATAATTGACTGTATCCGCATGTACTTACTAAACACACACATAATTAACTGTATCTGCATGTACCTACTATACACTCACACATAATTGAGTGTATCTGCATGTACTTACTATACACACACATAAATGACTGTATTTGCATGTACCTTCTATACACTCAGACATAATTGACTGTATCTGCATGTACTTACTAAACACACACATAATTAACTGTATCTGCATGTACCTACTATACACTCACACATAATTGACTGTATCTGCATGTACCTTCTATACACTCAGACATAATTGACTGTATCTGCATGTACTTACTAAACACACACATAATTAACTGTATCTGCATGTACCTACTATACACTCACACATAATTGACTGTATCTGCATGTACTTACTATACACACACATAAATGACTGTATTTGCATGTACCTTCTATGCACACACACACATAATTAACTGTATCTGCATGTACCTACTATACACTCACACATAATTGACTGTATCTGCATGTACTTACTAAACACACACATAATTAACTGTATCTGCATGTACCTACTATACACTCACACATAATTGACTGTATCTGCATGTACTTACTAAACACACACATAATTAACTGTATCTGCATGTACCTACTATACACTCACACATAATTGAGTGTATCTGCATGTACTTACTATACACACACATAAATGACTGTATTTGCATGTACCTTCTATACACTCAGACATAATTGACTGTATCTGCATGTACTTACTAAACACACACATAATTAACTGTATCTGCATGTACCTACTATACACTCACACATAATTGACTGTATCTGCATGTACTTACTATACACACACATAAATGACTGTATTTGCATGTACCTTCTATACACACACACATAATTAACTGTATCTGCATGTACCTACTATACACTCACACATAATTGACTGTATCTGCATGTACTTACTATACACACACATAAATGACTGTATTTGCATGTACCTACTATACACTCACACATAATTGACTGTATCTGCATGTACTTACTATACACACACATAAATAACTGTATTTGCATGTACCTACTATACACACACACATAAATGACTGTATTTGCATGTACCTACTATACACTCACACATAAATGACTGTATTTGCATGTACCTACTATACACACACATAATTGACTGTATCTGCATGTACTTACTATACACACACATAATTAACTGTATCTGCATGTACCTACTATACACTCACACATAATTGAGTGTATCTGCATGTACTTACTATACACACACATAAATGACTGTATTTGCATGTACCTTCTATACACTCACACATAAATGACTGTATTTGCATGTACTTACTATACATTCACACACAAATGATTGTATTTGATGGTACCTACTATACACAAACAGAAATGACTGTATTTGATTGTACCTACTATACACACATCTGTTGATAGCTCACATAAAGACTTTAATCTCAGATGTTTGTATTGCTCTCTAGCTGAAAGCACAAGCAAGGGACCTTGGCACACCCCCTTTATCAAGCACGGAGATTGATATCACCATTTTTGTCACGAGGAATAAAAATCCTCCATTCTTCAGAGATGACCCATATGTTTCCAGCATTAATGAGGATTCAGTATTTGGAGGTGTTGTTTATAGGACATCAGCAGGGGATATAGACACTCAGGTATAGGTAACCTTATGAATCAGATAAATTACTGATGCATGTCATGAATCAGATAAATTACTCATGTATGTCTTGAATCAGATAAATTTCTGATGCATGTCATGAATCAGATAAACTACTGATGTATGTCATGAATCAGATAAATCACTGATATATGTCATGAATCAGATAAACTACTGATGTATGTCATGAATCAGATAAATCTATGATGTGTGTCATCAGACAAATTGCTGATGTATGTCATGAATCAGATAAATTACTGATGCATGTCATGAATCAGATTCATTAATAATGCATGTCATGAATCAGATAAATTACTGATGCATGTCATGAATAAGATTCATTACTTATGCATGTCATGAATCAGATAAATTACTGATATATGTCATGAACCAGATTCATTACTGATGCATGTCATGAATCAGATTCATTACTGATGCATGTCATGGTTCTGATAAATTACTGATGTATGTCATGAATCAGAGAAACTACTGATGCATGTCATGAATCAGATTCATTACTGATGCATGTCATGGTTCTGATAAATTAATGATGCATGTCATGAATCAGATTCATTTCTGATGCATGTCATAATTCTGATAAATTACTGATGCATGTCATGAATCAGATAAATTACTGATGCATGTCTTGAATCAGATTCATTAATGATGCATGTCATGAATCAGATTCATTACTGATGCATGTCATGAATCAGATTCATTACTGATGGCTGTCTTGAATCATATTCATTACTAAGGCATGTCATGAATGAGATAAATTACAGATGCATGTCATAAATCAAATAAATTACTGATGCATGTCATGAATCAGATTCATTACTGATGCATGTCATGGATCAGATTCATTACTGATGCATGTCATGAATCAGATTCATTACTGATGTATGTCATGAATCAGATAAATTACTGATGTTTGTCAGGGATCAGATAAATTACTGATGTTTGTCAGGGATCAGATAAATTACTGATGTTTGTCATGAATCAGATAAATTACTGATGTTTGTCATGGATCAGATAAATTACTGATGTATGTCATGAATCAGATAAATTACTGATGCATGTCATAAATCAAATAAATTACTGATGCATGTCATGAATCAGATTCATTACTGATACATGTCATGGATCATATAAATTACTGATGCATGTCATGAATCAGATTCATTACTGATGCATGTCATGAATCAGATTCATTACTGATGTATGTCATGAATCAGATAAATTATTGATGTTTGTCATGGATCAGATAAATTACTGATGTTTGTCATGGATCAGATAAATTACTGATGTATGTCATGAATCAGATAAATTACTGATGTTTGTCATGGATCAGATAAATTACTGATGTATGTCATGAATCAGATAAACTTCTGACGTATGTCATGAATCAGATAAATTACTGATGCATGTCATGAATCCGATTCATTACTGATGCATGTCATGAATCAGATAAATCACTGATATATGTCATGAATCAGATAAATTACTGATGTAAGTCATGAATCAGATTCATTACTGATGCATGTCATTGATCTGATAAATTACTGGTGCATGTCATGAATCAGATAAATTACTCATGTATGTCTTGAATCAGATAAATTTCTGATGCATGTCATGAATCAGATAAACTACTGATGCATGTCATGAATCAGATTTATTACTGATGTATGTCATAAATCAGATAAATCTATGATGTTTATCATGAATCAGAGAAATTACTGATGTATGTCATGAATCAGATAAATTATTGATGCATGTCATGAATCAGATAAACTACTGATGCATGTCATGAATCAGATTTATTACTGATGTATGTCATAAATCAGATAAATTACTGATGTATGTCATAAATCAGATAATTTACTGATGTATGTCATGAATCGGATAAATTGCTGACATATGTCATAAAACATGCATAATAAGGATTTAAGCCAAGATTTGTATAGCCTGGTTATTAGACCTTGTAATTTATGAACTTTTTATGTGCATATTCCAAAGGAAATCAATTGGCATGTCAGGCATTTAAAAAAATATGGTTAATTCTCTTTTGTAAAATCATAACTAAGGAAAAGTTGTCTTTGTTTTTCATTCTGAATGCATATATAGTAAATGGCATGCTTGAATTTGTATCATAAACTCTCTCTTGGCAAAGTCAACCTTTAATCAAAATATCTCATTTATCACTGTACTTTAATTTTTGCTAAATTTAATGACTTGTTTTTCTTGTCCAGCCACCCTTCAATACATTGTCATACTCCATTATTGGTGACGATTCAGCCCCCAATTACTTCGACATTAACTCTACTACTGGAGTGGTAACTTTGAGGACTTCAGTACAATCAGATGTTCTTTCCAACTACAGGGTATGTCATCATTATTTATACATCATTATACCTTTTGTGGTTGTACATGGTATGTCATCATTGTTTGTACATCATTATACCTTTTGTGGTTATACATGGTATGTCATCATTGTTTGTACATCATTATACCTTTTGTGGTTGTACATGGTATGTCATCATTGTTTATACATCATTATACCTTTTGTGATTGTACATGGTATGTCATCATTGTTTGTACATCATTATACCTTTTGTGATTGTACATGGTATGTCATCATTGTTTGTACATCATTATACCTTTTGTGATTGTCATCATTGCATTGTTTGTACATCATTATACCTTTTGTGATTGTACATGGTATGTCATCATTGTTTGTACATCATTATACCTTTTGTGGTTGTACATGGTATGTCATCATTGTTTGTACATCATTATACCTTTTGTGGTTGTACATGGTATGTCATCATTGTTTGTACATCATTATACCTTTTGTGGTTGTACATGGTATGTCATCATTGTTTGTACATCATTATACCTTTTCTGGTTGTACATGGTATGTCATCATTGTTTGTACATCATTATACCTTTTGTGGTTGTACATGGTATGTCATCATTGTTTGTACATCATTATACCTTTTGTGGTTGTACATGGTATGTCATCATTGTTTGTACATCATTATACCTTTTGTGGTTGTACATTGTATGTCATCATTGTTTGTACATCATTATACCTTTTGTGGTTGTACATGGTATGTCATCATTGTTTGTACATCATTATACCTTTTGTGGTTGTACATGGTATGTCATCATTGTTTGTACATCATTATACCTTTTATGATAGTACATGGTATGTCATCATTGTTTGTACATCATTATACCTTTTGTGGTTGTACATGGTATGTCATCATTGTTTATACATCATTATACCTTTTGGGGTTGTACATGGTATGTCATCATTGTTTGTACATCATTATACCTTTTATGATAGTACATGGTATGTCATCATTGTTTGTACATCATTATACCTTTTATGATAGTACATGGTATGTCATCATTGTTTGTACATCATTATACCTTTTGTGATTGTATATGGTATGTCATCATTGTTTGTACATCATTGTACCTTTCATGATAGTACATGGTATGTCATCATTGTTTGTACATCATTATACCTTTTGTGATTGTACATGGTATGTCATCATTGTTTGTACATCATTATACCTTTTGTGGTTATACATGTTATATCATCATTGTTTGTACATCATTATACCTTTTGTGGTTGTACATGGTATGTCATCATTGTTTGTACATCATTATACCTTTTGTGGTTGTACATGGTATGTCATCATTGTTTGTACATCATTATACCTTTTTTGGGGGGTATATGATAATTGTGCAGAATATTATAGTTATTTGTTTTATACATAGTAGGTGATTTTTGTGTGGTTATACTGTAGTAATAGAATTAGTCTTTTCATATTCTATAACAGTTATATATTTAAATATTCATGTTGAATAGCAAACTATGTTTAATGTTTGTATGGTGTTGAAATGTTTTTGGAATTATTTAAATATTATGTTTAAGGTTTGTATGGTGTTGAAAGTTTTCATGAAATAATTTAAATATTATGTTTAAGGTTTGTATGGTGTTGAAAGTTTTCATGGAATAATTTAAATATTATGTTTAAGGTTTGTATGGTGTTGAAAGTTTCCATGGAATAATTTAAATATTATAATGCTGTCAATGGGCGTCATAATGCATGCTGCCTTACAGTGTTACTGCTTTTTTAATGAAGTGCACAAGATATGCAATTTTACTGACACTTGATATAATATTTAGAGAAGATCTCTTCTACATATCCATGCCATTAAAGTGGATATAATATTTAGAGGAGATCTCTGGTACATGTTCATGCCATTGAAGTGTCTATAATATTTAGAAGAGATCTCTGGTACATGTCCATTCCATTGAAGTATCTATAATATTTAGTGCAGATCTCTGGTACATGTCCCTGCCATTGAAGTATCTATAATATTTAGTGCAGATGTCTGGTACATGTCCATGCCATTGAAGTGTCTATAATATTTAGTGCAGATGTCTGGTACATGTCCATGCCATTGAAGTGTCTATAATATTTAGTGCAGATCTCTGGTACAGGTCCAGGCCATTGAAGTGTATATAATATATAGTAAAAATCTCTGGTACATGTCCATGTCATTGAAGTGTCTATCATATTTAGTGGAGATCCCTGGTACATGTTCATGCCATTGAAATATCTATAATATTTAGTGCAGATCTCTGGTACATGTCCATGCCATTGAAGTGTCTATAATATGTAGCGCAGATCTCTGGTACATGTCCCTGCCATTGAAATATCTATAATATTTAGTGCAGATCTCTGGTACATGTTCATGCCATTGAAATATCTATAATATTTAGTGCAGATCTCTGGTACATGTCCATGCCATTGAAGTGTCTATAGTATTTTAGTGGGGATCTCTTGTTCATGTCCATGCCATTGAAGTGTCTATCAAATTTTGTGGAGATCCCTGGTACATGTCCATGACAATGAAGGGTTTATAGCATTTAGTTTGAGATCTCTGGTACATGTCCATGCCATTGAAGTGTCTATAATATTTAATGGGGATCTCTAGTACATTCCCATGCCATTAAGTGTCTATAATATTTAGTGTGGATTGCTTGTACATGTTTATCATATTTAGTGGGGATCTCTATTACATGTTCATGCCATGGAAGTGTTTATTATATTTAGTGGGGATCTCTAGTTCATGTCCATGGCATTAAAGTGTCTATAATATTTAATGGGGATCTCTGGTACATGTCCATCCAATTGAAGTGTCTGTATTATTTAGTTGGGTTCTATAGCATATATCCATGCAATTGAAGTGTCTATAATATTTAGAGGGGATCTCTGGTACATGTCCATGACATTAAAATGTCTATAGTATTTAGTGGGGATCTCTTATACATGTCCAGGCCATTGAAGTGTTTATATTATTTAGTGGAGATCTCTGGTACATATCCAGGTAATTGAAGCATCTATAGTATTAGTGGTAATCTCTGGTACATGTCCATGCCATTGAAGTGTCTATAATATTTAGTGGAGATCTGTAGTACATTTCCATGATATTGAAGTGTCTATAATATTTAGTGAGGATCTATAGTACATGTCCATGCCATTGAATTGTCTAATATTTAGTGTGAATCTATAGTACATGTCCATGCCATTGAAGTGTCTATAATATTTAGTGGATTCTTTTGTTTATATCCATTCCATGGTAGTGTCTAAAATAATTAGAGGGGATTTGTGGTTTGAATGAGAAATTATTCATTATAGTCAGAGTTTATTCTAGTTAGTTCTTTGTTGAGAGGAAAAAAAATAGTTTCATTCCAAAGATGTTGATTTAAACTTTTGATCTAATTATCTTCTTCAGCTTCGCCTGATGGTGCAAGATGGTGGTACTCCCAGGTTGTCAGACATGACCACACTGACAGTTGGAGTTCAGAGAAACTTGAAGAGGCCATATTTCCCAGCCCAAAACTACCAGTACACTGTTTATGAGGACCAGGATCTTGGTCTGTCCATTGGACAAGTTCTTGCAAGAGATGATGACACAAAGGTAAATGCATTAAAACTATCAATTATAACTATTTTTGGCATACAGTTCAAGTACAGCAATAAGGTATGCAGATATCTTTAATATCATATTTATGTATTGGTGATTTTGTAGCCAGGAAATATATTTAGTATCAATTCATCCATTAGATTTCATTATAGTTGAATTGTTTTCATTATTTTGGATATCTGGCTTGCCATTGCCCTGATTGCTTAAATCTGGCATGCAAAAATATTAATTGATCATGATAAAAAGTTGAAATAGTTTATTTGAGATTGAAAATGTTGTTCTTGTTAAGAAAATTTTATTTTGAAATTACCAAACTCATTGACCTGTTAGGAAAGCACAGATTCCAATATTTGCAGTGAACACAAGAGAACAGGTGGGAATTTAGTTTGGAACTTTCTCTAGTACCCCTGTGAAATGATCATGAACAATTGTTGAAATGAATGAACCTTATTCAAGAATTACTCATGAATAAGTTGCATGAACCATTCATGAAAGTTTCATTAGAAGGTTCAGGAACTATTCATGAATGTGCATGAACTGAAAATGGTCAACATGAACCAACTTTTACAAACTGTTTTTGAACAATTCATGACATATTCATGAACAGTTCATAAAAGTTCACAAATTGGGTCATCATCATTCATGAACAAGTGCATGAAAATATTCATGAAGTTTCTCATGAATATTCATGACTTCATAAACATTTTCTATAAAAGAATTTATCTGATGAACTCACTATACCTAAAGAAGCATTTCCTCCTGAATCATGAAATAACATTGGGAATGGCATTTTAAAATAGTATAAAATATAACATATTATCTTTAAAATGGTATTTAATTTCAGATAAATTTGTAATGTGCAATGTTAAGTACATGTCAATTGACTCTTGATATTATTTTTGTACTCTTTACAACACTCTTTGTATGTTCTTTAATTTTTCTTTAAAAATTTTTTGAGTGAGATATTAGGACATTTGTGTTAAACTAACTGTTCAAACATATTTATAACTTTCATCATCTTTGGGGTTTCTCCTGACTTTACCAATCCTTTTTCCAGTAATTGACTTGTTGGATAACTCTTTTGTGAAGATTTTCAGGGCCAATAATTTAATCAAATCATTGTCATTACTGAATGTCTGCAACTGGAGCTGTTCCATGTGATCATTGTTTGAATCTTTTATATTGATGCTGTTGTCATTACTTAATGTCTCTTCCATCTTGGCTAAAGATCCTCCAGTTTTTAAATTTTCTTTCTTGCAAACTTTATCCTTTTATTACCTTACTTTTCTGCTGTTACATCTAAAAGAAAGATAAAGTTAGTTTATTACAGATCATCTTTGCTCAACATTGTCTTCAACTTCTAACACAATTTTTGTACCTACTTTATTTACTAGAATAATTATGATCCAACTCATAAATATTTAAACCCTTACACTTAATACTCAGCTTATGGAATATTAACATTTGTTTGGAGAATTATGTGACTGGTTTCATTGCCTTTTTATTTTAACTGAGGCTGTGACTGGTTTCATTGCCTTTTATTTTAACTGAGGCTGAGTAGCCAATAGGTGTAATCACAGGAATCAGATGTATTATCAATAAAATATGACAAAATATTTTGACATTATTACACCAAATAGTCTTATTTATCTTTATATTTTTAGTACAAATATGATTATTTCATGCTGTCACAAATTTTCACTATTTTTTATTGATTAAACATCAGACTTCTCTGGTACAGTTGCAATGCATCTACTCTGACTCCACATGTTTTGTATCGCTTCCAGTTTCATCACATTGTTATTTGCATATTTTTCTTGTGTACAGTTGGACACATTAACTAGGGTTTTTTTTTTCACCAACTTACATCTAATCATAGAAATAATGAATAGTACCATGTTGTTAATTTGAAATTTGAAGAGTGCCAAAATTATGTCATACAAGACAAGCACATGATGTATTTTACCACCTGATTATGACTCAAATTATGTCATACATGACAAGCACATTTTGTATTTTACCACCTGATTATGTCTCAAATCATGTCATACAAGACCAGCACATGATGTATTTTACCACCTGATTATGTCTCAAATTATGTCATACAAGACAAGCACAGGATTTATTTTACCACCTGATTATGTCTCAAATCATGTCATACAAGATAAGGACAAGATGTATTTTACCACCTGATTATGTCTCAAATCATGTTATACAAAATAAGCACAGGATTTATTTTACCACCTGATTATGTCTTAAATCATGTCACACAAAACAAGCACATGATGTATTTTACCACCTGATTATGTTTCAAATCATGTTATACAAGATAAGCACATAATGTATTTTACTACCTAATTATGTCTCAAATTATGTCATACAAGATAAGCACAAGATGTATTTTGTTTTTAATCACCTGATTATGTCTCAAATCATGTCATACAAGATAAGCACATAATGTATTTTACCACCTGATTATGTCTCAAATTATGTCATACAAGATAAGCACAAGATGTATTTTGTTTTTAATCACCTGATTATGTCCGTAATGATGTGATAAGGACATAACATCTGAGGCTTCCTAATGTACATTCATTGGAATGTTTTAAAATGAGGCATTTGTTACGTATATGTGATTAAATTGCTTGTGTGTAAGGTTTTAAATTCTTTTCATTTTTGTTTCATGATATTTAATTGGAATGAATATTTACTTGGATTTGGGATTCTATTTTTAGTTTTGAGATATATTTTTAGCACAAAGCTGTTTATTTAAGATGCAATTGTAATATGTGTGAAATATCATTGAGTCCGTCTTACCTTGGTAACAGATCAACAGGAAGTTAAAATGATTGGTCAGCATTACAGACATACTTTCTTCACATGACATGATGACTGTTTGTAAGAACCTTTTTTAAGATTGGTTTTAAGTCGGTCTATATTGGATGACATGACAAAACTAGTGTAGTAAGAGAACACATGACCAATCTCAAGAGACTTTAAATAGGGTTTTGGAGAATTAAATATTCATTCTAATATTTTTTTCTAGGCAGTCATTCAAAACCTTGACGGTACAAGGTTTATGCAATTTTTTTATTTGTTGCCAGAATAGTTTATTCTTTGTCTGATTTTTGGCATCAATAATTGATTCTCCTAGTCACTCAACAAGTTGACTTTCTTATAAAAAATTCTAAAAGATATTCAGTGAAAGTAATTCTGGAATTATTTGGAAACAAAGACTTGGAGTCTAGTGAGGAATTATTGTTATTCATACATTGTGGACTACATCTGACATCATCAACCTCCATATTCGCACATCATCAGGTCTTGAACCAGTATTTTTATAAGACTATTTGGTAATAGGACTTGTGTTTTTATTCTTAGAATCGTGTTTGGATTATATTTACAAACTGTAAGTCCTATTTACCAATATTTATATTATTGTCTAGGGAAAAAAATTGTTTTGTTAAAATGTGCAAAGCTTGTTGGCTTTCACTCTTTTCTTTGTAACTAAAACAAGCCCTTGTCACTTAACACATTATGAAAAATGTCAGTGAATTTCGTCATAACATAAAACTATTTTGGTGCTCATTTCAAATGAAAATTTGTGAAACTTGTAAAATTAATTGCCCCAAATTATTTTTCTCAGTTTTAAGGAGTCTGTTACCTTGGCAGTATGTAGATTGTAGGACTTGTAATTCAGGGTACAAGAGTTTGTTACCTTGGCTGTTTGTAGAATGTAGGACATATAATTCAGGGTACAAGAGTTTGTTACCTTGGCAGTATGTAGAATGTAGGACATATAATTCAGGGTACAAGAGTTTGTTACCTTGGCAGTATGTAGAATGTAGGACATATAATTCAGGGTACAAGAGTTTGTTACCTTGGCAATATGTAGAATGTAGGACATATAATTCAGGGTACAAGAGTTTGTTACCTTGGCAGTACATAGAATGTAGGACATATAATTCAGGGTACAAGAGTTTGTTACCTTGGCTGTTTGTAGAATGTAGGATATGTAATTCAGGGTACAAGAGTTTGTTACCTTGGCAGTTTGTAGAATGTAGGACATATAATTCAGGGTACAAGAGTTTGTTACCTTGGCAGTTTGTAGAATGTAGGACATATAATTCAGGGTACAAGAGTTTGATACCTTGGCAGTATGTAGAATGTAGGACATATAATTCAGGGTACAAGAGTTTGTTACCTTGGCAGTTTGTAGAATGTAGGACATGTAATTCAGGGTACAAGAGTTTGTTACCTTGGCAGTTTGTAGAGTGTAGGACATATAATTCAGGGTACAAGAGTTTGTTACCTTGGCAGTATGTAGAATGTAGGACATATAATTCAGGGTACAAGAGTTTGTTACCTTGGCAGTATGTAGAGTGTAGGACATATAGTTCAGGGTACAAGAGTTTGTTACCTTGGCAGTTTGTAGAATGTAGGACATATAATTCAGGGTACAAGAGTTTGTTACCTTGGCAGTATGTAGAATGTAGGACATATAATTCAGGGTACAAGAGTTTGTTACCTTGGCAGTTTGTAGAATGTAGGACATGTAATTCAGGGTACAAGAGTTTGTTACCTTGGCAGTTTGTAGAGTGAAGGACATATAATTCAGGGTACAAGAGTTTGTTACCTTGGCAGTATGTAGAATGTAGGACATATAATTCAGGGTACAAGAGTTTGTTACCTTGGCAGTATGTAGAGTGTAGGACATATAATTTAGGGTACAAGAGTTTGTTAACTTGGCAGTATGTAGAATGTAGGACATATAATTCAGGGTACAAGAGTTTTTTTACCTTGGCAGTATGTAGAATGTAGGACATATAATTCAGGGTACAAGAGTTTGTTACCTTGGCAGTATGTAGAATGTAGGACATATAATTTAGGGTACAAGAGTTTGTTACCTTGGCAGTATGTAGAATGTAGGACATATAATTAAGGGTACAAGAGTTTGTTACCTTGGCAGTTTGTAGAATGTAGGACATATAATTCAGGGTACAAGAGTTTGTTACCTTGGCAGTATGTAGAATGTAGGACATGTAATTCAGGGTACAAGAGTTTGTTACTTTGGCAGTTTGTAGAATGTAGGACTTGTAATTCAGGGTACAAGAGTTTGTTACCTTGGCAGTATGTAGAATGTAGGACATGTAATTCAGGGTACAAGAGTTTGTTACCTTGGCAGTTTGTAGAATGTAGGACATATAATTTAGGGTACAAGAGTTTGTTTCTTTGGCAGTATGTAGAATGTAGGACTTGTAATTCAGGGTACAAGAGTTTGTTACCTTGGCAGTATGTAGAATGTAGGACTTATACTTCAGGGTACAAGAGTTTGTTACCTTGGCAGTATGTAGAATGTAGGACATATAATTCAGGGTACAAGAGTTTGTTACCTTGGCAGTATGTAGAATGTAGGACATATAATTCAGGGTACAAGAGTTTGTTTCCTTGGCAGTATGTAGAATGTAGGACATATAATTCAGGGTGCAAGAGTTTGTTACCTTGGCAGTATGTAGAATGTAGGACATGTAATTCAGGGTACAAGAGTTTGTTACTTTGGCAGTTTGTAGAATGTAGGACTTGTAATTCAGGGTACAAGAGTTTGTTACCTTGGCAGTTTGTAGAATGTAGGACATGTAATTCAGGGTACAAGAGTTTGTTACCTTGGCAGTTTGTAGAATGTAGGACATATAATTTAGGGTACAAGAGTTTGTTTCCTTGGCAGTATGTAGAATGTAGGACTTGTAATTCAGGGTACAAGAGTTTGTTACCTTGGCAGTATGTAGAATGTAGGACTTATAATTCAGGGTACAAGAGTTTGTTACCTTGGCAGTATGTAGAATGTAAGACATATAATTCAGGGTACAAGAGTTTGTTACCTTGGCAGTATGTAGAATGTAGGACATATAATTCAGGGTACAAGAGTTTGTTTCCTTGGCAGTATGTAGAATGTAGGACATATAATTCAGGGTGCAAGAGTTTGTTACCTTGGGTACTTAGTTTCCATTCCATTACTGCGAAGTAGGAGTCATTTTTTTCTAATCATCACACCTCTATTAGTAGGCAGCTGCATAAAGAAGTTTTTCGGTATTTTGTAAAAGTTATGAGGGCAGATTTAAACTAGGTCTCACATCTTGCATTTTAAAAATAAGGGACAGGCACAGCTCTCCCTCTGAAGTTCATCTGGTGCTAGAATTTGAATGGGGTTAAGGCAGTCCCAAACCCCAGGCATCATATCATAAAATTTAGCCTCACTAATATTAAAACCTAGATGAGTCAATGAAAATAAATCATATCATTGTTTATGACATTATTCTGTATGTTTAACTGAGTTGCTGTATTTGAGTTGTGAATGTGTTTTTCAATTATTTATTTTTTTTTATTATTATTATTATGACTTTATTTAAAGAGGGTAACTCAATTAGCTAAGAACTAATCTACCTTGAGGCCCTCATTCAAAGGAATTTAATTATTTTTGCTGCATCTCTGAAGCCATTGTATATACTGGGTTTGGAAAGAGGAAATAGAGTGGGCATTTCTAATCTCAACTGGAATATTATTCCATAGCAAAGTTCCAGAGTACTGGAAACTTTTTTCTAAATAATTCCTTATTTGGTTTGGGAATTTTGTAATGTTTGGTAGACATTGATAGCAGGTGGGGAGTATTTCCAGGTAGCCTATACTTGAATAGTGATTGTAAATATTCAGGAGCATTATTATTGGCTATCCTGTACATTGATTTGGCTTTTCTTAAACAGATTTGAACTTTAATAGGTAGTATTTTTAACTTACCAACTAAATTTTCCTTGCTTTCTTTCTGGATTGATATTAACTCAAAAGCTCTTTTTTGGAGATGTGCCAGCTTTGCTAAGTTTTTATCATTTGAATTACCCCATACTGTATTACAGTAGTCTAAATAGGGTTGTATGTAACTGTTATAAAATAGTTTTCTGTGCTTTTCCGGAAGAAAGTGTCTTATCCTATTGAGAAGCCATAAACTTGAATTGACTTTTTTACTGATATGTTTGATATGTTCAGTCCATGATAGGTTATTATCTACCAAAACACCAAGTAGACTATCATGACAGACCATTTGCAACCTTTTATCCTTCCATGTCAGACATAGTTCATTGCTATCAAGTTTTGTTCTTCTTTTCTGTGTTGAGATAAGTAATATTTTAGTTTTACCAGTATTAACCACCATGCCATTGCATGTGCACCAGTATTCTAGTTTGTTTAAGGTATTCTGTAAAGACATTTGGAGTTCTTGTTTTGTGTTTTGGATGTCTGACAATGTTGTGTCATCTGCATAGAGATCTGTAGATGACACTGAGTCCTTTAGTACAAGTGGTAGGTCATTATTAAATAAAATAAACAGTAATGGACCCAGAATTGAGCCTTGTGGTACTCCACATCTAATTGTTTCAGGTTCAGACAGAACATTATTAATATAAACATGTTGTGTTCTCTCACTTGAGTATGAAGTAAACCATCTAACTGTGCTTTCATCACATTGGTAGATTTTCAGTTTCTTCAAAAGGATTTCATAATCTACCATGTCAAAAGCTTTCCTGACATCTACAAATACAGAACCTATTATTCTACCTTGATCAAGTGCTTGAAGTCATTTATCAGTTAGGGAGATCAAGGCAGTCTCACATGAGTGTTTCTGTCTAAAGCCTGATTGATTATGGTATAACAGAAAGTGTTTGGTTAAATATGATATGAATGAATCATGGACATGCTTTTCAATCAATTTTGACAAGTTTGGTAGTATTGTATAGTATCAGCATCATCCTTAAGGCCAGATTTGTGAATAGGAGTTACTTTTGCAGTTTTCCATATTTGGGAACAGATGAGGATGCAATACTTAAATTGATTATGAATGTTAAGCTATCTACAATAGCAGAGGCAGAAGATTTAATGAGTCGTGGACCAATCTGATCAAGTCTTGTAGCTTTCTTAGTATCAAGTTCACTGAGATATTTCTTAACAAAGTTTTTTGTTACTGGTGGGATGGAGAAACATACCTCCTTAGAGATTTTGCTGCTGCAGAACTTTTTCAGTTCAATAAAGTTGTTTTCAATCACTGGTTCTTTTAACTTTATGGTAATGTTGGTGAAAAAATCATTGAAAACATTTGCAATGTCATTGTCATTAATGACTATGGTGTCATTTACCAGAAGTGAGTGGATTTTATTTATATGATCTTTGTGTGTTCCTCCAGTGAGTTCATTGAAGACTTTCCAAATGCAGTTTTGGTCGCTCTTTTTGTTTTCAAGCAATGATTGATAATAATTTTGTTTAGCTTTTTTGATCATATTTGTTATTTTGTTTCTCCATACTTTATAGTGTGCATGGTTTCCCATAGCCTTAAATTGGTCTCTTGTTTTCATAGCATCAAGGATTTCAGTTGTAAGCCAATTGGCTTGGATATCATTCCTTACGCGATGTACTTTCAGTGGTGCATGCTTAGAGACTACATCCATAAATAAGTCAGTCCACACCCTCAGAGCTTCATCTAAGTCATCCAAATTTTGGATCATCTTCCATGGAGCTTTATATAGGTCTTTGAGAAATTGTTTTTCATTAAAATTTTTGAATGATCTGTAAGTGATAGTTTTGTGTGTATTTTTCTTATTTCTCTTGTATTTAACCTTCCTTGTCAAAAAAGTAGGATAGTGGTCACTAAGACCAACTTTTGGTATGTTAACACAAGTTACATTGTCTGGTAGGTTGGTATAAAAATGATCAATAGGAGTGCTTGATGTTTCTGTTACCCTAGTGGGGTCATTTACCATCTGTACTAGGCCTAATGATTCAATAAATTCTGTCCAGTTTTTCTTTATTTGAGTATTGAGAAGGTCCTTATTTATATCACCAAGTATATATGTTTCTTTATCCTGTGCAAGAACATTTTCAATTTGTTTCAAAAAGTTATCATTCCAAATTGCTTTGGAGGAAGGTGGCTTATAAATGAAACCAACTAGAAACGATTTTGCATTTTTTTGATAAATTTCCACCCAATTCTCTCAATTTCTTGTGACTCTAAGTCAAGTCGCCTTTCTGCATTTACCTCTTCCCTAATATATACAACAAGACCTCCCCCTGCTGTTTCTCTGTCCCTGCATAATGGTTTTTTGTAGCCTTGACAATGAAATAGATTATCATTGTGGTTAGCATTTAGTTTGGTTTCAGTGAGTCCTAACACAGCTATATTATTTTCCTTGGAAGATAACATTAACTTAATTTGGTCTATTTTTCCAACTATACCCTGTACATTTAAGTGACCTACGTTAAAACCTTTTGCATTTAGCTTCATATCAATTATATATATGCCATGCAATGGGTTACCCCCGCAGATTGTCTCCATATTACTTTTATCATTCTTACATTCTATTCTATTCTATTTCAGGCTCCCAATAACATTGTCAGGTATGAGGTAACTGGCACAGGTTCAGCTCCCACCTACCTGGGAGTGTTTGAGACAGATGGAGTCATCTATGTGAAAAAATCTCTCATGACAGACATCACTGATCAAACTCAGTACAGGGTAAGTCACATTGGTATACTCAGTACAGGGAAAGTCAAAATTGGAATACTCAATACAAGGTATGTCAATTGATAAATTCAGTTCAGGATAGTCACATTGGTATACTCAGTACAGGGTAAGTCAAATTGGTAAACTCAGTATGGGGTAAGTCAAATTAGTAAACTTAGTACAGGGTAAGTCAAATTGGTAAACTCAGTACAGGGTAAGTCAAATTGGTAAACTCAGTATGGGGTAAGTCAAATTAGTAAACTCAGTACAGGATAAGTCAAATTAGTAAACTTAGTACAGGGTAAGTCAAATTGGTAAAATCAGTACAGGGTAAGTCAAATTAGTAGACTCAGTACAGGATAAGTCAAATTAGTAAACTCATTACAGGGTAAGTCAAATTGGTAAAATCAGTACAGGGTAAGTCAAATTGGTAAACTCAGTACAGGATAAGTCAAATTAGTAAACTCAGTACAGGGTAAGTCAAATTGTTAAACTTAGTACAGGTAAGTCACATTGGTTTACTTAGTACAAGGTAAATCAAATTGGTAAACTCATTGCTGGGTAAATCATATTGGTAAACTCAGTACAGCGTAATTCACATTGGTATACTCAGTACAAGGTAAGTCAAATTAGTATACTTAGTAAATGGTAAGTCACATTAGTATAAACATTCTTCATGATAACTGGAACAAAACTTCAAAGCTCATATTAGAAGATGGAAAATTTCATAATAATTCTAAGCGTGTTTAAGAAAATAAGTGAGTGTGTGTGTTGGTGTATGTTAGTGTGTGTGTGTGTATGTGTGTGTGTGTGTTTGAGATTTTAAATTTACTTTATGAATTTGAGTAATATTGCAATGTGCGCAGTGTGGCAATTTATAATGATGTCTAGCACTGAAGCATCATGTCACATCATGTCCCACCCAGTCACATTATCTTGACACCAGAGAGACTAGTCATGACACTAACACTTAATGCTGATTGCCAAGCCAATGCAAATCTTACTGACATTTTATATATTTGGTATGACTGAACCAGGGTTTGAACATGCAATATCCCACATAAGAGGTAAATGCTCTGCCATAGTATCTTTCTAACTGACAGCATTGTTATATAGGAATATCTTTCTAACTGACAGAGAGCATTGTTATATAGGAAGATCTTTCTAACTGACAGAGAGCATTGTTATATAGGAATATCTTTCTAACTGACAGCCAGCATTGTTATATAGGAAGATCTTTCTAACTGACAGAGAGCATTGTTATATAGGAATATCTTTCTAACTGACAGCCAGCATTGTTATATAGCAAGATCTTTCTAACTGACAGCCAGCATTGTTATATAGGAATATCTTTCTAACTGACAGACAGCATTGTTATATAGGAATATCTTTCTAACTGACAGACAGCATTGTTATATAGGAAGATCTTTCTAACTGACAGACGGCATTGTTATATAGCAAGATCTTTCTAACTGACAGACAGCATTGTTATATAGGAATATCTTTCTAACTGACAGACAGCATTGTTATATAGAAAGATCTTTCTAACTGACAGACAGCATTTTTATATAGGAAGATCTTTCTAACTGACAGACAGCATTGTTATATAGGAATATCTTTCTAACTGACAGACAGCATTGTTATATAGGAAGATCTTTCTAACTGACAGACAGCATTGTTATATAGCAAGATCTTTCTAATTGACAGACAGCATTGTTATATAGGAATATCTTTCTAACTGACAGACAGCATTGTTGTATAGGAAGATCTTTCTAACTGACAGACAGCATTTTTATATAGGAAGATCTTTCTAACTGACAGACAGCATTGTTATATAGGAATATCTTTCTAACTGACAGACAGCATTTTTATATAGGAAGATCTTTCTAACTGACAGACAGCATTGTTATATAGGAATATCTTTCTAACTGACATACAGCATTGTTATATAGGAAGATCTTTCTAACTGACAGACAGCATTGTTTTATAGGAATATCTTTCTAACTGACAGACAGCATTGTTATATAGGAAGATCTTTCTAACTGACAGACAGCATTGTTATATAGCAAGATCTTTCTAACTGACAGACAGCATTTTTATATAGGAAGATCTTTCTAACTGACAGACAGCATTGTTATATAGGAATATCTTTCTAACTGACATACAGCATTGTTATATAGGAATATCTTTCTAACTGACATACAGCATTGTTATATAGGAAGATCTTTCTAACTGACAGACAGCATTGTTATATAGGAATATCTTTCTAACTGACAGCCAGCATTGTTATAAAGGAAGATCTTTCTAACTGACAGAGAGCATTGTTATATAGGAATATCTTTCTAACTGACAGACAGCATTGTTTTATAGGAATATCTTTCTAACTGACAAACAGCATTGTTATATAGGAAGATCTTTCTAACTGACAGACAGAATTGTTATATAGGAAGATCTTTCTAACTGACAGACAGCATTGTTATATAGGAATATCTTTCTAACTGACAGACAGCATTGTTATATAGGAAGATCTTTCTAACTGACAGACAGCATTGTTATATAGCAAGATCTTTCTAACTGACAGACAGCATTGTTATATAGGAATATCTTTCTAACTGACAGACAGCATTGTTATATAGGAAGATCTTTCTAACTGACAGACAGAATTGTTATATAGGAAGATCTTTCTAATTGACAGACAGCATTGTTATATAGGAATATCTTTCTAACTGACAGACAGCATTGTTATATAGGAAGATCTTTCTAACTGACAGACAGCATTGTTATATAGCAAGATCTTTCTAACTGACAGACAGCATTGTTATATAGGAATATCTTTCTAACTGACAGACAGCATTGTTATATAGGAAGATCTTTCTAACTGACAGACAGAATTGTTATATAGGAAGATCTTTCTAATTGACAGAGAGCATTGTTATATAGGAATATCTTTCTAACTGACAGACAGCATTGTTATATAGGAATATCTTTCTAACTGACATACAGCATTGTTATATAGGAAGATCTTTCTAACTGACAGACAGAATTGTTATATAGGAAGATCTTTCTAATTGACAGAGAGCATTGTTATATAGGAATATCTTTCTAACTGACAGACAGAATTGTTATATAGAAAGATCTTTCTAACTGACAGAGAGCATTGTTATATAGGAAGATCTTTCTAACTGACAGACAGCATTGTTATATAGGAAGATCTTTCTAACTGACAGACAGCATTGTTATATAGGAAGATCTTTCTGACAGCCAGCATTGTTATATAGGAAGATCTTTCTAACTGACAGACAGAATTGTTTTATAGGAAGATCTTTCTAACTGACAGACAGAATTGTTGTATAGGAATATCTTTCTAACTGACAGCCAGCATTGTTATATAGCAAGATCTTTCTAACTGTCAGACAGCATTGTTATATAGGAAGATCTTTCTAACTGGCAGACAGCATTGTTATATAGGAATATCTTTCTAACTGACAGACAGCATTGTTATATAGGAATATCTTTCTAACTGACAGACAGCATTGTTATATAGGAAGATCTTTCTAACTGACAGACAGCATTGTTATATAGGAAGATCTTTCTAACTGACAGACAGCATTGTTATATAGCAAGATCTTTCTAACTGACAGACAGAATTGTTTTATAGGAAGATCTTTCTAACTGACAGACAGAATTGTTGTAAAGGAATATCTTTCTAACTGACAGCCAGCCTTGTTATATAGCAAGATCTTTCTAACTGACAGACAGCATTGTTATATAGGAAGATCTTTCTAACTGACAGACAGCATTGTTATATAGGAAGATCTTTCTAACTGACAGACAGCATTGTTATATAGCAAGATCTTTCTAATTGACAGACAGCATTGTTATATAGGAATATCTTTCTAACTGACAGACAGCATTGTTATATAGGAATATCTTTCTAACTGACAGACAGCATTGTTATATAGGAAGATCTTTCTAACTGACAGACAGCATTGTTATATAGGAATATCTTTCTAACTGACAGACAGCATTGTTATATAGGAATATCTTTCTAACTGACAGACAGCATTGTTATATAGGAAGATCTTTCTAACTGACAGACAGCATTGTTATATAGGAATATCTTTCTAACTGACAGCCAGCATTGTTATATAGCAAGATCTTTCTAACTGACAGCCAGCATTGTTATATAGGAATATCTTTCTAACTGACAGAGAGCATTGTTATATAGGAATATCTTTCTAACTGACGGACAGCATTGTTATATAGGAATATCTTTCTAACTGACAGACAGCATTGTTATATAGCAAGATCTTTCTAAGTGACAGACAGCATTGTTATATAGGAATATCTTTCTAACTGACAGACAGCATTGTTATATAGGAATATCTTTCTAACTGACAGACAGCATTGTTATATAGGAAGATCTTTCTAACTGACAGACAGCATTGTTATATAGGAAGATCTTTCTAACTGACAGACAGCATTGTTATATAGGAATATCTTTCTAACTGACAGACAGCATTGTTATATAGGAATATCTTTCTAACTGACAGCCAGCATTGTTATATAGGAAGATCTTTCTAACTGACAGCCAGCATTGTTATATAGGAAGATCTTTCTAACTGACAGACAGCATTGTTATATAGGAAGATCTTTCTAACTGACAGACAGCATTGTTATATAGGAAGATCTTTCTAACTGACAGACAGCATTGTTATATAGGAAAATCTTTCTAACTGACAGCCAGCATTGTTATATAGGAAGATCTTTCTAACTGACAGACAGCATTGTTATATAGGAAGATCTTTCTAACTGACAGAGAGCATTGTTATATAGGAAGATCTTTCTAACTGACAGCCAGCATTGATATATAGGAATATCTTTCTAACTGACAGACAATATTGTTATATAGTAAGATCTTTCTAACTGGCAGAGGGCATTGTTACATTGTTATATTTCTTATTTATGCAAATGATGTTGATTATATCTTATAATGGATAGAAATACAATTCATCTGAAGCCTTTAGTAAAAGTGAGCATATCTTATAATGGATAGTAATACAAAACTGAAAGCTCTCGAATCTATTCTATTAAATGTAGGCAAATTCTGTTGTTTAAATTATATATTAGTAATTGTTGAAGTATCTGATCATCTCTAAAGACTTGAAAGGTCTTCATGATAGATACAAGTTTTATCAAATTCTCTTACAGTTTTGAAGCAGAAATAATTAAAAGATTTTGGGGTTTTTTTTGTAAGTACAGAAATACCTGATGACAGGTCAGCATGATTCACCAAAACCCTCCAAGTTTTAACAAATGATGCTGATCTCTCTTAAAAAAAACTCACTTTACTAAAAATAACCACTGTTACTAAAAATTACCAGTTACTAAAAGCATAAGAGAAACAGCATTAATGATGCTGAGTATCCATTTACCATTTCTAAAAATAGAAAAATATTTACATGTCTACAACATGATACTAACAAATTTTTTTGGGTTGACTGGAAGCTGCATTTTAGGTAAATATCAGCTAGGAATCAAGCACACTTTTGTCTCTTTGTCTTAAGATGATGGAAAATGAATTATTGCTTGAAGGTAGCAATATTATCTCATTTTTAGAAAGTCAGTCTTGTTAATGTCATCAAGTTAAAGGACTATGATTAAAAAGGATGTTAGGTCTGTGTCTATTTTTTTTGGCATCGTGCATACAATATTATTATGCACTGGCATTGTATTTATTGCAGCTGACAGTACGGGCATATGATTTAGGAACTCCACAACTATACAGTCTTCAGGATGCTATTGTAAATATTACAGTCATCCGTAACCTGAATTGTCCAATCTTCAACAATCTGCCAGCCAACATCACCATTTTGCAGTCTCTCAATTCAGGAACTAACATCTTCAATGTCTCTGCTATCGACAATGACCCCTTTGTAAGTAACAAAAATATTGACGTTGTTCCCATTACAAGTTGTGAAATTTAGTCTATTACAATTTTTCTGAATGCCATAGTTGGGGGGGGTTGACAATTTTTCTTTTTTTTTTTGCTTACTATTCAAGTTATCTGGCTTTCTGTTTCAAAATGTATTTGAAAACACTGTTTGAAGATGGTCTGTTTCAAAATGTGTTAGAAAACACTGTTTGAAGATGGTCTGTTTTAAAATGTATTTGAAAACAGTTAGAAAATTGTCTATTTGCAAGTTGGACTTGACCTATTGGTAAATATATATAGCTATTACAATGATTGCAAGATGACCACTTGACCACCTTGAACAATGTATATTACAATTATAGTCAATATGTATCTATAACCACATGAACAATAAACTTTAAAATTAATATTGTACATTTGGTATATTTTATATTGAAAGTTAATTTTTAGTTTGGTATATTTTATATTAAAAGTTAATTTTTAGTCTTGGCATATTTTATATTGAAATTTAATTTTTAGTTTGGTATATTTTATGTCAAAAGTTAATTTTTAGTTTGGTCTATTTTATATTGAAAGTTAATTTTTAGTTTGGTATATTTTATATTAAAAGTATTAATTTTTAGTTTGGTCTATTTTATATTGAAAGTTAATTTTTAGTTTTGGTATATTTTATATTGAAAGTTAATTTTTAGTTTGGTCTATTTTATATTGAAAGTTAATTTTTAGTTTGGTATATTTTATATTGAAAGTTAAATTTTAGTTTGGTATATTTTCTATTGAAAGTTAATTTTTAGTTTGGTATATTTTATATTGAAAGTATTAATTTTAGTTTGGTATATTTTATATTGAAAGGTAAATTTTAGTTTAATATATTTTATATTAAAAGTTAATTTTTAGTTTGGTATATTTTATATTGAAAGTATCAAATTTTAGTTTGGTATATTTTATATTGAAAGTTAATTTTTAGTTTGGTTTATTTTATATTGAAAATTAATTTTTAGTTTGGTATATTTTATATTGAAAGTTAAATTTTAGTTTGGTATATTTTATATTGAAAGTTAATTTTTAGTTTGGTCTATTTTTTATTGAAAGTTAATTTTTAGTCTTGGTATATTTTATATTGAAAGTTAATTTTTAGTTTGGTATATTTTATATTGAAAGTTAATTTTTATTTTGGTATATTTTATATTGAAAGTTAATTTTTAGTCTTGGCATATTTTACATTGAAAGTTAATTTTTAGTTTGGTATATTTTATATTGAAAGTTAATTTTTAGTTTGGTATATTTTATATTGAAAGTTAATTTTAGTTTATAATATTTTATATTAAAAGTTAATTTTTAGTTTGGTATATTTTATGTTAAAAGTATTAAATTTTAGTTTGGTATATTTTATATTGAAAGTTAATTTTTAGTTTGGTATATTTTATATTGAAAGTTAATTTTTAGTTTGGTATATTTTATATTGAAAGTTAATTTTTAGTTTGGTATATTTTATATTGAAAGTGTTAATTTTTAGTTTGGTATATTTTATATTGAAAGTTAATTTTTAGTTTGGTATTTTTTATATTGAAAGTTAAGTTTTAGTTTGTTATATTTTATATTGAAAGTGTTAATTTTTAGTTTGGTATATTTTATATTGAAAGTTAATTTTTAGTTTGGTATATTTTATATTGAAAGTTAAGTTTTAGTTTGGTATATTTTATATTGAAAGTTAATTTTTAGTTTGGTCTATTTTTTATTGAAAGTTAATTTTTAGTTTGGTATATTTTATATTGAAAGTATTAAATTTTAGTTTGGTCTATTTTATATTGAAAGTTAAATTTTAGTCTTGGTATATTTTATATTGAAAGTTAATTTTTAGATTGGTATATTTTATATTGAAAGTTAAATTTTAGTCTTGGCATATTTTATATTGAAAGTTAATTTTTAGTCTTGGCATATTTTATATTGAAAGTTAATTTTTAGATTGGTATATTTTATATTGAAAGTTAATTTTTAGTTTGGTATATTTTATATTGAAAGTTAATTTTTATTTTGGTATATTTTATATTGAAAGTTAATTTTTAGTTTGGTATATTTTATATTGAAAGTTAATTTTTAGTTTGGTATATTTTATATTGAAAGTATTAATTTTTAGTTTGGTATATTTTATATTGAAAGTTAATTTTTAGTTTGGTATATTTTATATTGAAAGTGCTAAATTTTAGTTTGGTATATTTTATATTGAAAGTTAATTTTTAGTTTGGTCTATTTTATATTGAAAGTCAATTTTTAGTTTGGTATATTTTATATTGAAAGTGTTAATTTTTAGTTTGGTATATTTTATATTGAAAGTGTTAAAGTTTAGTTTGGTATATTTTATATTGAAAGTTAATTTTTAGTTTGGTATATTTTATATTGAAAGTTAATTTTTAGTTTGGTATATTTTATATTGAAAGTGTTAATTTTTAGTTTGGTATATTTTATATTGAAAGTTAATTTTTAGTCTTGGCATATTTTATATTGAAAGTTAATTTTTAGTTTGGTTTATTTTATATTGAAAGTTAATTTTTAGTTTGGTATATTTTATATTGAAAGTTAATTTTTAGTTTGGTATATTTTATATTGAAAGTTAATTTTTAGTTTGGTATATTTTATATTGAAAGTATTAAATTTTAGTTTGGTATATTTTATATTGAAAGTTAATTTTTAGTTTGGTATATTTTATATTGAAAGTGCTATATTTTAGTTTGGTATATTTTATATTGAAAGTTAATTTTTAGTTTGGTCTATTTTATATTGAAAGTCAATTTTTAGTTTGGTATATTTTATATTGAAAGTGTTAATTTTTAGTTTGGTATATTTTATATTGAAAGTGTTAAAGTTTAGTTTGGTATATTTTTTATTGAAAGTTAATTTTTAGTTTGGTATATTTTATATTGAAAGTTAATTTTTAGTTTGGTATATTTTATATTGAAAGTGTTAATTTTTAGTTTGGTATATTTTATATTGAAAGTTAATTTTTAGTCTTGGCATATTTTATATTGAAAGTTAATTTTTAGTTTGGTATATTTTATATTGAAAGTTAATTTTTAGTTTGGTATATTTTATATTAAAAGTTAATTTTTAGTCTTGGCATATTTTATATTGAAAGTTAATTTTTAGTTTGGTATATTTTATATTGAAAGTTAATTTTTAGTTTGGTATATTTTATATTGAAAGTATTAAATTTTAGTTTGGTATATTTTATATTGAAAGTTAATTTTTAGTTTGGTATATTTTATATTGAAAGTGCTATATTTTAGTTTGGTATATTTTATATTGAAAGTTAATTTTTAGTTTGGTCTATTTTATATTGAAAGTCAATTTTTAGTTTGGTATATTTTATATTGAAAGTGTTAATTTTTAGTTTGGTATATTTTATATTGAAAGTGTTAAAGTTTAGTTTGGTATATTTTATATTGAAAGTTAATTTTTAGTTTGGTATATTTTATATTGAAAGTGTTAAGTTTGGTTTGGTATATTTTATATTGAAAGTTAATTTTTAGTTTGGTATATTTTATATTGAAAGTGTTAAATTTTAGTCTTTGCATATTTTATATTGAAAGTATTAATTTTTAGTTTTGGTAGGTGTTACAATATACAGCAGAACTGCATTACTTTAATCAAGTTAATGTGCTTTTAAAGCCATTTACTGCAGCTGCAAATGAAGGTTTATCAAAATCAGTTTTCATTTAAAGTGCGTAAGCTATGTTTTGCATGTATTTCATTCAGTATATAATTTATTTAATAGTTCTCAGGCACTTCCTTATAAGTGTTTTTCTGTATACTTTTGCAATCATAAAATATTTTTTGTAGGGTAAGTTCAATACAGTACAGTACAGCATTGTTGGAGATGGTGTTGCTACCACCATGTTCACTATTGACCCAACACGAGGATTCATTCTGATTGCTAGCAACAACAATCTTCGATCAGACAGTGCTTTTACATATGCTGTAAGTATGGTTTTGTCTTTTTTGAAATTTGTGTCATTCTCTCTGATTAACAAATTTAATTTAATATTTCTGTCTGATGGACAAATTTAATTTCATTTTTCTGAATTACCAAAGTTAAGCATCACAACCTTCAATTTTTCAGACTTAATATTATCCAATTTTTTTTAAAAAAATTTAAATAATGCTGATATTAAACAATTTGATATAAAGAAGACAAAAAAAAGTTTGGATGTAAACTAATGACGTTTTCAAAAATTGATAATTGTGTAGTGCAACCATCTGGCTTTTTGAAATTTTTTCAAGTATACTAATCATTAGGTACGTAAGCTGATGGGGTAGTCAATAAGCAGACAGACAACACATTCCAAAGCTCAGGAACAAAGGTAAAGACAAAACAACCTTTCATCTTCAGACAGTTGGTGAAATGAGTTGTACTATTATCTCTAAAATCTCTCAAATCAGTCTAATAGATAGACAGATTACTTAATAAGATGGATTCAAATATAGGTAGATAACATTTACAGTCATAAATATAGATAAATATCAGTAAATGGATAAATATATAGGTAAATTTACTTTCAAGATTGCCTCACAACATTGAAGTTATTCATAACATTTGTTATTATTACCGAACTTACATTTATACAAAGATTATTTCTTTTCCTTCATCTGTTTTCAGTTGAGAGTACGTGCATCAGACTCAGGTTTCATCCCCTGTTTACAAGATACAGTGCTTACTATTAATGTCCAGAGAAATGAATTTGCACCACAGTGGTTACAAGACAACTTTATTACCACCATCTTTGAGACCCAAAATGTCCAGGTGCCAGTCTACACTCTGACAGCTACAGATTCAGATACAAAAGTAAGGTCACATGATCATACCATTTTAGCATATTTGATGCATTCAATTTTGTGATATTAATGCTACTCAAAATACTGCTTGACTATGGGTGTTTTGTTATATATGGCTCTTAGTGTAAGTTTGAAGTTTTGGTTTACTGCCTTGTAAGGAACAAAGTCTCATTTTGAGTGCATGTGATGAGAGAGAGAGTGATGTGATGTGATTATGATTTTTAATGTAGCTTTAAAAATCTTTTCAGTCATATTGCTATAATGTCTGCAGTGTGGTAGTTTATAGTGATGTCTAGCACTGGGGCATCATGCCGCAGACATGTAGCATGATGTCCCATCCAGTCACATTATTCTGACACCAGGCCAACCAATCATTATTCTAACCTCTTAATGCTGAGCATCAAGCAAGGCAGCTGTTAGTACCATTTTTGTAAGTCGTTGGTATGAGTCGACCGGGGACCAAACACACAATTACATGTATCTGAGGTAGATTCTCTAAACAATAGGCCACTGGGGCAGTTGAGAGAGAGAGAGAGAGATACAGACAGACAGACATACAGAGATAGAGACAGACAGAGAGAGAGACAGAGAGAAAGAAGAGAGAGACAGAGAGAGACAGAGACGTATATTGTGTCAGTGTCTGTGTTTAAGAGCACACAAATGTAAGAGAACTGTTATTTTTTATTTTGAACAATATGAATTCCTACAGAAAATCATTTCCTGTTGCATGAGTAAATACAGTTTCTCCTCATAAAAAAAGTCTGATGGTCAACATTGCTAATGCCTTTATCTTGCCAGATGGCCAGCTTAGCTTATGCCTTTATCTACCTGAAGGCCAACTTTACTGATGCCTTTATCTAACTGAAGTCACCTTATCTATTGCCTTTATCTGCCTGAAGGCCAACTGTACTGATGCCTTTATCTGCCTGAAGGCCAACTGTACTGATGCCTTTATCTGCCTGAAGGCCAACTGTACTGATGCCTTTATCTAAAAGTCAACTTAGCTGTTGCCTTTATTTGCCTGAAGGCCAACTGTACTGATGCCTTTATTTGCCTGAAGGCCAACTGTACTGATGCCTTTATCTAAAAGTCAACTTAGATGTTGCCTTTATTTGCCTGAAGGCCAACTGTACTGATGCCTTTATTTGCCTGAAGGCCAACTGTACTGATGCTTTTATTTGCCTGAAGGTCAACTGTACTGATGCCTTTATTTGCCTGAAGGCCAACTGTACTGATACCTTTATTTGCCTGAAGGCCAACTGTACTGATGCCTTTATCTGCCTGAAGGCCAACTGTACTGATGCCTTTATCTAAAAGTCAACTTAGATGTTGCCTTTATTTGCCTGAAGGCCAACTGTACTGATGCCTTTATTTGCCTGAAGGCCAACTGTACTGATGCCTTTATCTGCCTGAAGGCCAACTGTACTGATGCCTTTATCTGCCTGAAGGCCAACTGTACTGATGCCTTTTTTTGCCTGAAGGCCAACTGTACTGATGCCTTTATCTAAAAGTCAACTTAGCTGTTGCCTTTATTTGCCTGAAGGCCAACTGTATGGATGCCTTTATCTAACTGAAGCCAACTTAGCTTGTATCTTTATATGCACGACAACCAGATTAGCAGATGCCTTTATCTACCTGGTGGCCAACTAAGCTTATGACTTTATTTAACTGCTGGACAACTTAGTTGATGCCTTTATCTGCCTGACAGTCAATATTGCTGATGCATCTGTCTGCCTGACAGCAAACATTGCTGATGCCTTTATCTTCCTGATGGCCAACTTAGTTTATGCCTTTATCTGCCTGATGGTCACGTTACCTTATACCTTTGTCTAACTGAAGGCAATTTAGCTGATGCCTTCATCTGCCTGACAGCCAACCTTCCTGATGCCTTTATCTGTATGACAGCGAATTTAGATGATGCCTTTATCTGCCTGATGGCCAACTTTGCTGATGCCTTTTTCTAACTGAAGGCCAATTTATCTGATACCTTTTTTTCTAACTGAAGCCAATTTAGTTAATGTATTTTATTAAATAAGTTGAGTTTTGTACATGTAGGCCATTTGCCTTCTAACAAGCCTGGGGCCCTGAGTGGCTGAGTGGTCTAAAGCTCTCACCATTATGGATCACTGCCATCCCACCTCTGTCTGCGTGGGCTTGAGTTTTGGGGTCGGCCAATGTGGCTATGTGAGAAAGCCAGCCAGTAGCTTCTCATGGGTTGGTGTTCATTCCGAGATTTTCCCAGGTTCCTCCTCCACCAGTAATGCTGGCCATTATGTATAGCCTATCTTGTGCTGCAAAATGGTGTTAAGCTCTATAACAACAACAACAACAAAATTCTAACATGGCTGCCATTGACCTAACAGAAAGCATCTGACTAACTCCGATTTCATGGTAGTTTCTCTTGCATTTATCTAGAAATGAGCAACTTATGGCCTGCAAACGGGGTTTGATATGGTAACAATTACATGTAATGGTGTGGCTTTAAAAATTGCTGGGCAGGACTAAGTCAACACTAAGTGAGCCCAGTTGGGCTCACTTTGGCATCCTGCCCTGTCCATATGTGTGTGTGTGTGTGTGTGTGTGTGTGTGTGTGTGTGTGTGTGTGTGTGTGTGTGTGTGTGAGTGTATTTTTAATGGCCCCTAATAATATGTTTAGATGCTACTTGTATGTGTGTATGTGTGCATATATATATATATATATATATATATATATATATATATATATATATATATATATATATATATATTGTTATGACTATGGTTTTAAACTATATAACAAAAGTAAGTGAAAATTTAAAAAGAGCTTACAGTATTGTGCATCAAATCCCAAATTCTAAAATTTTATCACGCGTCCAAATGTATAAACTTCCAACTCAAGGCCAGTGGTATACCAAAAAAGTTTCAGTATTGAATGTCTTGATGTGCCTGTAATGTCTCAAACATGGTTATGTGCCAATGTCCTGAAGTGTGATAATGTGACAGTTTATTTTTGAATAAATCACAATAATATAGTCAAAAATACCTTGTCTGAATTAGCTAAAATTCCAAATTAATGCCTCTTTTCAATAATTAATGTAGTTTTAACAATTTTTCAGTCATATTGCTGCTATTCTGTCAGTAGTGTGGTAGTTTATAGTGATGGCACTGGGGCATCATGCCACAGACATGTAGCATGATATCCCACCCAGTAACATTATCCTGACACCGAGCTGACCAGTCCTAATGCTAACCTCATAATGCTGAGTGCCAAGCGATGCAGCTGTTAGTACCATTTTTGTAAATCTTTGGTATGACTTGACTGAGGATTAAACCCATGACCTCTCACATCTGAGGCAGATGCTCTAACCACTAGGCCACTGGAGTGGTTGATGAGCACTTTGTCTTTCCAATGAATAAATAATTTCAATAAATAAATCCACTCAAATTAATACTGACCACAATAATAAGATTGATTCTGCCTCAAGATATCAAGGCATGAATGTGGAATATTTCAAGTAAACAACATTATTTAATAAACTCTAGACACAAATATAGAAACAGGATGAGAGTCAAAAACTCATTTCTATAATATTCTAAGTTGTCAACAAGATATTGTTTGCTACTAAATTATAATAAAGAAAATTGTAAACATCAGGTACATAAGGGTTTTTAATGGGGCAATATCAATGTCCTAGACTCTGATTAACATGTTTACCACCATTTCTAATGACCCTGATAATTAATCTGTGCTAACAGAGGAAAATTAGCTATGCACTATGTTGTTTACAGAATCAGTGCAAGTGTTCTTAGTCAGGTACACAGTGACCTTGATTTCTTGATTTTGGACTAACATCAAATACAAAATATAATTATACATAATATATAATCATGGATAGAAAAGCCAACAAACAATACAAATTAAATAGACATAACTATATATCAGATACTATTTATAATTTTGTGCTTTTTCAGGCCCCTAACAATGTGTTCAGATACTATTTATAGATTTGTGCTTTTTCAGGCCCCTAACAATATGTTCAGATACTATTTATAGTTTTGTGCTTTTTCAGGCTCCTAACAATGTGTTCAGATACTATTTAAAGTTTTGTGCTTTTTCAGGCCCCTAACAATGTGTTAGGATACTATTTATAGTTTTGTGCTATTTCAGGCTCCTAACAATGTGTTCAGATACTATTTATAGTTTTGTGCTTTTTCAGGCCCCTAACAATGTGTTAGGATACTATTTATAGTTTTATGCTTTTTTAAGCCCCTAACAATGTGTTCAGATACTATTTATAGTTTTGTGCTTTTTCAGGCCCCTAACAATGTGTTCAGATACTATTTATAGTTTTGTGCTTTTTCAGGCCCCTAACAATGTGTTCGGATACTATTTATAGTTTTGTGCTTTGTCAGGCCCCTAACAATGTGTTCAGATACTATTTATAGTTTTGAGCTTTTTCAGGCCCCTAACAATGTGTTCAGATACTATTTATAGTTTTGAGCTTTTTCAGGCCCCTAACAATGTGTTCAGATACTATTTATAGTTTTGTGCTTTTTCAGGCCCCTAACAATGTGTTCAGATACTATTTGACGGGTGCTGCAGGCAGTTACTTAAATCAGTTTTATGTCAATGATGTGTTGGGTGAAGTTTACCTGAGGACTGGAATTGCAGGACAGGCTCTGGACAGCTACCAGGTGAATAGCAACTAACTAGACATAGATATCACAATGTGGGCAGCTAAAGTTATTCATTAAATATTTTTTGTTTTTTAAAATTCATAAAAAATTAAAAGGATGACTGATAAGCATGACATAAACATGTCAGGATATTTGGGGGGAATTTGCAGATAGAATTAGTATTTTATAATAAAACATTTTTGTCAAGTCTTTGTAACAAACCTTTAGATTGATTAAAATATTATGATTTGAGGCAGTTCTTGGTTCATAGCACCAGTTTGGAACTACTTTATGTATTCATGCATCCTTTGACTTTTTGACAGTGTATGCAAAATGTGGTTAAAATATTGTACTGTTATTTATTTCTTAAAATTCATTACTATTTCTAAAAATACATGTATTTGTATTAATATGAATTGAACTTCTCTCTTTACCATATGTCATGAAGCTTAAAATTGAATTACACAGTTGAATTATACACTTTTGAATTACATACACTTGAATTACACACAGTTGAATTACACACACTTAATTACACACTGTTGAATTACATACAGTTGAGTTATAGCACACTATTGAAATATATGCAGTTTAACTACACACAACACACAGTTGAATTGTGCATAGTTGAATTACACAAAACAGTTGATTTACACAGTTCAATTAAGACTTGTTGCTTCAAGCAATAGGTTTAGTGTATTTATTGGTTGTAGATGGATTTAGTGTGAAAGTTTATTAGTATACATGTTTCATTTATCTCAGCATTATGAAGATTATTCATTCAAATGTATCATGTAATTTTATCATTGCTTTGTTGGAATGGATATGCATGAAATCATTGTTATAATGGATATGCATGAAATCATTGTTATAATGGATATGCATGAAATCATTGTTATAATGGATATGCATGAAATCTCTATTGGAATGGATATGCATGAAATCACTTTTGGAATGGATATGCAAGAAGTCTTTGTTATAATGGATATGCAGGAAATCATTGTTTTAATGGATATGCAGGAAATCATTGTTATAATGGATATGCATGAAATCACTTTTGGAATGGATATGCAAGAAGTCTTTGTTATAATGGATATGCAGGAAATCATTGTTATAATGGATATGCAGGAAATCAATGTTATAATGGATATGCATGAAATCACTGTTGGAATGGATATGCATGAAATTACTGTTGGAATGGATATGTATGAAATCACTGTTGGAATGGATATGCATGAAATCATTGTTATAATGGATATGTAGGAAATCATTGTTATAATGGATATGCATGAAATCACTGTTGGAATGGATATGCATGAAATCGCTGTTGGAATGGATATGCATGAAATCATTGCTATAATGGATATGCAGGAAAAATTTGTTATAATGGATATGCAGGAAATCACTTTTGGAATGGATATGCAAGAAGTCTTTGTTATAATGGATATGCAGGAAATCATTGTTATAATGGATATGCAGGAAATCAATGTTATAATGGATATGCATGAAATCACTGTTGGAATGGATATGCATGAAATTACTGTTGGAATGGATATGTATGAAATCACTGTTGGAATGGATATGCATGAAATCATTGTTATAATGGATATGCAGGAAATCATTGTTATAATGGATATGCATGAAATCATTGTTATAATGGATATGCATGAAATCATTGTTATAATGGATATGCAGGAAATCACTGTTGGAATGGATATGTATGAAATCACTGTTGGAATGGATATGCATGAAATCATTGTTATAATGGATATGCATGAAATCACTGTTGGATTGGATATGCATGAAATGACTGTTGGAATGGATATGCAGGAAATTTTTGGGTATCAAAGATTTAATTATTAAGCATGTTTTGCATTTCCTTTTTCAAGCTGACATTTGTAGCCATAGACAGTGGATTCCCACGCCTCACAAGTCGACCAGCAAATTTGACCATCAATGTTATACGGAACAAGAATCCTCCAGTCTTCATTAATGAGCCCTATATTGTAGAAGTGAGCCGAAACTTAGTCAGAAATATTGAGGTGTATGTTGTCTCAGCTACAGATGCTGATATACAGGTAAGCCATTCTTGGAAACATTGTTTGCATATTTCCACTAGCCCCCCCAAGGCAAAATATTAATTTTGTATTGTCTGATCATCTATCGTCTTCATGTCCATCACACAGCAAAACAGTTATGAAACAATTGAACCAAACCAGACATAAATTTGAAATGTACATCCAGCTAGGTGTCAGTTAATTTGACCTTTTTTCAATTGTTTTAGATATTTGTAAGCACTTTTAAGAAACATAACTTGAGTTAGGTAATAAAATTTGGGATGTGTATTTACAAATAATATATAAATGACCTGGCTGGATTTCTGATTATTATCTAAACTTCCAGTGTTTTGTAGAATTGTGAACTTTTTGGACTTTGACATTTGTTATAAAAACCTTGCAAACACAATCATTTTTTAAATATACTTTCTTGGATATAAATATTGTTTGTACAATTAAGCTAAATCTCAACTTGAGGTACATAAATGAAATTTGTTAGGCATATTTGCTTTTGAATTAATAAATCCTCTATGGATTTTCAGGTCCTTGAAGCCATTTTTCACTTTTTACACATTTTTTCACCACTTGGACCCTTTTTGATAAAAGAACTTAGAAGTGAAAGTTAGCAAAAATCATTTTAAGTGAAAAATTAGATCTTATCATGCTTTCCAGTAGGCATATATAGATGACTTTATCAGGCCATTTTAATGATTTAGAAAAATTTTCTGTATTTGTAAAATTGAATTGTTTTAGTTGGCCACAAATGTTTTGTACAAAATTTCAGCCTTATGGCACTTTCTTTTGGACAAACAAATATTTTTATGTTAATGAATTTTTGGACAAACAAATATTTTTTATGTTCATGAATTTTATTGTTCTGGCATCCTTTTCTTTTTGAAAAACAAAAATCTTTCTTTTATCCAAGATTTCAGCCTTCTGTTGGAAAAACAAGTCTATTTTGTCTAAGATTTCTGCCTTTTGGAAATCTCTTTTGGACAAAAACAATTTTGTCCAGTCAGTTTCAGTCTTTTCTTTTGGACACCTTCTCCTAACTTTAAAAATGCTAATCTTTATGTCCATGATATCAGTCTTTTGGCATTCCCTTTTGGACACCTTCATTCACCCTCTTATGGAGAAACACAAATATTTTTTTTACTTTGTCCTTGAGATGCTTTTTTCAGGGCAACCTACCCAAGGACCATACATTCTAGTTTTTACTTCATTGGATCAAGCTGTTTCTACTGTATGAGAAGAGTGCTGGCTATTAGATTGCTACTGTATGAGAAGAGTGCTGGCTCTTGGATTGTTACTGTATGAGAAGAGTGCTGGCTATTGGATTGTTACTGTATGAGAAGAGTGCTGGCTATTGGATTTTTACTGTATGAGAAGAGTGCTGGCTATTGGATTGTTACTGTATGAGAAGAGTGCTGGCTATTGGATTGTTACTGTATGAGAAGAGTGCTGGCTCTTGGATTGTTACTGTATGAGAAGAGTGCTGGCTATTGGATTGTTACTGTATGAGAAGAGTGCTGGCTATTGGATTGTTACTGTATGAGAAGAGTGCTGGCTCTTGGATTGTTACTGTATGAGAAGAGTGCTGGCTATTGGATTGTTACTGTATGAGAAGAGTGCTGGCTATTGGAATATTACTGTATGAGAAGAGTGCTGGCTCTTGGATTGTTACTGTATGAGAAGAGTGCTGGCTATTAGATTGTTACTATATGAGAAGAGTGCTGGCTCTTGGATTGCTACTGTATGAGAAGAGTGCTGGCTATTGGATTGTTACTGTATGAGTGCTAAAATCCAGGTTTTATCAAACATTTTTTCACATTACTAATTAAATTTTATTTTTTCACTTTGCTATAATTGTGTTTTCTTTCATAAAGTACCAGTGACATAGAATGACATTAACCATAGTGGTTGGGACTCTGCTTTCAAAACCAAATCCCTTCTCATTTGTTTTCTTTCTCCCACAGTAGACATGAATAAACTCTGCTGATTAGCAAGTTTAGCTATATATATATATATATATATATATATATATATATATATATATATATATATATATGATATCTCATCTCCACCTTTGCATTTTGAATTTTAACAATGGCCCCTTTAACTTTACCATGGCATTTTATATTTTAGCCATGCCTTGTCATCTAATGTCACCATGGCATATTGGATTTTAACTATGGCACCCCCACTTAATTCACTAGGGCATATTGGATTTTAGTTACAATGCCCCATCAAGCTCCACCATGGCATATTGGATTTTAAGTATGCCCCCTCAATCTTCACCAAGGCATATTGGATTTCAAGTATGCCCCTCAATCTTCACCATGGCATATTGGATTTCAAGTATGCCCCCTCAATCATCACCGTGGCATATTGAATTTCAAGTATGCCCCCTCAATCTTCACCATGGCATATTGGATTTAGTGTGAATCTATACATTGATAAGATTTTGATTTTGATTTCCATTGTTCCAAGATATAATGTTACATCAGTTGTGTCCCTTGATGCCTCTTCTACAGGCTGGTTTCTACAAGTTAAGATCATTTTTGTTGTGTTTTAAGCAGAGTTGGTATTCTGGTTTATTTTCTAGGCATTGAAAATGACCAACAATTCATTAAAATATGTTGGGCTTGGATTTATTCAAGATTTCAAGACCCTTTTGTGGTTTTCTTCAAATAAATAAGCATTTAAGTACCCCTTCTTTCTTATGTTACAATAAACTGGATGCAGTGACTTGAAGACATTTTGAAGAGAATAAAGGTAAAATTTGCACAGTAATTTTAAGAAATTTAAATCATGGTCATCTTACTTTTCTTCCCAGAGTCCCTACAATGTTTTGACCTATTCAATAATTGGAGATGATGCAGCAACAACCTACTTCCAGATTAATAGTGCCAGTGGCAGTATCACCGTCAAAGAGCCATTTGTGAATGATGCTGCAAGTACATATCATGTGAGTCATTTCATTATCAGAGCTTTTGAAATAAAAATTTATCAGCTTGAAATCATATGTCTTCAAACATTATGTTCACTCAAATTTAACTAAGAATAGTTTTTGTTTTTTAATCCACCACATTAATTGATGATCATTCATCAAGAGTATGACTACCACCTCACAAATCCAGAATTCCCAAGCTAAAATTGCAGCTAGGAAAGATAAAAGTTGTCTGCCCACGAAAGTGTGAGTCAGACAGAGTGATCTCCCTCACAGATATAGGGATTGGCACCAAGAATACATATCATGTCCTGTATGAACACATTACCTTTCTGTGATATTTAGTATACTAAAGAGTTGCCATGATTTAAAATTTTGCAAGGCTTTCAGCATGGACAAGAATCTGTCAAGATTAAGAAATTTGTGTTTTGAGAGGTTTCAGCATAGTTCAAAAGCTTTCGGTGTGTCTTCATATATGTAACTGACAACTACCTAGTCACATTGGTATAAAAAATAGTGAAAAGGCATATGAAGCATATAAAATCAGTCATACATACAGACAGACAGACATACATACATACATACATACATACATACATACATACATACATACATACATACATACATACATACATACATACATACATACATACATACATACATACATATATATAGATGAGTGCACTTTTCATACATTATAATCACCTAAGATAATTAATTTGTTGATAAGCTTGTGTCATCTTGCCATTAAGTTTAAAAATGACTACATTGAAACCAATTTAAAGTTAAAACTAAAGCATGAATTTCACTTGACAATATTTAATTGATATTTATTTCTTACAGTATTGACACTCATTGGCATTTCTGAAGATCTGAAGATTTTCACTTCATTGATGCCTCATTGTGACTTAGATCTGAAGTAAAATAATGATTTTATTTCATCCAGTATTAAGTATTGAAAAATTATTTTTATTAAGAAAGTGTAAAAAATATATGCTTTCTCACAAACTAACCATTGTTCTCAACAGTAAAACAAGTAATATATTGTGCTTTCATTTATCAATTTGATTGCATTGTTTAATATTAAACAAGAAGGACTGAATTATTTTGACATTATTGTAAGAATAAAAGGGCTTACCACAAAAAAAGGTTCCACACAAAAAGGGGCTCCACACATGTCTGTGCATAATTAGTTGGTTTGTCAGGGCACAATGCAATAATGAAATGTGTATTCTGCTCTTTGCAATTTCTTATTGAAACCAAAATAAAATTAATGATGACTTTATTTCAGATAAGAGTTTTTGTTCAGGATGGTGGCAGTCCCTACTTATCAGACACGGCCATTGTTACTGTCAATATCAGAAGAAATTTAGATACCCCAAGATTTAACCCAGTGGAATACACAAGAACAATCTTTGAGACACAGGCCTTGGGTGTACCTATCATTCGATTGACTGCAACAGACTCCGATACAACTGTAAGTATCAGTTGGTTATTGTTAGATTGGAGTCACTGTTAAAATGGATTTCAGTTGACAGTTATCAGAGAATATTTTGTTTTCTTATTTTGCAATGTTGGAAGGTTGGTTGTTGATTCCCCTTTTATTAACCGATAATACAGCGACTATCTCAAAGTGGGGCATATTAGGGGAATTAACCACAAAATCCACATGTGCAATAAAATTGATTTATGCAAAAAAAAATTTATTGGCAAAATAGAAAAATATTTGTCAACTTGGAATTCACAGGAACATAATTTTAATGAAATATGTAGATGCTAAATTTTAATTTCTTAGGGAAAAAGGAAATAAATTAATAGTACTTCAATTGTAACAAAAACTCCAAGTGACATTATTTTTTTTAAAAAAATGCAAGTGTCAACATCCAGTGTATATTCAATGAAATTCTTGTGTTCTAACATCAGATACTAAAATGTTGTGCAAGAGTTTTGATTTAAAGCTAGCTATGAAAAATGGAACCAGAGTAGTTTTAGAAATGGAAAAGCTGTATCCCAAAAGAGATGGAATTTTTCAGAAAATTGTAATGGCACAAAAATGAAACAATCTGTGCCCGTCAGAAGCAGTTCAATTTCCCAACTACTTATCATGTAGATGCTTTATGAAAATAAAAGTAAAAACTAAGGAGCAAAACAGCTTTTATTTATAAATTTAATTTATATTTTTGGCTTTACCTCATACAATCACCTTTGGATGCATCTAGCCAATTTGCATGTAAGTGCCTTTTGATGCCTCTACACCATTCTCATGGAAGCACCTTTTGATGCCTGCTGTAAACATTGGCCATTTTAAGCTGGTTATTTTGTAATTATTATAGCATAGGTAAATATCTAAAGAATATTTAAACATATTTGGAAAAACTGATATTGGAGTATTTCAAAGAATAATTTAAAATTGATATAGCTTATAGTGGTCTGGATATAAAATGTTGGCAGAAAATTAATTTCCATGGAACAAATCAATTAATTATGGTTCTCTTTAACAGCCTTTTGATTTCTTAAAATATTAATGCTGTTTGTGTTTCATGAAAATTGATTTAAAATTCATTTTCTTAATCTTGATGTTAACAGGCTCCTTACAACATGGTAAACTATGTCTTGGAGGGAGATGCAACAACACTTGGATATTTTATTCTTGACACAGGGACTGGTGATGTTTCGCTCAAGAAGTCCGTCTACAGCACCAATAGTTCAGTACCCAGCCTCTTCAGGGTAAGATGTCGGTTGTCAACTGTGTTTATACACATGAACCACCTTGCACTCCTCTCATTGCTTACATAAACTCAACTGTGTTTATACACATGAACCACCTTGCACCCCTCTCCTTGCTTACATAAACTCAACTGTGTTTATATACATGAACCACCTTGCACCCCTCTCCTTGTTTACATAAACTCAACTGTGTTTATACACATGAACCACCTTGCACCCTCTCCTTGTTTACATAAACTCAACTGTGTTTATACACATGAACAACCCTGCACCCTTCTCCTTGTCTACATAAACTCAACTGTGTTTATACACATGAACCACCTTGCACCCCTCTCCTTGTTTACATAAACTCAACTGTGTTTATACACATGAACAACCCTGCACCCTTCTCCTTGTCTACATAAACTCAACTGTGTTAATACATATGAACAACCCTGCAGCCCTCTCCTTGTTTACATAAATTCAACTGTGTTTATACACATGAACCACCTTTCACACCTCTCATTGCTTACATAAACTCAACTGTGTTTATTCACATGAACCACCTTGCACCCCTCTCCTTGCTTACATAAACTCAACTGTTTATACACATGAACCACCTTTCACCCCTCTCCTTGCTCACATAAACTCAACTGAGTTTATACACATGAACCACCCTGCACCTTTATTCATGGACATTGATACATCTGTTTATTCACATGACCTTAATAATCCTGCCTATCTGTGCATGATATTAAATGTGTTTTAACGAAGATAAACTATATTCTAACTCCAATGGCTAATAGGTCTCATGTTTCCAGTCACTGTCATAATATATAGAAAATACTGCAGAAATTAGAATGACATTTATCACCATCATAGATTAGCTTTGATGCGTTTCTTATGCTCTGTGTATTATCTATAGTTCCAGGCTCGTGCATTTAACCCTGGATTCCCAGAAAGTTTCTCCATCATCCGAGCAAATGTGACCGTCATAATTGTACGTAACAATAATGCACCAAGATTCCTGCAGCTTCCATATCAGAGAACCATCAATGAAAACCACAACCCAGGTTCCTCAGTGTTTCAGACCTCTGCAGTGGATGATGATACAATGGTAATGAAAAATATTTTTAACAATTGCAAAATTAACATCAGCACAGATCCATGACATTACCACTTACATTATTTATTGATGTAATTTACCATTCTTGCAGAGTTGCCTCCCATTTGCAATTATTTTATTGAATGATTATGATTTTCAGTAAAATGAATTCATTAAATTTCAGAAAGTGTAGATTTTAGGTCATATAATTTTCTGTAGACACAGATTTAAGTATTTGAGAATTAGCATGTTAGACTGATACACTGAACTTTATTTCTCAGAATTAAAACTGAATGTACATAACAAGAAACCAGTCAAATAGACTGTTACAGGTGAAATATGTGGCAAAGATCTATAGGGAATCAAATAACATGTAAGGTTATATTATTGGCCATATATAATGGATTCATGGTTCTGGAATTGAAGTATTGCATATTGGATACACCATTTAATTTCATCATACTTGAATTGTTACTGACTGTACTGGTACATATAGATGCAGTATGACTGTACTGGTATGTATAGATTCAGTATGACTGTACTGGTAAGTATAGTTGCAATATGACTGTACTGGTAAGTATAGATGCATTATGACTGTACTGGTATGTATACATGCAATATGACTGTACTGGCATGTATAGATGCAATATGACTGTACTGGTATGTTTAGATGCATTATCACTGTACTGGTTTGTATAGATTCAATATGATTGTACTGGTATTTATAGATGCAGTATGACTGTACTGGTATGTATAGATACAGTATGAATGTACTGGTATATATAGATTCAATATGACTGTACTGGTATGTATAGATGTATTATGACTGTACTGGTATGTATAGGTGCATTATGACTGTATTGGTATGTATAGATGCAATATGACTGTACTGGCATGTATATATGCAATATGACTGTACTGGTATGTATAGATGCAATATGACTGTACTGGTATGTTTAGATGCATTAATACTGTACTTTTATGTATAGATGCAATATGACTGTACTGGTATGTATAGATGCAGTATGACAGTACTGGTATGTATAGATGCATTATGACAGTACTGGCATGTATAGATGCAATATGACTGTACTGGTATGTATAGATGCAGTATGACTGTACTGGTATGTTTAGATGCATTATGACTGTACTGGTATGTTTAGATGCATTAATACTGTACTGGTATGTATAGATGCAATATGACTGTACTGGCATGTACAGATGCAACATGAATGAACACAAAAAAAGTTTGTGACTTTTAATGAAAATATTATTCTACATTAGTATAGGATTACTGATAAGGTCATAGGTCATGGGCTTGCATCTCTGTAGACAAGTTGTTGTACATGTCATCTATGTAGACAAGTTGTTGTACATGTCATTGGTGTAGACAAGTTGTTGTACATGTCATCTTTGTTGACAAGTTGTTTAAATGTCATCTCTGCAGGGAGGCTGTTGTACAAGTCATATCTATATACAAGTTATCAAGTGTCATCATCAGTGTGTTTATAAAATAGTTTCACATATCATTTGTTCAACATGTCATCTTTGTATATGAGTTGTGCAGGTCATTAGGCTGATAAATATATGTATACAAGTTGTTGAACAATTGGTTTGAATTGTTGTACATGTCATCAGTTTAATAAATTATGATAAATAAATAATGTATGCAGATGAAACTATTATTAGCAGTGGAAATATAAAGGACAATGAAAAAAGAATATTAACACACCTAGCAATATGCTGGCTTTAAGTGCAGTTGCTCATAAGGTATGGCTCAGACCTAAGCATCCATTGTGTGTCAACTGTGTGCATTGTATTTCCAACTTAAGAAAAATTATACTGAACCTGTTTTAGACAGACTTTGTATGAATTCTAAAACTATGATATGGGTGCCTTCCCAAGTGGTGGTTTGTCTTCCATAAAAACCAAATTTGACAAACTATTTTTGACTTCTTCTTGGCTGGGGAAATTATGACAACATTTTTAGGAAATTCTCTATAAAATGGTCATCCATTGAGGCAGCCTAGCATTGATGTTGCCCTTTAGTAGTAGTTTGGAAAACCTATTTTAAACCTTTTTACAACAGCTGAACCAATATTGACCAAACTTGGTAGGAATATTTGTTGGGACATGATCTACTAAACTTGGTAGGAGTATTTGCTGGGACATGATTTACTAAACTTTGTGAGTATTTGTTGGGACATGATCTATCAAACTTGGTAGGAGTATTTGCTGGGACATGATCTACCAAACTTGGTAGGAGTATTTGCTGGGACATGATCTATCAAACTTGGTAGGAATATTTGTCTGGACATGACCTACCAAAATTTTTGTTGCAGCAATCTTAACAGTGGTGCTACTTCCTTATCATCCAGATAGAAAAAGCATTTTTTGATTTATTCTTATGAATAGCTAAGTATGATTGATCACTTTAATAGGAATATTAGTTTTGTTATGCTTTATCAAATCTGGAAAAAAGTGAATTCCCAAGAAAGAGAGTGGCTTCCATGGCATCCATACTGAAATCCTACATTAAACTTTTTTACTGCAACTGATAGACTAGCTTGGACAAGGCTTGGTAGAAATATTTGTTAAGACATGCTCTATCCAGATTATGTCATGGACTTCCAGAAAAACACTGTGGCTTCTTTAACAAACAGTTGGAAAAATTATATTGAGTGACTTCTGTAGCTACAGTGTGGTATCTTTAACAACCAGGTAGAAAAAAGTTTTCAACTTCTTCTTTAGGATGGCAGAGCTAATTTTGATCTGAGTTGGTATGAAATGTTTCTTAGGCATGCAGTCAAAATTTTGTCTAGGCTAGCTCCCCTAGAAATGATTTGGCTTCTATAGCAACCATATATATGCAAAGCCAACATTCTGTTGGGTATGTTTTTTGTAACATGCTCTTTAAAAATATTGTTTGTGGTTGGTCCTCTGGCGAAAGTGTGGCTTTTCTATCAGGGATGTAGCTTCCAACAACCAGTCAGTAAACCTGTCTTTGACTTTCCCACTGTAATGGTTGAAAGAATTTTGATCAAAATTAGTTTCTGTTTGGAAAACTATCAAATGACATTTAGCTCCCATCAAGCATGGCTATTGTTACTAATATCATTCAATGACTGCCTTGCAATATCAAAGAGATATGACAGGCCTGAAATGAACAACTTTCAAATTCATCGCAAGATGCTTTTACTAATAAAGGATGTAACATTGTTTGCATTCATTTTATTATTTTAAATGGAGTTTTAATTAAGAAAAATATGTAATAAAGGTGTTCAAAATGTGTTAATTATTTATTTGTTCTAAAACATTAATGTTGTATTATTTCAGTCTCCGTTCGGTGATCTGGATTTCCGATTGATTGGGGATGACAGCGGACCAGGATATTTCTCCATAGATCAATCTGGTCTTATCACTTTAAATGCTAACACAGATTTAAGACTGGATCCTGACACACAGTATCAGGTGCCTACTTTTTAAAAACAGAATGTTCTTTTGAAATTCTTTTCTGCAGAATAAATTGTATTAAAATATATTGTTTGACAATAGCTTGCCACCATATTTTCAAAGTATATGGAAATACTTAGTTTTTAAGACTTAGTGTAGTTATTTTTGATTACAGCATAGTGTGATACTGTTATGTAAACCTGACTAGTATTATACCATAAGCATACCTGTACATATACTATAATACCATTTGGACACCTGTACATATAGTATAATACCATTTGGATACATGTACATATAGTATAATACCATTTGGATACCTGTACATATAGTATGATACCATTTGGATACCTGTACATATAGTATAATACCATTTGGACACCTGTACATATAGTATAATACCATTTGGATACATGTACATATAGTATAATACCATTTGGATACCTGTACATATAGTATGATACCATATGCATACCTGTACATATGATATGATACCATAGGCATACCTGTACATATAGTATGATACCATAGGCATACATGTACATATAGTATGATACCATATGTATGACTGTACATATAGTATGTATACTTATACATATCCCAAACCAAAATTGCAAGCTTATTTTAAAGGTTGTGGAAAGCTTGCTTCAAGCTTGTTTTGTAAGCTTGTGGCAAGCTTAAATTTGAAACTGCGGCTAGCTTTTACAAGCTAGTAATAGAGAATCTTGCAGCAAGATTGCGACAAGCTTGTGGCAAGCTTGCGACAAGCTCACTGATTTGAAGCTGGCACAAGCTTGCAAACAAAGCTGACCTAAGTTGCATCAGAAGAACTGATATGGCATTGATTGAATTATTCTATACAAGGTCACATACCTCCATATTTATAGCTCTTGATGTACGAAAAGTATGTAATATCAAATATTAAAATGAAAATGTTAATATGTGGTGAACATTAATTAGAATGAGATCTTACTGTCACAATAAAAAGATTGAAGTCATCAAATCATTTAATAATCTTTAATCAGATGAAAATAATAGCATATGAATGGGATCTGTGTGTGCAAACTCCCTAGATTTTTTTATGTATTTACTTCCATGTGGAAATCTTTTTGGGGGAGGATGGTGTCAAATAGACTCCCTCTCATCTGCCACAATGATAAACAATTAGGTGAAAACAAGAATGCCATTAGAATTACTCTGAATCACATCTGCTCAACAAAATCCTCAGAATAAAATTCTGCATCCTCCTGTGCTTCTTGTATGAGTCAGGTATCATCCACTGAAATGGATTACAGGAACATGTGCTATGTAATCAGGAAAAAACAAACAAGTATTTACCTCGTTGGCAAAAGCATTTCAATTTTAGATCATTATTTCAAAATCACTTATCAAGTCCAGGAATCATCAGTTTTATTCAAGATCATCTTTTAATGAGCATAAAATTTTAGTTTTACTATTCATTTTGAAAGGTCTACGGCACATGTCAGATGAATGGCACTTGTGAGTTTTGAACAACAAAAATCCGATGAAACTGATTACGTACCTTAAAACATTTTGAAATAAAATAACGACCATCTTCTTTGAGAATATAAAGAATTAAATATAACAACCTCTGAACAATTGTTGATTTGATATGCGAGAGGAAAAATACCATAAAAATAACAGAAATGATATTTCCATGCATGTGTTTAACTGTACAATTTCATAACCCTATTGTCAATAACAGATAGCACTGCATCAATTTGTCAAGTGTAGCAATAAATAATAATTATCTGCAGCATTGCCATCTCAATCATTGGGTGAAGCAACTTTATAAAGTCATATTTTAACATATTTAAATCATAAAAGTGAAAAACACTACAGCTGAACTAAAGTCACAAAAAACTGGCAAAGTACGATACAATTTTGAATTTACTCACCGATATTGTAACTCCATGATTTCAGATGATCTCTCTGGTTATAGGATCAGTTACTGCACATATAACAGTTCAGTGGGCAATGAAATTTACCAAATTAAATAGGTAAATTGTTAAGAATCCACCTTGAAAATAATGCCTGCATAAACAGGATGCTACAATGGTTATATTATGTTTTTTGACTTAAATATGTTACACATATATTTACAGTTCATAAACCAGTCTACTAAAAAAAAAAACGTAAACAGGGGACATAACTGCTTTTATGACTCTATACCAAATTAAGTCTGTGTCACAGAAAGCCACACTTCATTCACCTTGCATGCTTTTATTTGATTTTTTTTTTAAAACAAGCAAAATTCACAAAGCTCATTTATTTATAGAATGCTGGCAGAATGGGATGCACCTCTCTCTCAAAGAAAAACAAAAACTATATATTTGTAAATTTTATTTAGCAATTAAATAACTGACTATTATTTATTTTCTTTGGGCAGTAGATTGTCACTGAAACAAATATATGACAGTTTTTCATAAACTTAATGCCAGAAGTTAATATTACAAGATTTACTGAGACTATATTTAATGGTGCATACATTATTAGTAAATAGATTTACAAGTACTTGTTATCAAATATCTTGCTGTATCAAGTTAGTCTGTAATTAACTTTGCAATCAGCACTGTCTTACTGTTTTTCAGGATTTTACTAAATGATTCTATCCTCATGGTCAAATTTACAGTAAGAAAAAATTCACACAGTATGCCTTATTGTGTAGCCATGATTCTATCCTCAAGGTCAAATTTGCAGCAAAAAAAATTCACACAGTATGTCTTATTGTGTAGCCATGATTCTATCCTTAAGGTCAAATTTACAGCAAGAAAAAATTCACACAGTATGTCTTATTGTGTAGCCATGATTCTATCCTCAAGGTCAAATTTACAGCAAGAAAAAATTCACACAGTATGTCTTTTTGTGTAGCCATAATTCTATCCTCATGGTCAAATTTACAGCAAGAAAAAATTCACACAGTATGTCTTATTGTGTAGCCATGATTCTATCCTTAAGGTCAAATTTACAGCAAGAAAAAATTCACACAGTATGTCTTATTGTGTAGCCATGATTCTATCCTTAAGGTCAAATTTACAGCAAGAAAAAATTCACACAGTATGTCTTATTGTGCAGCCATGATTCTATCCTCAAGGTCAAATTTACAGCAAGAAAAAATTCACACAGTATGTCTTATTGTGTAGCCATGATTCTATCCTCAAGGTCAAATTTACAGCAAGAAAAAATTCACACAGTATGTCTTATTGTGTAGCCATGATTCTATCCTCAAGGTCAAATTACAGCAAGAAAAAATTCACACAGTATGTCTTATTGTGTAGCCATGATTCTATCCTCAAGGTCATATTTATAGCAAGAAAAAATTCACACAGTATGTCTTATTGTGTAGCCATGATTCTATCCTCAAGGTCAAATTACAGCAAGAAAAAATTCACACAGTATGTCTTATTGTGTAGCCATGATTCTATCCTCAAGGTCAAATTTACAGCAAGAAAAGTTTAAATCAATGACCATTATAAAGGTATAACAGGTACAGGTATAACCTTTGAACCATTTTTAATGTTAATATATGTCTTGACTTGAAAGTGTCTTATATATCAAGACCAAGGCAATAAAGGGGGATAATAAAGGTCAATGACCTGGAGCCACTGTCACTTTCTAACCATACAGATGATTTTTTTTAATCCAAGTCCACACCTTATCATACATCAATCTAATAACTAGGTCCAATGTCAAGGTCATTAGTAGGGAAAAGGTTACAGGAAGGGCATATTATATGCCCTTGCTATTCTAGGTAGAGCTGGATAGAAATCTATATATTCAGTGAGCTTCCTTTTCTACTTTATATTTATTAATGTTTCACCAAGCTTTTGATGTACTTAACAATTGAGTATATTTTGTTTTATTATTATTAGCTGATCAAGAAACTCCATGATTATTCCTTCATTCAAAGTATATGTTGTTTTCAGTATAGTCATTTTTATTTTTGGAGCAAAAGTTGAATACAAGCATAGTCTCTATAGAGGTAAGATAAATAACATTGGATTTATTTAGTTGCTGCATCAATACAATGGTAAATGGATTTTATTTTTAATGTCAGTTTATATTTCTGTCACTTTTTCAATATTAGCTTCGTGTTGAGGTGCGTGATGGTGGTATTCCAGCCAGATCTGCTACAGCATTGGTTGCAATCAATGTTGTGAAGAATCTGTTCTCACCCCAGTTTAACATCACAAATGTGGTGCAGATCATCATCCCAGAAACAACTCCTATTGGCACCAAATTGCTGGACCTTGCGGCCTATGATTTGGATCGACAGGTAATATGATTTTGTTGTTGAATCTGCAGTTTACACTTAAAAATATTTAGGTTTTTTTTCTTTCTGAAAGCATTGATGTTAAGATTTTTTGTTAAAGTTTTCATAGCCATGTAACTTCTGCATCAGTAGCAATATTTAATGAACTGATGTACTATTGCTGTGTATGCATTAAATATTCAGTCTAGCATGGCAGCATTCATTTTCAGTTTAAACACTGCATTTTATGAATTCTTGGTTATGCAGCTTAATAGCATGAGTAGACATCATTCTTCCTCTCTGTCCATCCCAGAATCACTGCAATTCAATGATAGTGTAATAACTTGACCTTAACTCTAGTTCAATTCTGTAAGTTGTAATTAAGTCATATGTGAGGCAGCTTGTGATTAGGAATAGTTAAATTTCTATCTCATTCCCTTAGCAAGAATGTGAAACTACCATTGTACAATAGTACATCAGCCATAATATAGCTATATCTGTAAATGAAACAACCAAAAGTACAGCAGTATCTATGGATGAAACTACCTTAGGACAGCAGTATATATAGATGAAACTACCTTAGTACATCAGTATCAATAGATGAAACTATCTTACTACAGCAGTATCTATAGATAAAACTACCTTGGTACATAAGTATCTATAGATGAAGGTAACTTAGTACAGCAGTGTCAGTAGATAAACTGCCTTATTACAGCAATATATTAAATGAAATTACCACAATACAGTATCTATAGATAATCACAGGTACATGTGATCTGTTGAGCACAACTGAAGGAGATATTCATTCCAAAACTGGATATTTGCAGTCCCGTGCAGAAGATTACTTATAGACATGTTCTTAATACAGCTGTCTTTCATTTCAATTTTAAATCAGTTCACACTTTTGTAAGAATGAAGAATATAATGAAGACAAATTATACTGAAATTTTCTTTTGGCTTAATAGGAAAAACATTGAGTAAAATGTAAATTGTAAATCAACAAGGAAGAAACACTTTGTCTAAAACTGTAATTTAATATGATATTACTAAATATAAGTAAATATGAGTGAATTGTAACCAATCACAGTAATGAATTTAAAATCCCATTAAATGGTGTTGCTGTACCCATGGTGACAAAATATATGTAGATCTTGAAAAAAACGACCACGGAATGCTTGTATGTAATGAGTTGTATTGTTTAAGACTCTCTTAGTGCCAGATTCTTTACATATTTCACAATGATAATAATAATGATAATAATTTTAATTGAAATATAATGTAATCAACAAACAATACATAGTCTGAGTGCAAGTTTTAAGATGGTCTTTGATTTGGCATTGTGGATCTGCCCAAAATAAAAAGAATTCTTTGTATATTTGTGTATTAGCTAATATGGTGATGCTATATTTTTCTTTGCTTTGAAAACGAGTTTGTGTGACACCATTGTGCTAATAAACTCCATCTTTAGATATCCTACCCCTACTAGTCAGTGCTGTGCCCCTAGGAGGGGCAGTGTACTCCCATTATATTGGCACTAAACAGCCACTTATGTGGTGCTATGCAAGTAAACAAAAAAGTAACAAACATCAGAAAATTTTGAACATATTTGTGACATGAACTTCTTTTCAGGGGAAACACTTTGAATACTTCACAAATAAAAGAGCTGGTTTATGAATAAATTAAATTTTGACTTTGTCAGTTTCAGACTTTTTAAGTTATAATACTTAGCTAATTTGGACAGACCTTGAAACTTTAATTTGTCATTTTAAAATAAAGTCCTATTAAATATATATGGAATACTTTCAGGGAAAAAGACTAAAAAAGTTTTAGAAATTTCAAAGTTTTGTTTGTCATGGAAAATGTAATTAGCTTTATGATAATGACAGCAGAAAGACATGAAATGAGCATTATTTTACAGTTCTGAAATGTTCAAAAATAATAATTCTATATTAAAAGTTGGAGACTCCAGTAAAATTGCTATGGAAATGCTGCATTTTGTGCTGAAAAAAATATTTACAATGTTTTGTTATTGAGGTAAGGAAATATAGGATGTTGACTGGATATACTGGATGGTATGGCCCAACAAGTTCCATATCAAATTGACAGTCCAGGCCATGGCCAGTCAGTGATTTAAAAGCATTAAATTATCTTTTCCTTTCTTCACATTTTGTGTCCTGTAACACAAAGTGGTCATGATTTGCACCTGCCACTGTATTCCTTTAATCCTGCAACATGACATGACATTTGCCCACATGCACTGGTATAATGACACACATCACATGACATTTGCCCACATGCACTGGTATAATGACACATATCACATGACATTTGCCCCCATGCACTGGTATAATGACACACATCACATGACATTTGCCCACATGCATTGGTATAATGACACACATCACATGACATTTGCCCACATGCACTGGTATAATGACACACATCACATGACATTTGCCCACATGCATTGGTATAATGACACACATCACATGACATTTGCCCACATGCACTGGTATAATGACACACATCACATGACATTTGCCCACATGCATTGGTATAATAACACACATCACATGACATTTGCCCACATGCACTGGTATAATGACACACATCACATGACATTTGCCCACATGCACTGGTATAAAGACATACATCACATGACATTTGCCTACATGTACCAGTATAAAATTAGAATAGTAGAATATTACTATATTATAATGACATCATATGATAAGTTTTCAGCCAATATGATGAAATTTTACCTAATTTGTGATATGCAGTAATTACTTTTTATATAATTTTCATTTATCTGTTAACATCACAAGCCCTAATCTAATAGTGTGTAATACAGGTTTAGATCAGTGATTGCATTGTTCACTTGAACTTGTAAGTAGAGTCAATAGTGTAGGCTTTGATCTGTCATTAATCAGTGCATGGCAGATCAGGAATTAGTCACTGTTCATGTGAAGTCACAAGTAGAGTCAACAGTGTAAGCTTTGATCTGTTGTTAATCTGTGCATGATAGATCAGGAATTAGTCACTGTTCATGTGAAGTCACAAGTAGAGTCAACAGTGTAGGCTTTGATCTGTCATTAATCAGTGCATGGCAGATTAGGAATTATTCAATGTTATGAAGTCACAAGTAGAGTCAACAGTGTAGGCGTTGATCTGGCATTAATCAGTGCATGGCAGATTAGGAATTAGTCACTGTTATGAAGTCACAAGTAGGGTCAACAGTGTAGGCTTTGATCTGTCATTAATCAGTGCATGGCAGATGGGGAATTAGTCACTGTTCATGTGAAGTCACAAGTAGAGTCAACAGTGTAGGCTTTGATCTGTCATTAATCAGTGCATGGCAGATTAAGAATTAGTCACTGTTATGAAGTCACAAGTAGAGTCAACAGTGTAGACTTTGATCTGTCATTAATCAGTGCATGGCAGATTAGGAATTAGTAATTGTTATGAAGTCAAAAGTAGAGTCAACAGTGTAGGCATTGATCTGTCATTAATCTGTGCATGGCAGATTAGGAATTAGTCATTATTATGAAGTCACAAGTAGAGTCAACAGTGTAGGCTTTGATCTGTCATTAATCAGTGCATGGCAGATTGGGAATTAGTCACTGTTATGAAGTCACAAGTAGAGTCAACAGTGTAGGCTTGGATCTGTCATTATTCAGTGCATGGCAGATTAGGAATTAGTCACTGTTATGAAGTCACAAGTAGAGCCAACAGTGTAGGCTTTGATCTGTCATTAATCAGTGCATGGCAGATCAGGAATTAGTCATTGTTATGAAGTCACAATTAGAGTCAACAGTGTAGGCTTTGATCTGTCATTAATCAGTGCATGGCAGATTAGAAATTAGTCACTGTCATGAAGTCACAAGTAGAGTCAACAGTGTAGGCTTTGATCTGTCATTAATCAGTGCATAACAGATTAGGAATTAGTCACTGTTCATGTGAAGTCACAAGTAGAGTCAACAGTGTAGGCTTTGATCTGTCATAATCAGTGCATGGCAGATTAGGAATTAGTCACTGTCATGAAGTCAAAAGTAGAGTTAACAGTGTAGGCTTTGATCTGTCATTAATCAGTGCATGGCAGATTAGGAATTAGTCACTGTCATGAAGTAGAGTCAACAGTGTAGACCTTGATCTGTCATTAATCTGTGCATGGCAGATCAGGAATTAGTCACTGTTATGAAGTCACAAGTAGAGTCAACAGTGTAGACCTTGATCTGTCATTAATCAGTGCATGGCAGACTTTGATCTGATATATTGCATAATGCACCACATGACTCACTTGAAGTACACCTCTCCATCAATAACTTGCTCACAACTGAGTCCACAAACTTAGACCACACTATTAGCAAGGTCATGAATTACTGATGGACCTCCTCAAAATCCACTGATTTTGTTTGGGATTCAGTATAAATTACATTTATTTTCAAAATCTCTGACATGTAAAAGATTTTTAACATTGATCCAACTGGTTTCAACAACCATCACATGTATGCAATACTATCTGTGTATTACATCACCACTTTTCGTTTGTTGATTAGTCTGGTTCCTGAAGTGATATGTATAGTGCCAAGTAGAGAGTCAGTCTAGCAGGGAAATAGACTAGCTGTTGATACACCACCAAACATGAATCCATTTTTTCAAAAACTAGTGACATTTATATCATAAAACAATTGTCTGCATCAAAACTCAATTTATGTTTTGTACAATTAATACAGTATTGATGTCATGATTTAATTGGAAGTAATAGTGAAACTTCTTATCCTTCTTGAGGATATATCTAAGTGGCAGTTCAAGAATTCTATGAAACTTCTTTGCCCACAATAGTCCATATCTTTGAAACCAAGCTCTTTATTTTATGAAGTATTCATTTTGCTTGGTTACCTTGCAGTCTTTGATCAGTTATGAAAAATTCAGTTATTTTAAGGTAGTTTACTTATGTACACAATAACATTTATTCGCAGTGTTCGATTGATCAAATAAAATGAATTCATCTGACATGTGACCAGGGCTGCTAGATTTTAAGTATAAAAGATTTACATGCCTTTAAGACTTTTCTTTTATTCCATCTCCTTTATTTGATTCAAAAGATGTAATTAATGTAATAATACAAAGGAGGCCAGATATTTATTCAGTGCAATAATACAAAAAATACTTCCACAAGTCAGTTATCAAAACATGGTTGGCACTTAATTACATAACAGACATAGCTGTTATGGTAGATTGACAAATTTTTCTTTTAAATATGCATTGAATTTATGATGATTACACTTGAGAAGAACTAAAAGATAGAACATAGAAGTAAAACACAAGTTTCAATTAATAAAAATTTGCTAATTGGCATTTAAATATTTATGTACTGCCTTCACTAGGCATAAGTGACATTTTCATTGATCAAAATTTCCTTGAATATCTTGAATTACAGTGTACTAAGAATGTCATTTGGAAAGAAAATGTAACAAATTATATGAATTCTTACTAAAGGTTGATAAGTACATGATGTTAATTAAAATTTCCAGGTCCTATCTACTTTTTTTGGCCATGATACGAGTGATATATCAGTGTTTCAGTTGCCAATTTTGCTCCAATTTTTTTTAAGTTCAAGAAATAGAGATCTCTTTTTTTTTGGTATGTTGTGGTTTAAAAATATGGGATCCATGTCTGACCCCATGTTCTAAGCAAGTTCACAAATTATCATTGCATGCATTCTAGAGGAATTTATATAATATGTAGAATCAATAGAATAGACCTTGATGTGATATAATATGTAGAATAAATAGAATAGACCTTGATGTGATATAATATGTAGAATAAATAGAATAGACCTTGATGTGATATAATGTGTAGAATAAATAGAATAGACCTTGATGTGATATAATATGTAGAATAAATAGAATAGACCTTGATGTGATATAATATGTAGAATAAATAGAATAGACCTTGATGTGATATAATATGTAGAATAAATAGAATAGACCTTGATGTGATATAATATGTAGAATCAATAGAATAGACCTTGATGTGATATAATATGTAGAATCCATAGAATAGACCTTGATGTGATATAATATGTAGAATAAATAGAATAGACCTTGATGTGATATAATATGTAGAATAAATAGAATAGACCTTGATGTGATATAATATGTAGAATAAATAGAATAGACCTTGATGTGATATAATATGTAGAATCAATAGAATAGACCTTGATGTGATATAATATGTAGAATCAATAGAATAGACCTTGATGTGATATAATATGTAGAATAAATAGAATAGACCTTGATGTGATATAATATGTAGAATAAATAGAATAGACCTTGATGTGATATAATATGTAGAATAAATAGAATAGACCTTGATGTGATGATATTGCATAATGCTTGATGGATCAGGGATCATGACTCTTTGAAATAACACATAGAATGAATTGTGCAAATCCAAGATGTGATGTTACATCTGTAACAAAAACAGATTTACATTCTTTGCCATTTGGTGTAGGTGTTACAAATATGGTACTGTAATAGTTTCATAAAGAAGGCATGTAATAAATTATTTATTTCTTTCAGGCACCTGAGAATACAATAACTTTTTCACTAAGTTCTGCTAGCAACATTGCAGACTTCTTTTTCATCAATCCAAGAACTGGGCAAGTCTTTCTAACTACATCAGTGCTCAATGTAGCCACAAGTTTTTTTCAAGTAAGTTTTCAAGTTTTTATATTGTTTTGTGTGTGTACAGATGAATGGATAGATATAGGCTTGGATAACTGACTGCATGGATGAATAGATATGGGCATGGATGCTTGACTGCATGGATGAATAGATATGGGCATGGATAGTTGACTGCATGGATGAATAGATATGGGCATGGATGGTTGACTGCATGGATGAATAGATATGGGCATGGATGATTGACTGCATAGATGAATATATATGGGCATGGATGGTTGACTGCATGGATGAATGTTTAGATATAGGCATGGATGGTTGACTGCATAAATGAATAGATATGGGCATGGATGGTTGACTGCATGGATAAATAGATATTGCATGGATGGTTGACTGCATGGATAAATAGATATGGGTATGGATGGTTGACTGCATGGATGAATGGATATATATAGGTTTGAATGGTTGACTGCATGGATAAATAGATATGGGCATGGATGGTTGACTGCATGGATAAATAGATATGGGCATGGATGATTGACTGCATAGATGAATATATATGGGCATGGATGGTTGACTGCATGGATGAATGTTTAGATATAGGCATGGATGGTTGACTGCATAAATGAATAGATATGGGCATGGATGGTTGACTGCATGGATAAATAGATATTGCATGGATGGTTGACTGCATGGATAAATAGATATGGGTATGGATGGTTGACTGCATGGATGAATGGATATATATAGGTTTGAATGGTTGACTGCATGGATAAATAGATATGGGCATGGATGGTTGACTGCATGGATGAATATATATGGGCATGGATGGTTGACTGCATGGATGAATAGATATGAGCATGGATGGTTGACTTTATGGATGGATAGTACAGGCATGGATGTTTGACTACATGGATGGATAGTACAGGCATGGATAGTTGACTGTATGGATGAATAGATATGGGCATGGTTTGTTGACTGCATGGATGGATAGATATGGGCATGGATGGTTGACTGTATGGATTCACACAAGCTTCCATTCATATGTGTGCATGATCCAGTTGCCATAACCAGTTGGGAAGCATATATACATGTGGTTTCAAAAACATGTATAATGAAACATGCTTAAAAATTAATATTTTTTAAAATACCTATATTTGCTAAAGCAATACACCTTTTCAGTTTTACTTAGATGACATTCCAGAAATACTAAGGTAGTTAACTTGTAACTTAAAATAAAAGCACTTAGAATGAAACTAATTTCTCTATCATGCTTACCATATATACATTCTGTAAATGTAAATTTTGTTGAATTTCTAATAATAAAAGGCAACATTGGACTGTAAGTCATTGGATGTGTGTATGTTCATCTGTGTTAGTATTCTTGAACAAATCCTTGAGATTGCAGAACATATAATTGAATGTATGAGGAATCATGCCATGAACTGCTTACAGGAAACAACTCAGTCTTGTAAATCCTCTGTTCCTCTGTGCACATTTAATTCACACTTGCCATTTTTCAGTTCCAAGTTCTTGCCAGAGATGGTGGAACTCCAACTCGACAAACAGCAACTACCGTGTCAATCACTGTCACGAGGGAGACTGGGCGCTTGACTTTTGCTTTACCATCTTATGCAATAGTGATTTCTGAAACAACAGCCAACAATGTAGTTGTTATTAGGACAGTTGCTAGCCCAGGTGTAAGTGCTTTTAAAAAATTTAATATATTTAAAAGGTTATGTCACAAATTTTGCATGTGTGGAATTCAGTTCTTATTTCAATATACATGTAATATATTTATGATGGTTATATGAAATAGTGGTGTATGCAGTCAGATGAAATTTCAAAAGCAAAATTAAAACACACATTAATGAATTGTAATCAATATTGTTTGGAGATTACTGGCTCATATAGTTGTGTTAAGATGTTGGTTAATGATTAGTGGATTATTTTGGAGGAGTTGTGGCTGTGTATCCATATTTTGTTTTTGCAAGATAACATCACTAACATTTATAGATTTTACCAAAATTAGCATATGAGTTCAGTATGAGTTGGATTAGATGCATTCTATATCATTTACAAAAGTTACATTCCCTGCTTGCCTTTGGTCCTGAATTTCTACAGCATGACCTCACTGTGTTTCGGTGAATTTTGACACATAGTTTGATAATGACAAGATGGTGATTGAATTTAATTTTAATTGTATCACATTACCATTCAGAAGGCCAATTAATGACCATCTTTGGTTTTTCCAGTAACTCATCTGGTTAGAATAATGTCAAGCAAATTGTAGAAAGCATGGCCCTTGTAATACACACATTATTACCAGCAAATTGTAGGGAACAGGGCCTATTGTTAATATTGTTAATTTTGTTTTACTTGTTTTTTGTTTGTATACTGGATTGAGTAGCATGTTTTTGTATGTTTTATGTACAAAATATTTAATGGAGACAATGTCATACTTTTAACATACCATACCTTATTATAAGTAGCTTTTTTGGTAATGTAGGATGTATTTATGTTCCCATAAACCACATTATAGGATGTATTCATGTTTCCATAAACCACAATTTAGCCTAGATCATGAAGTAGCTTTCAAGTTTATGTGCACAAAAAGAAAGATCCATCACCTATATATTTTATCTTTTTAATTTTTAGACACCAACTTACAGAATACTTACAAGTTCTCCAATTGACCAAACCTACTTTAATATCAGCCGTAACACTGGAGATATTCTTGTGAATGGAAATCTACTCACTGATCCTCAGCAGTTGACCTTCTTCTTTCTTGTTATTGAGGCTTCTGCGAGTGGAAGTTTGTCAACTCAAACTGCCACTGCAACTGTAAACATTACTGTGACACGTAATGCACGTGCCCCAAGATTCCTCCAGGATGTGTATATTGCAACAATAAGGGACATAACTGTGCCAGGCACACAAGTTTTACAAGTTTCTGCATTTGATCAGGATGTGGGAGTAAGTTTCTAATTTCTGGTAACATAATCTGTTTCAAGCATTCTTGCCAAATGATAATTAATATTTTGGATTGAAATTTCTATACTTGTTTTACAAAATTCCTTTAAAATTTTATAGTATCATTTATGCTAAGCTTTTCGTGGCAAAAGCTTGATGCAGTCATCATCTTGCCATCCAGGTACATGTCTTTCTTGTTTTATACCAATCCATATATCCATCCATGTACATGTCTTTCTTGTTTTTATACTCATCCATATATCCATCCATGTACATGGCTTTCTTATTTGTATAACCATCCATATATCAATCCATGTACATGTCTTTCTTGTTTGTATACCCATCCATATATCCATCCATGTACATATCTTTCTTGTTTGTATACTCATCCATATATCCATCCAGGTACATGTCTTTCTTGTTTTTATACCCTTCCATATATACAGTCATATACATATCTTTCTTGTTTGTATACCCATCCATATATATATCCATGTCCATGTCTTTCTTGTTTGTATACCAATCCATATATCCATCCATGTACATATCTTTCTTGTTTGTATACCCATCCATATATCCATCCATGTACATGTCTTTCTTGTTTGTATACCAATCCATATATCCATCCATGTACATATCTTTCTTGTTTGTATACTCATCCATATATCCATCCATGTACATGTCCTTCTTGATTGTATACCTTTTCTCCATCTACATTGACCTGACAAAGGCTTTTGATACTGTCAGCAGAGAAGGGTTATGGATGGTAATGGCCAAGTATGGATGTCCCAAAAAAATTTATATCCATGGTTCAGCAAATCCATGATGGAATGCAGGCGTGAGTCCAGGAAAATTGAGTCACCTGAACCATTCCCAGTAACAAATGACGTCAAACAGGGTCATGTTCTGGCACCAACATTGTTCAGTATTTTTTCTCCGCCATGCTGACTATTGCATTCAGAGACAGAGTTGTTGGAATCGGCATCAGGTACTGTACAGATGGAAAACTGTTCAACTCCAGGAGGCTACAACCAAAATCCAAGGTTATGACAGACAACATCAGGGAGTTCTTATTTGCTGATGATTGCACCCTCAATGCTGGCTCAGAAGCAGACCTACAATGCAGCGTTGACAAGTTCTTCATTTCCTGCACAAGCTTTGGTCTCACCATCAATGCTAAGAAGACTGAAGTACTGCATCAGCCAGCCCAGGGAAAACCCTATAATGAGCTAAACATCACTGTCAGCAGCCAAAAACTCAACGCAGTGAACCACTTCGCCTACCTTGGCAACAGTTTCACAGAGTGTCACCATTGACAACGAGGTGAACCTCAGCGTTGCCAAAGCCAGCGCAACGTTTCACAGATGGTATGAGAATGTATGGAACAGAAGAGGCATCAGCATCATGACCAAACTTAAGGTCTACAGGGCAGTTGTACTCCCCACATTAATCTATGCATGTGAAACGTGGACGGTGTATCAATGCCATGCCAGGATGCTGAACACTTTCACACCACAAGCCTCAGGAAAATAATGAATATCAAATGGCAGGACAAAGTCCCAGACACCGAGGTACTAACCAAAGCTGGCCTCTCCAGCATTCACACCATCCTAATACAGTCCCATTTACGCTGGGCGGGACATGTATGCATGCCAGACCACCTGCTGTCCAAGAGACTCTTCTATGTCAAGCTACAGCAAGGACAGAGATCCCACGGATGTCAGAAGAAATGCTTCAAAGACAATTTGAAAGCTGCATTGAAAGCGTTCAGCATAGACCCTGATTCATGGGAGCAAATAGCTAGCAATTGAGTTACTTGACATTCCTATCTTCACAAAGGCTCCAAGCTGTGTGAATTGAGCAGGATATTAGCTGCAGAAATAAAGAGGCAAGTCAGGAAAGCACGTGCCAGTGACCCTCCTGGGGATGTCCCACTTATCCAGTGTCCATTCTGCAACCGAAACTTCCACCTGCACATACACAGAAAAGAACCAGCCCCTGCAACTTACAGATGACTATAGTGGTCTTTGTCAACTCAACAGACGAACAACAACACCCATCCATATATCCATCCATGTACATGTCTGTCTTTCTTGTTTATATACCCATCCATATATCCATCCATGTATATGTCTTTCTTGTTTTTATACCCATCCATATATCCATGTACATGTCTTTCTTGTTTGTAAATTCAGCCATATATCAATGTACATATTGTTCTTGTTTGTATATTCATCCATATATCCATCCATATACATGTCTTTCTTGTTTTTATTGCAACAATAAGGGACATAACTGTGCCAGGCACACAAGTTTTACAAGTTTCTGCATTTGATCAGGATGTGGGAGTAAGTTTCTAATTTCTGGTAACATAATCTGTTTCAAACATTCTTGTCAAATGATAATTAATATTTTGGATTGAAATTTCTATACTTGCTTTACAAAATTCCTTTAAAATTTTATAGTATCATTTATGCTAAGCTTTTCATGGCAAAAGCTTGATGCAGTCATCATCTTGCCATCCAGGTACATGTCTTTCTTGTTTTATACCAATCCATATATCCATCCATGTACATGTCTTTCTTGTTTGTATACTCATCCATATATCCATCCATGTATATGTCTTTCTTGTTTGTATACCCATCCATATATCCATCCAAGTACATCCATATATCCATGTACATGACTTTCTTGTTTTTATACCCATCCATATATCCATGTACATGTCTTTCTTGTTTGTATCCCTTCCATATATCCATTCATAGACATATCTTTCTTGTTTGTATACCCATCCATATATCCATCCATGTACATGTCTTTCTTGTTTGTATACCAATCCATATATATTCAGGTATATGTCTTTCTTGTTTGTATACTCATCCATATATCCATCCATGTACATATCTTTCTTGTTTGTATACCAATCCATATATCCATCCATGTACATATCTTTCTTGTTTGTATACTCATCCATATATCCATCCAGGTACATATATTTCTTGTTTGTATACCAATCCATATATCCATCCATATACATATCTTTCTTGTTTGTATACTCATCCATATATCCATCTATGTATATGTCTTTCTTGTTTGTATACCCATCCATATATCCATCCAGGTACATATTTTTATTTGTTTGTATACTCATCCATATATCCATCCATGTATATGTCTTTCTTGTTTGTATACCCTTCCATATATCCATCTATGTACTCTATGTACATATTGCTCTTGTTTGTATACCAATCCATATATCCATCCATGTACATATCTTTCTTGTTTGTATACCAAACCATATATCCATCCATGTACATATCTTTCTTGTTTGTATACCAATCCATATATCCATCCATGTACATATCTTTCTTGTTTGTATACTCATCCATATATCCATCCATGGATCAACACTTTACATTAAGGGCAGTCTTAATGTTGGATTAAGGGCAGCCATAATTTTGCACTAAATGCAGTCTTAATTTTGCACTAAGTTTATTGTTACAGTTTTGGTTCTTGCTACATAGAAAGCAGATAGAACTAAAAAGGAATCTCTTATTCAGTGGCTCCATCACATAATTGTAACAATTTTATAATTATTGTATTTTTAAAAAACATACTGCATTTGTAAGTTTCATATTTTTAAGTGCGCAATAGATGAAAAAGAAGAGTGTGCCCATTTTACCCATAATTCATACACACAATAGGGTCAATACACAAGAGAATAACAAACAGTGATATGTGAGTGCTTGATGAGATAATTTATTCAATCTATGCAAGAAAGATGTTTTTAGACTGGACTATTCACTTGCAATTACTCAATGAGAAAGATCAAAAGGGCAGCAAATCAAAATATATTGAGTGGACTATTCACTTGCAATTATTCCATTCCATTGGACAGTTCATGAAAAGTATGTTTCATGAGTGGACTATTCTTATAATTATTATACTGGAAAGTCAAAAGAACAGTTCATCAAAATATATTTTATGAGTGGACTATTCTTATAATTATTATACTGGAAAGTCAAAAGAACAGTTCATAAAAAGTATGTTTCATGAGTGGACTATTTGCTTGTAATTGGAGAGGTCAAAAGGACATTTCCAATGTTTAATTCTGCTCAAAAAATGGACATTTTTGTTTTTTGTGAATTGTGATTTATATCACATACTGCCAGAGAATTTTTTTTTTACTTTTTATTAAATGCTGTTTATATAAAAAATTGTGAATCATATTTTGAGAAGTTTAAATTATTTAATTTTGTCTTTTATTTTGACACTCTACATAATGTTGACGTTTCACCATTAATCTTTAATCTTGCAGTGCTTAGTACCAGATGGCCATTAATGTGCTGATGTGTTATTAAACCCAATATATACATACCAATGTTTGATGGTTCATCCCTAATAAAGCATTGACCTTGGATTTATTTTCTGACTTAGTTTAAATTACCTTTGCAACAAATAGACAACAGTAACCCAATTTAATGACCTTTGTGACAAATGGATGACATTAACCCAATTTAAATGACCATCAGGACAAATAGACAACAGTCACCCAATTGAAATTACCTTTGTGACAAATGGATGGCATTAACCCAATTTAAATGACCATCAGGACAAATAGACAACAGTAACCCAATTTAAATGACCATCAGGACAAATAGACAACAGTAACCCAATTTAAATGACAATCAGGACAAATAGACAACAGTAACCCAATTTAATTGACAATCAGGACATGAGGACAACAATAATCCTTTGTCATAAAGAAGGGTGAAAGACTATACTTTAGTTTTATTCTTTATTATGCAGGATGTAGTGTCCTACAGACTTCAGAACTCCAGCACACAAGCCCCAGATTACTTCTACTTCAATCCTGGCACTGGTGCATTTTTCCTGAGGAAGTCTATCTACAACCAGGGATTGGACTTCTACAATGTAAGTTTTACATGACGATCATCAGCATGTTATTATAAAGGCTGCAATTTTTAGGCTGATTGTGGTTCATAGGACTGGAACTCTTTCTTTTATTACACTTAAAATACAAATTAAATAATAAAAATTCTATGGTTAGAAGTAAAGCCAGTCATGAGTGATCAGTGGAAGCACACAAATTGCCAAAATAATGCTAGATCTTGACAGCCTCAAATTATAATCATTTTTTTCTTTGAATTATTGCAACCAGAATATTTGTCATTGAATTATTGCAACCAGAATATTTGTCATTGAATTATTGCAACCAGAATATTTGTCATTGAATTATTGCAACCAGAATATTTGTCATTGAATTATTGCAACCAGAATATTTGTCATTGAATTATTGCAACCAGAATATTTGTCATTGAATTATTGCAACCAGAATATTTGTCATTGAATTATTGCAACCAGAATATTTGTCATTGAATTATTGCAACCAGAATATTTGTCATTGAAAGAATGATATCATGACTAAATGCTTTCATTGTTTACAGTGAGCCTTAAATACCTATTCTACTGGTCCAGAGTTTAAGACCACTAGGTCAAACTGCCTGTCCTCTGTGTCCAGTTCTTTCTTGGGACTCAACATCATTGTTTATAGTGAGCCTTAAATACCTAATCTACTGGTCCAGAGTTTAAGACCACTAGGTCAAACTGCCTGTCCTCTGTGTCCAGTTCTTTCTTGGGACTCAACATCATTGTTTATAGTGAGCCTTAAATACCTAATCTACTGGTCCAGAGTTTAAGACCACTAGGTCAAACTGCCTGTCCTCTGTGTCCAGTTCTTTCTTGGGACTCAACATCATTGTTTATAGTGAGCCTTAAATACCTAATCTACTGGTCCAGAGTTTAAGACCACTAGGTCAAACTGCCTGTCCTCTGTGTCCAGTTCTTTCTTGGGACTCAACATCATTGTTTATAGTGAGCCTTAAATACCTAATCTACTGGTCCAGAGTTTAAGACCACTAGGTCAAACTGCCTGTCCTCTGTGTCCAGTTCTTTCTTGGGACTCAACATCATTGTTTATAGTGAGCCTTAAATACCTAATCTACTGGTCCAGAGTTTAAGACCACTAGGTCAAACTGCCTGTCCTCTGTGTCCAGTTCCCTCTTCTTAATCTCCCCCTTTTCTTAATCTCCCTAATTTTGAGGTCTCTTCTTAATCTCCCACTGATCTTAATCTCCCTTATTCTTAATCTCTCACTCTTCTTTATCCTTAATCTCCTTCTTTTGAGGTCTCTTCCTAATTTCCCCTATTCTTAATCTTCCCCTCTTCTTAATCTCCCTTATTCTTAATCTCCTGCTTTTGAGGTCTTATCTTAATCTCCTGCTTTTGAGGTCCCACTGTTTACAGCGTTTCTATGCCTTGCCATAAGTCAGGTAAAGACATATAGTGCTAGTACCATCTGTCTGCAGGTATTTATGGTTGTTCATCAAAGTCTCTGTACATGAGAATAAATGTTAAGTTTAGTGGGACAATCCAGTTCTGTCAATACCTCACACAGTTTGTCAAAGTCATGCGGTTATATCACTATAGTTGGGTATTCAGGTTCTATCAGTACCTCACAGTTTTCCAAAGTCAAATTAGTTGACTAGAGACATTCTTCTAAATCCATGTTTAATGGAAACAAAGTCTCCAATTTTAATGTATTGAAAAAGTCTCTAATTTTAATATTTTGAGAAAGTGTCGAATTTGACTGCTGAAAATGTTTGACAGACAAGTAGACATACTTAAAATTTAAGAAAGCAAATAAATATTTTGCTCAGCATGTTTTATTTATTAAATAGTTAACAACTTTGTATGGAAATTCATTTTCTTTAAAATTCTTACTCTATGCTAAATATGAAAATGTAGAGCACCACCTTAAGTGGTTCCTTTTTTTTTTTTGTCTTGCTGTAAATAAATTTAATGAATAATGGTTATCATATTTACCTTTACAATCTATGGACTTATGGTTAACTTAGGGCAGTAATTTAAATGCCATGATGCCAGTAGGCTACAGGTAAACCTGAAATAAAAATTATATGTATATGGTTGATATATTCTTTTTTGTTCTTTTATATACATGCATTTAATATTTTAAACAAAACTAAGAATAAAGAACAAAATATATGTGCAATAATTATTTTTCCTTCTTGAATCCAGCTGAATTTCAACTTTGAAAATTGAATTTACTGCATACACCTGCTGTGAGAGATCCCCTTTATTGAAAAATCAAACTGGTTAGCAAAACCAGTGATCTGTTAAAGACAGGTTTATTATTTTTTTTTTTTTAAAAACTCAAATCTGTTCTGATTTTACTATCTGCTATTGGAAAATGAATTTTACCTACTTTTTGTTGTCAGTTCTTTGTGGTTGCCTCTGATAATCGAGGCCTTGCCACCAAAACAACCTTAGCAGAAGTACGGATTTCCATTATTAGAGATCTTGGACCACCAAGATTTGTCAATGAGCCCTACTCCGGTGCAGTTGTCGAAAGCAATGCTAATGGAACCAGTGTCTCACGTGTCTCTGCTGTGGACGATGATCTTCAGGTATAGTACACATTACACACTTGCTAGAAATAGAAATAATCCTTAATGACACTTTATTGCCCTAATTTTTATGATAAAGGGAAAGTTTATGCTCTATTAACTTTACGAATACACAAAATACAAATGAAATTCTTAATATCTCATGAAACATTTTTAGTTCAGACTTTTAAAAATCTCTAACATGTCTGCCATGTGTTCAATGCCAATCTTCTGCAGAGCTACAATGAATGAAAGAATCAGAGGATATCCAAATGTTGAATGTGTCAGGTGATTTGTATGTAATGCAGTGCTATATACACTACAGCTAAGAATGTTGTTCATGTGATATATTTTCATTAAATCAAAATTGTTGCCACACTAAACCTTGAGTTACATTGAGTTTTTAATGAAGTTGTGAATCTTTTGCAAAGGATGACTTAAGTTTTTTGATAATTTCTAACATGAATGAAAGTTAAAAATATTATGCATTGTCATTACACTCAAAAACAGATAAATAATGTTTGATATTGCCTGCAAGTGAAAGGCATTGGTTTGTAGATTAGCTTTGGTATAAAAAATGTCTCATGATTAAGTATATAGTTTGTTATCATTGGAATGGTTCTACAAGGGGCAGTTCATGTGAAAATTAGTCCATACTATAGGGTAGCAATTAGGTCAAGATTCCATGTTCATGGTATTGGGCAATTCCGATAAAAATTAAGGCTTATGCTTTAGGCCATTTAAATGAAAATTAGGGTACATGCTAGAGAGCAGCTCAGGTGACAAATTACCTTAGAGTCAATGCATCAGAACAGGACCAAAAGCAAAGTTCACTTGCCCTTGTATTAATTTCACAACATTCCTACCCACCTTTCTATTTTTGTTTTAATATTCACAGTACATTAGTAATCAAAGTAAAACTTTTGATTTCTGTAAATTCTCCCTTTAAAAAGAAAGGTTGAAGAATCAAAAATGAAGTTTTATGTTATGTAGTCAATTTCAGTGCTAATTTGATTATCATAAAATGGATTGGTAACCACTTTTTCTGTATTAAGTATAAAATGAATGAGTGCAAGCCACCAGTAAGAGAGCATCAGTTTCAAATTCAAGATTTTTGACAGCCCTTTGTGTGCCACAAAAACCCTTTGTGTGCCACTAAAACCTCTTAACATGCTTCCTTGTGGTACATATGTTGCTGACCTGTGTCATAAAATAAGAATTTACAATGCTTTCCATTGAATTACTAATTCACTCATGTCCCTGAAAACCAGTGAATAATTTTACTCCAAAGTAAAGTATTATGATTCAGTAGACATATCTGTGCGCAGTATAAATAAAACACAATCATTTTATTTCAGTGGCATCGTCTTATTCATTTTATTTCATCCTACATATGAAATAAGATTTTTGGTGTGAAAATAGTATGACACTTACCTCTTTCTGAGGTTGGAATTTTATGTTATACAACTTTAATTAAGTGAAATAGGAAAAGTTTATCTCTTTAAATTTTTTTTATTTCACCATTTTTTGAATTGTTTACCATGAAACATTTAAAGACACTACTGTGAAGTTTCTTATTAACCTCGTAAGTCACTTCTCTCCATTTTTATCTTTCTCTTATTCTGGCTAGAGGGATATAATTTCTTCCAAATATTGAAGTCCATCTTGGGCCCTGATTTTTATTAATTAAATGCACTTCAGTGTAGTGCCAGGCTGGATCTAGACTTTTAATGAGTATATTTATTTAAAAGTAGTGCCAGACTTTTGTGTATGGCTGCTATATTTCAATAATGAAAAAGGTAAAATCACAGTTCTGATATCATATTTACACATGTTAATGAATGAGGGAGAGTTTATAGCAAGTGTTTACTACTAACTTTGGATTGGGATATTGTCAGGTGGTTTCCGTTAATCGTTTAAAATTCTACTGGAGCAAGTGTAATGCAGAATCCAATGTTTTGTGTCTATATTAGCACTTAGTATGCAATCCATTCTAAACAAATTACATTAAAGGAGATGATAGGGTACCTACAAAACATAAGTACATATATAAAAACATTTTATTTAAGGAATGTATATAATTTGTAAAGGCTTTTTTGTAAAATTCAGAAAAGACTCTTCTTACCAACATATTCGGTTAAGAAAGGTGAAGTTAACAGCATTTTTATCCTGTAATTGTTATATAATATTAGTGTGAATTCAATGGTTACACTCATTTAATTTATATGTTATGAAAAACACATCAAATAGAAGCAACATTGGATTGTAAACATGAATATTTTTTAAGCCAAAATTATTTTGATTCTGTTAAGTAAGGATCATAATTGAGCCATGAAAAAGAAATGAATTTTGTTCAGGAAAAAAAATAAAGAAATTATCTGACACTTTTGTTTTAAAATTGTGGAAACTCTGGGAAGAAATATCATAGCATGTAATTTGCATTCTTGGATATTTAGATTCAAAATGTGATTTCTTTACAGAATGAAATACAATTCATGATAGTACAGGATTATATTTGTATTAATTTCAGGGTTCAATCCAATATGAAGCTTTGCAGTTTGGTATTGCCCCTGCTTTCTTTACCGTCAATCCAGTGACAGGGGAAGTAACTCTTTCTTATGCAGCTGGCTTGAGACTGGATACTGCATTGACATACACTGTAAGTAATAAGGAAGATGTAATTTTAGTAAAAAGAAAGATAAACCAATTCTGAAAGAAGAAAATAATAGTCTTACCATAGTCATTACATCTCTTGTCTTACCATAGACATTGTCTCTCACTGTCTTATAATAGGCATTGCCTGTTCCACTGTCTTACCATAGGCATTGCCTCTCTCACTGTCTTACCATATGTATTGCCAGTTTTGTTGTCATTGCCTGTCTTATTGTCTGGCCATATGCATTGCCTGTCTTACTGTCCTAACATAAATATTACCTGTATAACTGTCTTACCATAGGCATTGTGTGTCTCATTGTCCTGCCATAGGTATTGCCTATTTTGCTGTCTTGCCACATTCAATGCCTGTCTCACTGTCCTGCCATAGGTATTGCCTATTTTGCTGTCTTGCCACATTCAATGCCTGTCTCACTGTCCTGCCATAGGTATTGCCTATTTTGCTGTCTTGCCACACTCAATGCCTGTCTCACTATCCTGCCATAGGTATTGCCTATTTTGCTATCTTGCCACATTCAATGCCTGTCTCATTGTCCTGCCATAGGTATTGCCTATTTTGCTGTCTTGCCACATTCAATCCTGTCTCACTGTCCTGCCATAGGTATTGCCTATTTTGCTATCTTGCCACACTCAATGCCTGTCTCATTGCCCTGCCATAGGTATTGCCTATTTTGCTGTCTTCCACACTCAATGCCTGTCTCATTGTCCTGCCATGATGATCATGACAATGATTAAACCAAGCACATTCATTTCCTGGGAAAAAAAAAACAAAAATAACATTTTAAGACTTCAATAATACTCTACACATATAAATATATTCACAGTGAAAGAACTTAATGATACAGTGATACATATTGATATATAGAACATATATATATATATATATATATATATATATATATATGTATACATATTGATATATATATATATATATATATATATATATATATATATATATAAGATAGTTAAAGTAATTAAAAATGATAGTTCTTTAAATAGAACATGGTACAAGGACTTTAAAATGATAAAATTCCAGTATGTTCCCATAATATAGTTGCTCATGATGAGAAGTCCTACAGCCAAGAATTTATGCAATTTATTCATGTTGAGTATTTTAATGTATTGAAACAACTAGCCAATTTTAAAATGTTGTGAGTGACATTATAGAATATACATCAGTTAATCAAAATATATTATACTAACACTATGCAATCTTTGCATCAAACATTGGTTTATCATTGCATCAAGTACAGACATTCACATGGCCTTTGATGGCAGAAAATATTAGGCAGTCTTACATAATGAAAATCATACTATGAAGTCATATTGCATGAGATTTTAAAATGTTTTTGATCTAACAGTTTATTTAAATTTAGAATTTGTTGGTAAATACAGATTTTACCAGCTGACAAGAGACTTGCTTGTTCACAGTAACAACCAATTATTATTTTTTACTGTATAGAATTATTGGTGTAGGAAGCTTATTGTTTCTTTTTTCTTTTCTGTTTCTGAAGTTGAAAGTCATCACATATGACACAGCCTATCCAACAGTTCGGGATACAGCAGATGTTATCATTTCTGTAACACGAAACACCAACAGCCCGTTTTTCCTGGACACACAAAATTATGTACGCACAATAGCAGAAACCTATGAACTTGGAAAAGAGATTCTGCAAGTCAGTGGACTGGATCAGGACAATGATGTGTTGCGCTATTCAATTATTGGTGATACCAGAGTCTTAACCTACTATTACATAAATCCAGATACTGGCTCTATCTCCTTGAAAAAATTACTAACTGAGGGATCTCATGTGCAAGACAATGTAAGTTAAAATAGTTTTTATTTTGTGCAAAAATATTCTTGCAGGTTGTACATATAGCCATTGAGTGCAGTGATAATCTGTAAAAATAAATTTAAATATTGTATGCTACTGACTGAAAAGTAAAATGGATGCTGTAATTAAAAATGTAGAAAATTTGAATGTCATCAATTAAATATGTTCTACAAATTTTATCATAAGAGTTATAAGACAGCACTTTTTTATGCCATTGAAATGTTTGAATAATCCTAAGGCTTAATTGGTTAATGGTTAAAATGGATATAATATAACTATTGATCAATGATAATCTTACCAGGACTTATTTTAATACCAATACTTTTTTTAATACCAAGACATTTTTTTATATGTTATTCAATTCAAAATTGTCTTGTGAGCCCTACATTTAGATCTCAAAGCCCTGTGGTCATCATCATTTCTGGCTGACTGTTCATCTGTCAGACTCATCCTGCAAAACTCAGTAAACTTATCATTTGGTATCAAATAAATATCATGTAGCAATCAGAAATACATGGCTTGCAGTGCAAATATGCAACAATTATACATCTTTTTAAAAATTTTCTTTATTAAACTATTTTCAGTGCAGATTTGTGATGTTTACTTATCTATATTAAATGTGTTCTTCATTGTATGGGACTGGGTATGGCTTTATCCTACCATGTATTTGTATTTATGAATAATAAATTTAGTGATAAGTTGAAACATTTTCTAGCTACAGTGGCAGGTCAACAGTGATTGTCCATCTGAGTATGAAATATTGATTTCATTTAGCAGAGTTTTACTTCCATATGGTTACTGCATGCATGTAAATATGACTTCCATCTGGTCACTGCATTCATGATAATATAACTTCTATATGGTCACTTCATTCTTGAGAATATGACTTCCATCTGGTCACTTCATTCTTGAGAATATGACTTCCATCTGGTCACTTCATTCTTGAGAATATGATTTCCAACTGGTCACTTCATTCTTGAGAATATGACTTCCATCTGGTCACTTCATTCTTGAGAATATGACTTCCATCTGGTCACTTCATTCTTGAGAATATGACTTCCATCTGGTCACTTCATTCTTGAGAATATGACTTCCATCTGGTCACTTCATTCTTGAGAATATGACTTCCAACTGGTCACTTCATTCTTGAGAATATGCCTTATAACTGGTCACTTCATTCTTGAGAATATGACTTCCATCTGGTCACTTCATTCTTGAGAATATGACTTCCATCTGGTCACTTCATTCTTGAGAATATGACTTCCATCTGGTCACTTCATTCTTGAGAATATGACTTCCATCTGGTCACTTCATTCTTGAGAATATGACTTCCATCTGGTCACTTCATTCTTGAGAAAATGACTTCCATCTGGTCACTTCATTCTTGAGAATATGACTTCCATCTGGTCACTTCATTCTTGAGAATATGACTTCCATCTGGTCACTTCATTCTTGAGAATATGACTTCCATCTGGTCACTTCATTCTTGAGAATATGACTTCCAACTGGTCACTGCATGCATCAGAATTTAACTTCTAACTAGTCATTTTTTTCATGGGAATGACTTCCATTTTGTTACTGCTTGATTTTATAAATCTTGTATGTACTTATGAACAATTTTTACTGTCTTAAATTAGCACTGTTGTTATGAGTGTATTCTCTAAAACTAAATAACAGAAACAAATGAAAAGCAACAAGCTTTGTAAAATTCAACAAATAATTTATTTCTTTAGAAAGCAAAGTGAAAATGAGAAAAAAGAATTTATGGAATTGCACAAAAATCCCAACATAATCCAAGAATTACAGACACAAGCCCTAATAATTTAAAATCCTGAATAAAATTCAGTAGAAGTCAAGAATAAACTCAAAAACTGAAGATGATGATGTGCTTACAGTAGCTTATAGAGTATTGACATGTTCACAGTCTTTTGTTGAATCACATAATTCCAGGTCTGAACTCACTATAAACTCCATTTCATGTCTTCTATTCAAGAATTTCATCAGAGAAGTTTTATTTTTCCAGAGAAAATAATCACTTAAATTCAATAATTTAAAGAAATAAAATTTCCAGCCCAAAAATAAAATACTTGACCCAACATATAATCCAAGTTAAAAGTGCTAAATTCTTAAAGCACAACTGAAAAAATCAGTTACAAGATTCTATAGTTCTCACCTCGGGTCACAATTAACATTTTCTAAAAGAAAACATTACCAAATGGAAGATAACCTTCTAGAATTATCCTGATGTTACAAAATAAAGACTATACCTTGGATTATATAAAATACACTAAGGAAATTTGACAGACAATCTATGTAGGGTTTGAGAATAGGCAATGTTGTGTAACAGCAGCAGCATAAAAACAGAAATAACATTAATAAAAATAAACATAATAGTATTGGTTTGAAATAATTTTTCAGATTCAATTGCAAGTTGGTGATCAGAGAAATCCACAGCGTTTCGGACAGGCTACAGCAAGAATTAACATCATCCGAGATCAGGGTCCTCCAGTGTTTGTTAATCTTCCATACCTAACCACCATTGATAGGACAGCTGCTGTTAACTCTTCTGTTATTCAAACATTGGCTACGGATGTTCTTGTGGTAAATGCAGTTGTCACAATTCTTCTAATTTAACATTTATGATAATTTATGATAAAGTATTATATCGTCATAACATCCCCAAAATTCATCTCTATTTAATAAACTTGATAAAAAGTGGGGAAAAACTGGGAAATGACACTTTGATATAACATTCATTTTATTATCAAAATTTGAGTCCCCAGAAATTTGAATCATCATCATTAAATTCACAACTTGTAATAAGAAGTTGTATATTTTTTAAGTTAATAACCCAGATCATTTGCTGAGCTTTAATTTTTGTTATATGGTCCTGCTTGAATCCATGTTTTATACTAAGAATTCCTTGTGACTGATGTTTTTCTCATTTGAGTTATTCACAAAAATTTAATTTGTCCAAGACCACTTCTTCCAATTGAAGAAATTAACTTTCTTTGACTTTGATCATCTACTTCTTTGATATCAGCATTACTAAACACATTTTGTGTTAACCTTAAATTTAAATTATCATTATTCTTTAGGGAGAACTTCGGTATGGCTTGGAAGGGTTGTATCCAGCAGAAACATTCTTCAGAATCGATCCAATTGCTGGCACAATCTTCTTGATAGAATCACTAAGTCTTGACAGTCTACAGCGAACAACCTATTTAGTAAAGTGCATTGCCTATGACACTGCCTATCCTTTGATGAAAGGAACAGCTACAGCCACAGTAAACATCAATCGCAATCCTAACCCACCCGTCTTTAACCCCAGTGTCTACCGTGTCACTCTGGCTGAAAGCACAGTACTTGGTACACTAGTGGTGGACACAAATGCTACAGACTTGGATAGGGTAAGTAATAATACTGCAATTGGCTACACAATTGGTGGACACAAATGCTGTGGACTTGAATTGAGTAGGAAATAACACTGTACTTGGTATTCTAGTATTGGATGCAGATGCTATGGACTTTAATAGGGTAAGAAATAACACTGTTCTTGGCACACTAATGGTAGACATAAATGCTATGGACATGGATAGGGTAAGGAATAACACTGTAATTAGTACACTAGTTTTTGGACACAAATGCTGTGGACTTTAATTGTGTAGGAAATAACACTGTACTTGGTACCCTAGTATTTTTTAACATAATTGCTATGGGTAAGAAATAACACTCTACTTGGTACACTAATTGTGGACACAAATACTAAGAACTTGGATAGGGTAAGAAATAACACTGTAATTGGCACATTTAAGTGGTGGACACAAATGTTACAGACTTGGATAGGGTAAGAAATAACACTGTACATGGTACACTAATGGTGGACACAAATGCTATTGACTTGGATAGGGTAAGAAATAACACTGTCATTGGCACACTAGTGGTGGACACAAATGCTACAGACTTGAATAGGATAAGAAATAACACTTTCATCCTTTTTATGTTGTGCATAGATTGGAATATTGTTTAGAAATCATACAGGACTCAGACCTCTCTCCATACAAAGTTAAATTTGTAATATTGTAATAGATAGACTGCATTGAAATAGAGCAATCATAAAAATACAGATAATAAATGTGATGAAGATGATGACTTCTCATACATAGCCTTGATAGTAATGGCTACATTATTTTTCCTTAGTCTCTCATGTATAATTATTATGCATTGAATTTCTGAATAAACTAGAATTATTTATTTGTATTCCCTGCCATGAATTTTGAAGGGCTTATTTGTATTCCCTGCCATGAAAGTTGAAGGGCTAAGCTTATTTGTATTCCCTGCCATGAATGTTGAAGGGCTAAGCATATTTGTATTCCCTGCCATGAATTTTGAAGGGCTAAGCATATTTGTATTCCCTGCCATGAATGTTGAAGGGCTTATTTGTATTCCCTGCCATGACTTTTGAAGGGCTAAGCTTATTTGTATTCCCTGCCATGAATTTTAAAAGACTAAGCTTATTTGTATTCCCTGCCATGAATTTTGAAGAGCTTATTTGTATTCCCTGCCATAAATGTTGAAGGGCTAAGCTTTTTTGTATTCCCTGGCATGAATGTTGAAGGGCTTATTTGTATTCCCTGCAATGAATGTTGAAGGTCTAAGCTTATTTGTATTCCCTGCCATGAAGGTTGAAGGGCTTATTTGTATTCCCTGCCATGAATTTTGAAGGGCTAAGCTTATTTGTATTCCCTGCCATGAATTTTGAAGGGCTGATTTGTATTCCCTGCCATGAATGTTGAAGGGCTAAGCTTATTTGTATTCCCTGCCATGAATGGTGAAGGGCTAAGCTTATTTGTATTCCCTGCCATGAATGTTGAAGGGGTTATTTGTATTCCCTACCATGAAAGTTGAAGGGCTAAGCATATTTGTATTCCCTGCCATGAATGTTGAAGGGCTAAGCATATTTGTATTCCCTGCCATGAAAGTTGAAGGGCTAACCTTATTTGTATTCCCTGCCATGAATGTTGAAGGGCTTGTTTGTATTCCCTGCCATGAAAGTTGAAGGGCTTATTTGTATTCCCTGCCATGAATTTTGAAGGGCTAAGCTTATTTGTATTCCCTGCCATGAAAGTTGAAGGGCTAAGCTTATTTGTATTCCCTGCCATGAATGTTGAAGGGCTAAGCTTATTTGTATTCCCTGCCATGAATGTTGAAGGGCTTATTTGTATTCCCTGCCATGAATTTTGAAGGGTTAAGCTTATTTGTATTCCCTGCCATGAATGTTGAAGGGCTTATTTGTATTCCCTGCCATGAAAGTTGAAGGGCTTATTTGTATTCCCTGCCATGAATGTTGAAGGGCTTATTTGTATTCCCTGCCATGAATGTTGAAGGGCTAAGCTTATTTGTATTCCCTGCCATGAAAGTTGAAGGGATTATTTGTATTCCCTGCCATGAAAGTTGAAGGGCTTATTTGTATTCCCTGCCATGAATGTTGAAGGGCTTATTTTTATTCCTTGCCATGAATGTTGAAGGGCTTATTTGTATTCCCTGCCATGAATGTTGAAGGGCTAAGCTTATTTGTATTCCCTGCCATGAAAGTTGAAGGGCATATTTGTATTCCCTGCCATGAGAGTTGAAGGGCTAAGCTTATTTGTATTCCCTGCCATGAATGTTGAAGGGCTTATTTGTATTCCCTGCCATGAAAGTTGAAGGGCTTATTTGTATTCCCTGCCATGAATGTTGAAGGGTAAAGCTTATTTGTATTCCCTGCCATGAAAGTTGAAGGGCATATTTGTATTCCCTGCCATGAGAGTTGAAGGGCTAAGCTTATTTGTATTCCCTGCCATGAATGTTGAAGGGCTTATTTGTATTCCCTGCCATGAAAGTTGAAGGGCTTATTTGTATTCCCTGCCATGAATGTTGAAGGGCTAAGCTTATTTGTATTCCCTGCCATGAAAGTTGAAGGGCATATTTGTATTTCCTGCCATGAGAGTTGAAGGGCTAAGCTTATTTGTATTCCCTGCCATGAATGTTGAAGGGCTTATTTGTATTCCCTGCCATGAATGTTGAATTTTTTTTTGTATTCCCCACCATCAATGTTGAAGGGCTAAGCTTATTTGTATTCCCTGCCATGAATGTTGAAGGGGTTATTTGTATTCCCTGCCATGAATGTTGAATTTTGTTTTGTATTCCCCACCATCAATGTTGAAGGGCTAAGCTTTTTTGTATTCCCTGCCATGAAAGTTGAAGAGCTTATTTGTATTCCCTGCCATGAATGTTGAATTTTTTTTTTTGTATTCCCCACCATGAATGTTGAAGGGCTAAGCTTTTTTGTATTCCCTGCCATGAACGTTGAAGGGCTTATTTGTATTCCCTGCCATGAATGTTGAATTTTTTTTGTATTCCCCACCATGAATGTTGAAGGGCTAAGCTTATTTGTATTCCCCACCATGAAGGACTAAGCTTATTTGTATTCCCTCCCATGAATGTTGAAGTGCTGATCTTATTTTTATTCCCAGCAATTAAAATTTCCCATTTTCATCTACCTAGTGGGTGTCAGTCTTGCATTTTGGTCACTGTAACTGGGCATTCAGACTATCCTGAGTTTCAAATTTAATTGACACAATATCTTAATAACATTGACATTTTTAGTAAATCTAACACAATATTTTATTGACATTCACATTTTTAATACATCTGACTGACACAATATTTTAATGGCATTTACATTTTTAATACATTTGACTGACACAATATTTTAATGACATTCACATTTTTAATACATCTTAATGACATCAATATTTTTAATACATCTAAATGATAATATATATTAATGTCATTCACATGTATCATACATGTTAATATCATTCACATTTATAATACAGTGGAATTGTAGACACGTTATGAAAGATTTTAAGTTGACCATATAGTTAGGCAAATTCTGGATAAATCATTAACAAGGCTATTAGGTACCTATTGTAAATCTGATGGTTCTAGTTTGAATAAAGTAAAATGTTCTAGATAGAAAAAGATGATTGGATGAAAATAACCAATCAGATTTCTTACATTTAATCTTTTCACATTGGCAAGGAAATCACTATTCTTGATTTTGTTTTTCTTTTCTATGAATATTTTGATATATGAACCCAAGACATGATATGGTCCTTTCTTAAGTTCATTAAGTGATTGATTTTTCTTCTTTCTTTCCAGGACATATTGGTTTATTCAATTCAAGGAGATACCACTGTCAACCAGATCTTCTACATCAACCCTGATAATGGAGTGATATATCTTAAGGCCTTCCTGACATCAACAAACCTCAATCAGATTACTGTAAGTAAATTCCCTATTTATCTCCCATGATTTAGGAGGTAAATGTAGGAAACACTTTTTGAAGTAATGATTGAATGCAGGTTTTGTGTTAAACATTAATGTTCATGTTTTCACATAGCACACATCATCATATCATGGTTTTCAAGTGTACATTAGAACCTTTATATAATCCCTTCTCAAATTAGAAGGTCAATCTGTGTACATATCATTGGATCCCATTTATTTGCCTTGTCAAGGTATGCATCTATAGGTATAGGGCATTTCACGGTTGCAATGGAGTTACTGATCATAGCACTTAAAATTACCTCCCTTTGTTCCAATATGCATGCCGACAAAAAAATTTCCAGTTTCCGGATAGTTCGGAATCTTAGCTGTACTACAGATCATATATCTGACAAACATCTTTTGTTCATGCTAGGAGAATAATTATAGACATTACATAAGATAATTAGATTTGGTATCCATACTTTCATTGTATCCAATAATTAAATATTTGCTGTCCATACTTAAATGATCTAAAATAATTAATTTAAATATTCTTTCCATATATAGTATACCAACTAATATATATATATATATATATATATATATATATATATATATATATATATATATATATATATATATATATATATATTCCATGACTTCAGATACATTTGTAGGAACATTTCATTTTGATCTCTGATTTTAAACATTTATTACACATTATTGACTGCATAACTTTAACGAAAATCATCTCAATAATTATTCATACATTGATATGTCTTTTTTTTCTGTTATTTTCTCAAGGATAACAGTTTGTTTATAACATGAGTTAGGAAAGTTATAACACAAGTTAAAAAAGAAAATTTTAACACAAGTTTGATATGTCAGCTGATCTGTAATGCTGAATATTTTAGACCAGAATTTTTTTGAAAAAAATGGAACACAGTATATTAGTGTATTAGGAAGAACTTAACAAAGCAATAATTATTAACTATTATAAAGATATAGGAGTGTAATTAATGCATGTGGAATATTTATTCATATCTAGGTTTAAATATCATACATTAATTAAGATTAATTAACATACCCAATGATGTTTGTTTGTTTCATTTTCTTTTTGTTGGAAGGCGATGGGTTCTCACATATTTAAACAATCAAAAAAGTATTTCTTCATACACATTTTTTCTTGCCTTGTCCAGTCAAATATAGTCATGCATTCATTCAACCTAATATTTAATTATTTACATTCTCGCTGGTTTTCTCAAAACTTGAAACATCAAGTATCGGACAGTGCATGCAATAACCTTCAGCATAATTTTTCTTTGCCTATGCTGACATGTAATAACTCTCAAATTTGCTGGAGTCTTTAGACAACATTTCTGATTGTCACCAACAAATTCATCTGAAAAAGCCTTCTTAAATTTAGTTTAATTCTATTTGCCTTTCCATGCATCAAATATGTAAGTTTAAAAGATCCAATTATTTCACAGATTCCATCCTATCGCTTTGGTTCACCTTTTAAATCAATATTTATCCAACTGACCAGATGTAAACTTGTAGACAGGATGATTTAAAAAAGAGACTGTTTGTAAGAACATGTTCTTCATGTCAATAATAAATGGATAGTCATAAATATTCATATTCTTTGTTTTTATCTATCAGTCACTCTTTCTATCTTATCACCATTATATGATCATTTTTAATGAAATGAGGCAGACAGACATGTAGGCAGACAGGCAGATAGGTAAGAGCAACAAATTTCATATACATACATAGTGTCTAATATCAATATTTCTCCAAATTGTATACTCTAAAAGTTCCAACCGTTCAAGGAAATAAAATTAAAATATTCATCAAGGAGACTCATATGTACGCCTGTCTGTTCAAACGTGGATGACGTTTGTGCATTTTGAAAAAAAAAATATATCCTTCCTAGATATAACTCAAGTTATTGTTTGTAGAGAAAATTACACAGCATTCACAGTGATCATTCAAAGGATTTAAGCTAATTGGTGACAATTTTATATTTTTACTATATTACTGTTGGCAATTTACGGAATTGTGCTATTTTCCGCGCAATATAATCACTACCTGCCTTGGACCAACAAGTAGGTCAGAGACCTATTTGTTTGTCTATACCTGCCTACGATATGTAATTTATAAACATTACAGTCAAATTACAATTTGTAGAGAATTACATACATAAAAAGAAAATTGTTATTTCTGGTCTCCTGTAAGAAGTTAGAATTTTTCCTCGTCATGTAACCTCCATTAACTGAAATGATTGAAGCTGTAATAAACATATTTTCATTTTTCTTCAAGTGAGATAAATAGCAGTAAAACTCATTTTATGCAGTGATACACTTTCACACAATCAAATGATATGATGTTGTAGCCTCAACTTGTTACCTGTCCATAAGGTAAGACTAAGGGTTAGACCAACAAGTAGGTCTCTGCCTTTTTTTATATCTGACAGCAGCAGTCAGATATAAAAAAAAGCTGAGACCTACTTGTTGGTCTAGACTAAGGTTATTAATATTATTAAAAATACATGAGGTTGTAATGGAAAGATAATGAAGTTTTCGCAATTTACTGAAAAAAAAAGATGAAAAAACAATTGATCAAATATTGATAGAATTTTTTTCTAAGATTGCGATATATTGATCTTGCTTGCGGAATATGAGAGGTCTGTCACATTTTCGTGATCTAGATCTGCCATCTTTATTGACTGAACTATCTGGACGTGAGTTGCACTGAGACGCCATCTGGTGTTTTCAATGGGAGATCATAACCGTGTAATAGTCTATATATTTATAGGTTGGCGTGGTGCAAATCTAAGGCAATACCATTAAACCTTGTATATGAGAAAAGATCCCTCCTGTGGTGTTTGAAATATAATCAGTGCCAATCACTGCCACATAGCTTAACTCATCCAGTACATTGGAATACACATAAAGGATACCTGCTATAATAATTTAGATTACCCATAATTTTTTACATATACCTGTAATCATTCAGATATACCTTTATTCATCTAAATATACCTGTAATCATCTAGATACACCTGTAATCATTTAGCTATACCTGTAGTCATCTAGATATACCTGTAATCATCTAGATACACCTGTAATCATTTAGCTATACCTGTAGTCATCTAGATATACCTGTAATCATCTATATACACCTGTAATCATTTAGATATACCATTATTCATCATGATATACCTGTTATCATTTAGATATACTAGTAATAATTTAGATCTAGCTGTTATCAAGTTGAGGTTACCTACATAAAATTATATCTCACCTGAAAATCAGAATCTAACAGAAATGATAATAATGGCATAATATGGGGGGGTGCAAATAATATTGATAATGCCAAAATCAGAATGATGATAATGGCATAATATGAGGTACAAATAATAATGATAATGCCAAAATCAGAATGGTTTGTAGTTTCTTATTTTATTTCTTCTCTGAACGCCTATATTAGCATCAGAGCTGAAGAATGACCAAGCAGAAATTATATCAGATTGGTGCCAAGATTCATCTAAAAAGTTGAAGCATGAATTCAAATCAAATCAGCCAATTAAATTGGCACTCTGACCAAAATGTGTATACTATATATATATATATATATATATATATATATATATATATATATATATATATATATATATATATATATATATATATATATGGAATAAATTAGTCATTCTAAATTGAATACACATACACATTATTTTAAATGAAATACACAAGTGAGTATTGGATGAATGCCTCATGATGTGTGCAGTCCTTTTTTTCACAGGCTTCACTGACTTAGAAATATGTCAGTGATTCATCCATCTGTTGAGAAATATTTTCTGCATACAGACTCAATTTTTCCACAACCTGCAGGCACCAAGCTTTGTGAATGTTTTTTGTTTCTGAACACACTAATTCAATTTCTCCACTACCTACATGCATTGTGGATGGTATTTTCTGCTCACTAACTCCAGTTCCTCCTCTACCTGTGGGCACTAAGCTTTATGGATGGTTTTTGTCTAGACACTAACTCAATTTCTCCACTACTTTCAGGCACCAAGCTTGGTGTGCACACACTAACTTTATTTTCCTACTACTTGAAGCTTTGTGGATTGTTTTATTTGTGCTCACTACTAAATTTTGACACTACCTGTATGCACAGGTAATTTTTTATCTTTACATATTCAATTCTTTATTTTTATATATTTAATTCTTTATCTTTATATATTCAGTTCTTTATCTTTATATATTCAATTCTTTATCTTTACATATTTAATTCTTTATCTTTACATATTCAATTCAATATCTTTATATATTTAATTTTTTTTCTTTGCATGTTTATTTCTTTATCTTTCCATATTTAATTCTTTATCTTTGCATATTTAATTCTTTATCTTTATATATTTAATTCTTTATCTTTATATATTTAATTCTCTTTTATCATTTTTAATTCTTTATCTTTTCATATTTAATTCTTTATTTTTACATATTCAATTCTTTATATTTATATATTCAATTCTTGATCTTTATATTTAATTCTTTATTTTTACATATTCAATTCTTTATATTTATATATTCAATTCTTGATTTGTACTTACTAAGACCTTAATTTTTAATCCGCTCCATATAGCCAGTGTTGTGCTGGCATGCTTTTAATCAATGTAGCCAGTGTTGTGTTGACATGGCTCTAATCCATATAGTCATAGTTGTGCTGGTATGCTTTTAATACATATGCATACATTTCATGTATTTAAAATTTTGGCCAATCAAATTTATGTGGGGGATTTGGGGGGTATTAGGTAACATTTTTTAATTGAGAGTTTTCTTTGGTTGCATTAGGTAGCATTTTAAAAAGAGGTTTTCTTTGGGGGCATTATGGTCTTGTATAATGTTGCTTCAATTCTAGGTAAGTTTCTTGGAAAGTTCAAGACAGTGTATAAATCAATTTGTAACTTGGGGATATGATAAAAGTTGAAGGAATATTTTACAATATATTTTTTAATTTACTGAATGTAATTATTGACAAATTTATTTAGTGTTTAGTAACTATATAAATGAAGTGATAAATTGGCATTGCAAATATTCAGAACATATGTACAAAATGGCATATACTTTTTATTCAGTTCAGTGTAAATGTTACCTTTCTAAAATGGCATATACTTTTTATTCAGTTCAATGTAAATACTAGAGACCAAAGCAACCCAGAGAAATCTGCTCAGGCCACAGTTATTGTGGATGTCACCAGAGATCAGTTCCCACCAGTGTTCCAAAACTTGCCATACATAACTAGTGTTGTGGAGTCAACAACAGTGGCAACATCGGTCTTTCAAGTAACAGCCAGAGACCCAGACTTGCGAGGACAGCTGGTGTACAGTATTATCGGTGATTACAGGTCACCATACTACTTCAGGGTAGATAATAGCAGCGGCATCATCCAGGTCAACAGCAATCTGAAACCAGAATACAAAACAAATACCCCATTCATTGTGAGTATGAATACAAAATTAGTACTCAATTCATTGTGAGTATTAATTCAAAACTAGTACCCCATTCATTGTGAATTTGAATACAAAACCAATACCCCATTCATTGTGAGTATTAATTCAAAACTAGCACTCCATTCATTGTGAGGATGAATACAAAACCAATATCCTGTTCATTGTGAGTTTGCATACAAAATCAATACCCATTCATTGTGTGTATGAATACAAAACCAATAATCCATTCATTGTAAGTATGAATACAAAACCAATAATCCATTCATTGTGAGTTTGCATACAAAACCAATACCCCATTCATTGTGAGTATGAATACAAAACCAATACCCCATTCATTGTGAGTATGAATACAAAACCAATAATCCATTCATTGTGAGTATGAATACAAAACCAGTACTCTATTCATTGTGAGTATCAATTCAAAACTAGTACTCCATTCATTGTCAGTATAAGTACAAAACCAGTACCCCATTCATTGTGAGTATGAATACAATACTCCATTCATTGTGATTATGAATACAAAACCAATACCCCATTCATTGTGAGTATTAATATGAAAATAGTACTCCACCAGTACCCTATTCAATGTGAGCATGAATACAGAAACAATTCATTGTGAGTACAGATCCAAAATTTTAACTCTAATTATTCTCAACTTGACACTTTGTTTTTAAGTGTCCAGATAAGAAAGGTTCAAGCTATTCTCCTCAGCTTAATAGACTACAGTACTGTATACCATGTTTTTATGACTTGCAATATTAATTTTTAAAATTAAATCAAATCTAAAAAATATAAATAGCCACCAATGCATATTTTGAAGAGATATGTATATAATTAGTGACAGGTGTATAAAATTATGCGAGATTGGGAAATGGAAAAATTTGTATCTGTACAAGAATTAATTTTAAGTACTCTCTTGTTCTTCAGATAAAATGATGACTTTTAAACATTTTTCTTTTTTTCTCAGTTGATTGTCACAGCATATGATAGCCTTACACCAGTGAAGGTTGCCACAGCAACAGTGACAATCAGTGTGATATTCAATCCCAGCAGGCCTATATTCAGTTTGTCAAGCTATGAAGTAACCATCTCAGAATACTATCCTCTGGTCACTTCAGTTGTCCAGACATCGGCCATTGACAACGATGGGGTGAGTGTTACGATGACATAGAACCTAATGAAAATAATAAAGTTAAATAATGTGAGAACTTGAAGATGCTGATTTAAATTAAGTAATGTGGGAACTCCATGATTTGGATGGCATTCTCTGAGAATGCAAATTATTTTGTACCTAATTTTATGCTGAAAATACACTACCTCCAGTGAATTGGATTGGAATATTACCAGGAAACATTGTTACTACTACATGTTACTAGTGAGGAATGGATAATTTAGAATGTTAGAATGAACTTTTCTATATGTCTGCATATTTTGATGGGGATTCTATGAAATGAAATATTTTCTAGGATCATGAAGAGAACTAATATAATAATATTATTACATTTATACTATGATGATGTTATTACATTTGTAAAATGATGATGTTATTACATTTGTAAAATGATGATGTTATTACATTTGTAAAATGATTAAAAAGAACATTATATTTGTATCAGTTCAATACCATTTCATCCATTCATAATTTGTCATTCATGATTGGCATGATGTTATGACAGTGCATGATGTCTTGACAGTGAATGATGTCATGATAGAACATGATGTATTGAGAGTGCATGATGTCTTGATAGGGCATCATGTCTTGATAGGGCATGATGTCATGATAGGGCATGATGTCTTGATAGGGCATCATGTCTTGATAGGACATCATGTCATGATAGGGCATCATGTCATGATAGGGCATGATGTCTTGATAGGGCATCATGTCTTGATAGGGCATCATGTCTTGATAGGGCATCATGTCTTGATAGGGCATGATGTCATGATAGAGCATGATGTCTTGATAGGGCATCATGTCTTGATAGGGCATCATGTCTTGATAGGGTATCATATCATGATAGGGCATCATGTCATGATAGAACATCATGTCATGATAAGGTATCATATCATGATAGGGCATCATGTCATGATAGGACATCATGTCATTATAGGGCATGATATCTTGATTGTGCATGATGACATCATAGGGCATGATGTCTTGATTTTGCATGATGTCATGATAGGGCATCATGTCATGATAGGGCATAATGTCTTGTGTTACAGATCGGCTCATTCAAAGTAACAAAAAAGAAAGAGTGAAGACAATAAGCTTTGTAAATTTTAACAAAAATAATTTATTTTCCTAGAAAACATGAAAAATGTAAATATGTTTATGGGTTACAGAAATGATCCAAAATTGTTTGTTCAAAATAGAAACATAAAGTCCTGTAAAAAGTTCTAAACACAGTCTGAAGTATCTGAAGTTCTGGTCCAAAATCCAAAATGGCAGATGACCAAATCAGATGAAGGCTAACAGAAAATTCCAGAATTTATACAATATTGTTCTGCAGCAAAACAATTATTCAGAAAAACGAAGTAAAATTAGCTCCTCTAACAAGACATGTTTTTCTATGTAGACATATGAACAGACAACTTTTAGCACAAAAATACCTTTTTCAAGGTTTTAGAAGTTGTATAACTGACTCTACAACTGTGTATGACACTACTACGACTGACAATTGTTGACTCTCAATGTCTTATAAAATAATACTTCAGTATATAAACAAAGCTAATACATTGTTTAAATTACACATGCTCAGAGGACGCATGCAATTTCATAATAATTTTGAATATCAGGAAAGCCTGACCAAGTATTAGCCAATTGTTTTCCTAGCTATTTCTAAATGTTTACCTGTAATGAATTTGTCATCATACACAGCATGTGCTCACATGAGTCACATTTACAACTCAAATGGTAGGGCATGATGTCTTGACAGGGCATGATGTCTTGACAAGGCATGATGTCTTGACAGGGCATGATGTCTTGACAGGGCATGATGTCATGACAGGGCATTATGTCTTGACAGGGCATGATGTCTTGACAGGGCATGATGTCTTGACAGGGCATGATGTCATGACAGGGCATGATGTCTTGACAGGGCATGATGTCTTGACAGGGCATAATGTCTTGACAGGGCATGATGTCTTGACAGGGCATGATGTCTTGACAGGGCATGATGTCTTGATTGTGCATGATGTCTTGACAGGGCATGATGTCTTGATTGTGCATGATGTCTTGACAGGGCATGATGTCTTGACAGGGCATGATGTCTTGACAGGGCATGATGTCTTGATTGTGCATGATGTCATGACAGGGCAAGATGTCATGACAGGGCATGATGTCTTGACAGGGCATGATGTCATGACAGGGCATAATGTCTTGATTGTGCATGATGTCTTGACAGGGCATGATGTCTTGACAGGGCATGATGTCTTGACAGGGCATGATGTCATGATAGGGCATGATGTCTTGACAGGGCATGATGTCATGACAGGGCATTATGTCTTGACAGGGCATGATGTCATGACAGGGCATGATGTCATGACAGGGCATTATGTCTTGACAGGGCATGATGTCTTGACAGGGCATGATGTCTTGACAGGGCATGATGTCATGACAGGGCATGATGTCTTGACAGGGCATGATGTCTTGACAGGGCATAATGTCTTGACAGGGCATGATGTCTTGACAGGGCATGATGTCTTGACAGGGCATGATGTCTTGATTGTGCATGATGTCTTGACAGGGCATGATGTCTTGATTGTGCATGATGTCTTGACAGGGCATAATGTCTTGACAGGGCATGATGTCTTGACAGGGCATGATGTCTTGATTGTGCATGATGTCATGACAGGGCAAGATGTCATGACAGGGCATGATGTCTTGACAGGGCATGATGTCATGACAGGGCATAATGTCTTGATTGTGCATGATGTCTTGACAGGGCATGATGTCTTGACAGGGCATGATGTCTTGACAGGGCATGATGTCATGATAGGGCATGATGTCTTGACAGGGCATGATGTCATGACAGGGCATTATGTCTTGACAGGGCATGATGTCATGACAGGGCATGATGTCATGACAGGGCATGATGTCTTGACAGGGCATGATGTCATGGTAGGGCATGATGTCATGACAGGGCATGATGTCTTGACAGGGCATGATGTTGTGATAGAACATGATATCATGACAGAGCATTATTCTTGATAGGGCATGATGTCATGATAGGGCATGATGTTGTGACAGGGCATGATGTTGTGATAGAACATGATATCATGACAGAGCATTATGTCTTGACAGGGCATGATGTTGTGATAGAACATGATATCATGACAGAGCATTATGTCTTGACAGGGCATGATGTCATGATAGGGCATGATGTTGTGATATTGGGTGATTTCTTGATAGGACAAGACTTGTTAAAATGAGAATGTACTGTCTATGTATTACTTTTTGTAATGTAGGACTTAAGTGTTTCCATCTAGAATTCCAGCAATTATTCCCTACAAAAAGTTGTCATATGCCTCGAGGTATCCTGTACAATAAATTTGTTTGTTTGTTATGCATTTCAGGATGGTGTGAGATACACCTTGCTGCCAGATGCAAACCAAAACCGAAAAGCTTTAGATTACTTATATATTGAGGAAGCTACAGGCCTGATACTGCTGAAAAAGTCCCCAAGGAGTGACATCAGCAATGACATCAGATACACTGTAAGTATTCACTCTAAATCGAAGAGTCCCCAAGGAGTGACATCAGCTAGGATATCAGATACACTGTAAGTATTCACTCTAAATCAAAAAGTCTCCAAGGAGTGACATCAGCAATGACATCAGATACACTGTAAGTATTCACTCTAAATCAAAGAGTCCCCAAGGAGTGACATCAGCAAAGACATCAGATACACTGTAAGTATTCACTCTAAATAAAAAAATCCCCAAGGAGTGACATCAGCAAGGACATCAGATGCATTGTAAGTATTCACTCTAAATCATAAACTTCTATACAGGGTTTGAGTGGGGGTGAATCTGAAACTAAATTTGACATCATTCCCAAAATCAAATCAATTTAATTTATATCCCAACATTTGGTTTAAAATTTCCCAATTCCAAAATGTTATGGCAAAATATTTTGTGCTCTTGTAATAAAAATTCTGATGAATCTCAGTCAATTAGCCATAACACTAATTAGTTCAGGGGTGCCCATCCTAATAGCTTTGAACCAATAAAGACATAGTGATCTGAAACACAAGACACAGACTTCAAAACCAATAGTATAGGTATTTAAAGCTGTTGATATGAAATGATTGCACAGACTGGAGAGGGGTAGAAATAATTGGAGGCAAAACTGGTTCCCAAAATGTTAACTAATGAATTTGAAAGAATTGACACAGTTGCATCAGAGTTCTTGTCAAATTTTAACAAAAAATTTACAACTTCTTATTAAAAGTTGACAATGATGATGTTGATTCAAATTTACAGGTACTAACCACTTTTTATAAAGATAAAATAAGTCATAGTTCAGTGTTTCATTTATTAGTTTTGATCATGATATTCTTCACATTCAGTGTATATATGGGCCAAAATATCAACTGAGTGGTGCATTTCCAAATACATAATGACAAATGAGCCTACCAGTGTAAATTTGTAAATATTAAAAATTTAAAGATAACCACTTCATTTCTACCTTCTGGAACTTACACTGAGAAAATTCACAATTGGAACACCCAGACCATACCCCTGACAACACCCCCAATTTTTTAAAATAAAAATCCCTGCATAGTGTTTAGAAATATGTATCCAGGTTGACAACATATAAGAAATTCTCTGTTCTGGTTTGGCAGAGCTGAATCATTCATCATTCACACCTAGAGTAAGAGCTGAGTCATTCACACCTAGAGTAAGAGCTGAGTCATTCACACCTAGAGTAAGAGCTGAGTCATTCACACCTAGAGTAAGAGCTGTCATTCACACCTAGAGTAAGAGCTGAGTCATTCACACATAGAGTAAGAGCTGAGTCATTTATACCTAGAGTAAGAGCTGTCATTCACACCTAGAGTAAGAGCTGAGTCATTCACACCTAGAGTAAGAGCTGAGTCATTTATAGCAAGAGTAAGAGCTGAGTCATTTATACTTAGAGTAAGAGCTGAGTCATTTATACCTAGAGTAAGAGCTGTCATTCACACCTAGAGTAAGAGCTGAGTCATTCACACCTAGAGTAAGAGCTGAGTCATTTATACCTAGAGTAAGAGCTGAGTCATTTATACCTGGAGTAAGAGCTGAGTCATTCACACCTAGAGTAAGAGCTGAGTCATTTATACCTAGAGTAAGAGCTGAGTCATTCACACCTAGAGTAAGAGCTGAGTCATTTATACCTAGAGTAAGAGCTGTCATTCACACCTAGAGTAAGAGCTGAGTCATTCACACCTAGAGTAAGAGCTGAGTCATTTATACCTAGAGTAAGAGCTGTCATTCATACCTAGAGTAACAGCTGAGTCATTCACACCTAGAGTAAGAGCTGAGTCATTTATACCTAGAGTAAGAGCTGAGTCATTTATACCTAGAGTAAGAGCTGAGTCATTCACACTTAGAGTAAGAGCTGAGTCATTTATACCTAGAATAAGAGCTGAGTCATTTATACCTAGAGTAAGAGCTGAGTCATTCACACCTAGAGTAAGAGCTGTCATTCACACCTAGAGTAAGAGCTGAGTCATTCACACCTAGAGTAAGAGCTGAGTCATTTATACCTAGATTAAGAGCTGTCATTCACACCTAGAGTAAGAGCTGAGTCATTCACACCTAGAGTAAGAGCTGAGTCATTTATACCTAGAGTAAGAGCTGAGTCATTTACACCTAGAGTAAGAGCTGAGTCATTCACACCTAGAGTAAGAGCTGAGTCATTCACACCTAGAGTAAGAGCTGTCATTCACACCTAGAGTAAGAGCTGAGTCATTCACACATAGAGTAAGAGCTGAGTCATTTATACCTAGAGTAAGAGCTGTCATTCACACCTAGAGTAAGAGCTGAGTCATTCACACCTAGAGTAAGAGCTGAGTCATTTATAGCAAGAGTAAGAGCTGAGTCATTTATACTTAGAGTAAGAGCTGAGTCATTTATACCTAGAGTAAGAGCTGAGTCATTTATACCTAGAGTAAGAGCTGAGTCATTCACACCTAGAGTAAGAGCTGAGTCATTCACACCTAGAGTAAGAGCTGTCATTCACACCTAGAGTAAGAGCTGAGTCATTCACACCTAGAGTAAGAGCTGAGTCATTTATACCTAGATTAAGAGCTGTCATTCACACCTAGAGTAAGAGCTGAGTCATTTATAGCAAGAGTAAGAGCTGAGTCATTTATACTTAGAGTAAGAGCTGAGTCATTCACACCTAGAGTAAGAGCTGAGTCATTTATACCTAGAGTAAGAGCTGAGTCATTTACACCTAGAGTAAGAGCTGAGTCATTCACACCTAGAGTAAGAGCTGAGTCATTCACACCTAGAGTAAGAGCTGAGTCATTCACACCTAGAGTAAGAGCTGTCATTCACACCTAGAGTAAGAGCTGAGTCATTCACACATAGAGTAAGAGCTGAGTCATTTATACCTAGAGTAAGAGCTGTCATTCACACCTAGAGTAAGAGCTGAGTCATTCACACCTAGAGTAAGAGCTGAGTCATTTATAGCAAGAGTAAGAGCTGAGTCATTTATACTTAGAGTAAGAGCTGAGTCATTTATACCTAGAGTAAGAGCTGAGTCATTTATACCTAGAGTAAGAGCTGAGTCATTCACACCTAGAGTAAGAGCTGAGTCATTCACACCTAGAGTAAGAGCTGAGTCATTTATACCTAGATTAAGAGTTGTCATTCACACCTAGAGTAAGAGCTGAGTTATTCACACCAAGAGTAAGAGCTAAGTCATTCACACCAAGAGTAGGAGCTGAGTCATTAACAACAAGAGTAAGAGCTGGGTCATTCACACCAAGAGTAAGAGCTGAGTCATTCAAACCAAGAGTAAGAGCTGAGTCATTCACACCAGGAGTAAGAGCTGGGTCATTCACACCAAGAGTAAGAGCTGAGTCATTTAAACCAAGAGTAAGAGCTGATGCATTCACACCTAGAGTAAGAGATGAGTCATTCACAACTAGAGTAAGAGTTGAGTCATTTACACCAAAAGTAGGAGCTGAGTCATTCACACCAAGAGTAAGAGCTGATGCATTCACACCTAGAGCTGACAAAACATAAAATGATAATACATATGTGTTTAATTCTGTCATTTTGTGAAATTACAATATTTCAAATGAATCAACTCATATGGGATAATGATGAGTCAAACTGGATGGAACTGGCTAATGATGTTAGGATACTTTATTAAGGATAAAGTTAGACCTGGATTTTGGGGATGAAGTATGACCTGGATAGGAGAGATAAAGCTTGATCTAGATTTGAAAAATATAAATTAAACTTGGATTTTAGGGAGAAATCATTCTTCCATATGGAAGAAAAGTGGGATGTTTTGCACTTCTAAACCCACTCTAGTGTAATAATAATAATAATAATAATAATAATAATAATAATAATAATAATAATAATAATAATAATAGTAATAATAATAATAATAATGAAATACAAAATTTTGCTGAAGATGCAGGTTTTCTATATGCAGGTTTCTCCAACACTAGTTGCCAAATATAATGAGAAACTTTCCATTTTGCAACATATGATTCCAAATTTAAATTCAGAAGTTACCAATAAATGTTTCTGCTTCATTTATGTATGTATCAGCAATATCATTCAATAGTACATGTATATTATGTCAGCAATAGCATTCAATAATACATGTATATTGTGTCAGCAATAGCATTCAATAGTACATGTATATTGTGTCTGCAATAGTATTCAATAGTACATGTATATTGTGTCAGCAATCGCATTCAATAGTACATGTATATTGTGTCAGTAATAGCATTCAATAGTACATGTATATTGTGTCAGCAATAGCATTCAGTAGTACATGTATATTGTCAGCAGTAGCATTCAATAGTACATGTATATTGTGTCAGCAATAGCATTCAATAGTACATGTATATTGTGTCAGCAATAGCATTCAATAGTACATGTATATTGTGTCAGCAATAGTATTCAGTAGTACATGTATATTGTCAGCAGTAGCATTCAATAGTACATAGTATGAGATTCAGACTAAAATAGCAATGCTCAGAAAGGGGAACTCTTATTTAATAAATAAACCAAATATGTGGTTTATGAGGAACAAATAATATTCCAGTATTTCTTCCAAATTAATTTTTTTTTAAATTAAGCACTTTTTCTTTTTGATGTTTACAGTCAATATTCCTTTATATTAAATAGTAACATTGGTAGTATGTCTTAATAGTCCTTTAAATTTCAATAATAATATTAATATTATATTTTAATAGGTCTTTATATTCCCATGTTAATTGATGGCATATTTTAATAAGCCTATGTATATTCCAATAGTAACATTAGTAGTATATTTTAATAGGTCTTTATATTCCAATAGTAAAAAAATAAAATGACATACCAGACCTATTTCTATTCCAATCATATTAGTAGTATGTCTTAATAAGCCTGTATATTCCAATAGTAAAATAAATTGAATGTCTTACTAGACCTATTAAGATTCCAATAGTAGCAATAGTATTATGCCTTAATAGGCCTGTATATTCCAATAGTAGCAGTAGTAGTATGTTTTAATATGCACATATATTCCCACAGTAAAATTAATAGTATGTCTTACTAGACCTATTTATGTTCCAATAGTAACATTACTAGTATGTCTTAATAGACCAATGTATTTCAATAGTACAATTAAAAATATGTATTAATATAACTATATATTCCAATAGTATCATTAGTAGTATGTCTAAGTAGGCCTTTAAATATGTTAATAATAACATTAATATTATATCTTAATAGTTCTTTATTTTATAATAGACCTATATATTCCAAATGTAATAGTATTTCATAAAAGGCCTTTATATTCCAATAGTAACATTAATATCATGACTCAATAGACATATATATTCCAAATGTAATAGTATTTCATAAAAGGCCTTTATATTCCAATAGTAATATTAATATCATGACTCAATAGACATATATATTCCAAATGTAATAGTATTTCATAAAAGGCCTTTATATTCCAATAGTAACATTAATATCATGACTCAATAGACATATATATTCCAAATGTAATAGTATTAAATAAAAGGCTTTTATATTCCAATAGTAACATTAATATCATGACTCAACAGACATATATATTCCAAATGTAATAGTATTTCATAAAAGGCCTTTATATTCCAATAGTAACATTAATATCATGACTCAATAGACATATATATTCCAAATGTAATAGTATTTCATAAAAGGCCTTTATATTCCAATAGTAACATTAATATCATGACTCAATAGACATATATATTCCAAATGTAATAGTATTTCATAAAAGGCCTTTATATTCCAATAGTAACATTAATATCATGACTCAATAGACATATATATTCCAAATGTAATAGTATTTCATAAAAGGCTTTTATATTCCAATAGTAACATTAATATCATGACTCAATAGACATATATATTCCAAATGTAATAGTATTTCATAAAAGGCCTTTATATTCCAATAGTAACATTAATATCATGACTCAATAGACATATATATTCCAAATGTAATAGTATTTCATAAAAGGCCTTTATATTCCAATAGTAACATTAATATTATGACTCAATAGACATATATATTCCAAATGTAATAGTATTTCATAAAAGGCCTTTATATTCCAATAGTAACATTAATATTATGACTCAATAGACATATATATTCCAAATGTAATAGTATTTCATAAAAGGCCTTTATATTCCAATAGTAACATTAATATTATGACTCAATAGACATATATTCCAAATGTAATAGTATTTCATAAAAGGTCTTTATATTGCAATAGTAACATTAATAGTATGTTGAAATAGGTCTTAAAAGAAGATCATAGATGAAGTTGTTACTTAAAATCATTCATAAAAATAAGTGTATTCTGTCAAGACCTCAATATCCAAGGTAACATTGTAACTAAGCTGTTTCCAGGCAAAAATCATGTTTTCTATCTAATTTACTTATATAAAGAAATAACCCATCCATATCTAGTATTTATGTCTATTTATAAGAAAAAGTAAGGTTTTGTCCAAACTTGGCTTCTTTATGTTCTTATTCAAATTATGATAGATGGTTTCCATAGTAACCCATTCCATGTCAGTCCAGAAAAAGATAGATGGTACACATATATGTATTTAGGTAGATAGTCCTAAGTGTGTACACATTGCAAATCCTTACATTAGGTATAGTTATGGATCAGACTGATACATGGGCAAAAGACATAGTTGTATGAATTTTCTCTTTGATTCAGATGATAGTTCAAGCCCGTGATCAGAGAGTACCTGTAGAACAGTTTTCCACTGCCAATGTCATTGTTAATGTGTTGCGTAACAGAAATCCTCCATTCTTCATGAATCTGCCATATGCAACACTTGTGTCTGAGAATACTGTTGTTGGTACATCTGTCTATCAAGTGACTGCTACTGACACAGACCTACAGGTAAATTTTTTACAGGTATTTTCATACAGGTATCCAATTTGTAATCACATAGACCTACAGGCAAATTTTTATACAGGTATTTTCAGACAAGTATCCAATTTATGAGTCACAGACCTACAGGTTAATTTTTGTACAGCTATTTTCAGACAGGTGTTCAATTTAAGATGACACAGACCTACATATAATAAAAAAATTGCTAAGTGTCTACATGTATGTAGAGATACTTGTTTTTTTATTTTTTCCCGTTTATGTTCTCATTCAAACTATAATAGATGGTTTACATAACAACAATTATCTCCACTAACAAAACACATGTTTTTCTACATAGACACACAAACAAACAACTTCTTCTAATACAAAAATACCTTTTTTAAGGTAATATAAGCTCTGTGACTCTCTAATATGTTGAAATTGGCTACGACTGACTCTGACTTACAGATAACTAAGTATATAAGCAAATCTAATGTTATTTCATGTACATGTTCAAGGACACATGTAATTTGGCAACACATCTGGACATTTGGAAAGCCTGACCAAGTATCAGCCAATCATTTTCATAGCTATACCTGAATTTTTATTTGCAACCAATTTACTATCATGCAAAGTTCATTCTTACATGAGTCACATTTATGATTTAAGAAAACAATGTTTCTAACAAAACATTAGACCCATGCTAACATCATAATGATAATAATACTAATATCTACATTTAATGATATAAAAATGAAATAAAAAGATTATACAAAATTCACTCCTTAACACATACAATTCAACTACATGATCATAACATGTCAGTTGAACAAACTTCTATAACATGAATGAAAGAATTTAAATGATTTGTTGGTCTTGCATACCCAAGTTGGGTGGGACATTTTGGTCTCATGTAAGCATGGTGGGATATTTGGTCTTGTATAAGCTTGATAGGACATAAATATCTCATTTAAGCATGGTGAAACATATTGGTCTAATATATGCAAGGTGGAACATTATCACTTTTCTTGTGGTGATTACATAAATCTCAGTAATGTATACATTTTTTGTTCATGATTCTTCAAGTTAGATATTGGCAGATGGGTGTTTAGGATACATCAAGTCAGATATTGAACAAGAGGTGTTTTGATTACATCAGGTTACATTGTTGTAGAGGGGTATTTTGGATACATTAAGTTAGATTCTGGTATAGGAGTGTTGTGGATACATCAAGTTTGATTTTGGTACAGAGGTGTTTCGGATACATTAAATTTTTTGGTATAGAGGTGTTTTGGATACATCAAGTTAGATTGTGGTAGAGGGGTGTTGGTGATACATTAATCCATCAACTCCTGGAGAATTTTGTTGTTTTCACCTGAAATGTGAGTAGAAAATCAATTTTGGGAGATATTTCTGAATAACTCCTAATACATCATCTTCCAAGACATTTCCAGTGAACTTGATGCCTATTTGTGTTAGAAACGTCAATTTTCATTGGCTCTTTTGCTTGAGCATGAGCAGAAGGGTAAAAATTGGAGTTTTTTTTTTTTTTGCTAAACGGACCCATCATTTTTGTGTTGAGACCACTCTTCATTGCACTTCTTATCCTACTTTTTGCAAATGTTCACATGTCTGTGTTCAATTCAGACTGGTCTATCTTTGATCTGAGGCCAAAAGGTCTAAAATCCAGACAAAAAAACAGATCACGACCTCAGGTGAATTTCAACTGGAAAAAACTTGGGTCTAAAAAGTTTTTCCCTCTGTATTTTGTAGTTCAACTAGAACATTCATATTATTTGGTATCATCATAAAGCTACATCTGTCTACTTTTCTATAATACCACCCACTTTATTGTGTCACACATAACCTTAATGATACAGAGCTCAGAAGTAGGCTACCACCTCCAGCTCTGTAAATGTGGCGCTAAGGGGTTAATGAGTTCAGTTAGACAATGGTAGAGGGTTTTTGGATACATCTATTTATACTGGCAGAGGGGTATTTTGGATACATCAAGTTATATACAGGTATAGGGATGTGTTGGATACATCAAGTTATATACAGGTATAGGTGTGTTTTGGATACATCAAGTTAGATAGTGGTATTGGGTTGTTTTGGACATATCAAGTTATTTACTGGTTAGAGGTGTTTTGGATATATAAAATTATATACTGGTTAAAGGCAATTTGGATACATCAAGATATATATTGACATAGGGGTATGTTGGATACATCAAGTTAGATACTGGTATAGGAGTGTTTTGGATACATCAAGTTATATACTGGTATAGGTTTTTTTGGATGCATCAAGTTATATTGGTAGAGGGGTGTGTTAGATACATCAAGTAAGGTACTGGTATAGGGGTGTCTTGGATGCATTTTCATACTGACACTGATGAGATACTTTTATAGGGATTCTTGAGTCCTCTTTCCATTACATGACACCTCATCTCCTTAAAGATGATCTCATCATAAAATAATGTTGACCAAATATAACAGATTTCATCATGCAACAATCTTTGCTTTCAGGAACAACTTGTGTATGAAGTTGTTGGTGATGCTGCTGCGCCTGGATACTTTTCAGTCAACCGGACAACTGGTGTAGTTCGTATACTCAGCGCCCTGAGGACTGATGTCCAGTCCCAATACATTGTAATTTCTTATCATTACATGTATACTTAAAATCATGTCCATTTTAATTACATGTATATCTAGAATACATGTCCATTTTAATTACATGTATATCTAAAATACATGTCCATTTTAATTACATGTATATCTAAAATACAAATTCATTTTAATTACAGGTATATCTAAAATACAAGTCCATTTTAATTACATGTATATTTAAAACCAAGTCCAGTTTAATTACATGTATATTTATAAACAACATTTTGAACATCTTAATGTGGAGCAAAATGCTTTAAGATATGTTGATGAGGCTGTCTAACAATCATATTATTGCTTTCATAAAGTGTCTGTACTTTTTTGTTTTAAAATAATATCTCATGGCACAACTTTGTACTGTTTACAGATTCGTCTTTCCACTAATTGTTGCTTTTTAATTTTATTGACCACTAACCATTCACTTCCAAGTAAAATTAAAAGCCATTTATGCAACTAAAAGTTTGTAGACAACCACTTGTTTCCAAAATTGGAAATCTTTTTTTTTCAGTTGCGTATACGAAGCTATGACACTGCCTTCTCTGACCAGATAGCAACTGCTACAGTTATTCTGAACATAAGGAGAAATGAACGAGCCCCAGTCTTCCAGAACACTACATATGAAGTGACAATCAATGAAACCATTGCTGTTGGTAGCTGTATTTTGATGGTGACAGCAGTTGATGGAGATGGAGTAAATATACAATATTGGCTTATTCATAAGCCTTTAATATTTTGAAAATAATATTTTGATAAAATTTGATGGCCATAATTGATAACAGATTTGAAAATTGTATATCCAGATTTTTTTTGTCACTTACACATATCAATTACATTAAACACTAACAATATATAACAATCAGGTTATGTTCAACACAAATTTGGATACAACATATAATGACATATAACAATCAGATTATGTTCAACACAAATTTGGATACAACATATAACAATCAGGTTACATTCAACACTAACTTGATACAACATATAATGACATATAGCAATCAGGTTATGTTCAACACTAACTTGATACAACATATAATGACATATAGCAATCAGGTTATGTTCAACACAAATTTGGATACAACATATAACAACATATAACAATCAGGTTATGTTCAACACTAACTTGATGCAACATATAACGACATATAACAATCAGGTTAAACAATAATTTGGATACAGCATGTAAACAATCAGCACAGGTTATCTTGACACTAACTTGGATACAACATACAACAATCAGTATGTTATGTTGTATTTTCTAAAAATAGCTGCATTTGAATCTGATGTAATGTTTAGATCATGTGACCTTTCTTGAACCAACCAAATTATACCTGTTTGCTTTTCTACCCTACACAAGACATTAAACATTTCATTTTCTGTAAAAAAATGTGCAGAGAAAATCAGAGAACATGTATTGTTTTTCTTAAGAACTCCAGTAGGATGGAGTATCAGTTCATTTAAAGTTGTGATACCTTTGTTTTATGCCAGTATTTACTGTCCATAACACACAACTAATTGTGAATGGCATGGACTTGGATTTGTTATCATAGAGTGTCCAATCATCAGGGTCTGTGATGTTCATAAAGCATTGACCTTGATTTACCAGAACTGATGGCAAATATGGTATGCACTCCTGATCCATGTCAGCTTTCCTGCAAATAGAAACATGAATGATTACAGACACAAATATTAAGATGCTATTTGAAAATATTTCCTTTCAGAACAAGTCCATTTCTCTTTTTCAAAAACAGTCTTCTATTATTTGTGTTCAGTTTGAATTCACCCACAAAATTGTATTGCAGGACAGAGTGACATACACAGCCACACAAGATGCAGACACTTTAGAATTATTCTACCTTGGAACTGATTCTGGCCAAATTTGTGTGAGAACATCTTTGAGAGGAGTCAGCACTAAGCTCATCTACAGAGTAAGTAATCCCATTATTACAGACTTTTAAGGTAGATAATCCCATTATTATTGACCTAATGAGTAAGTAATCCCATTATTATTGATTTATAGGGATACATAATCCACTATAATTGACATATAGGGTAAGTATTCCCATTCTTAACTAACCAGCAGTGTAAGTAATCCCATTTTTATTGACCTATTTGGTAATTCCACTGTAATTGACCTGTAGGTAATGTAATTCCACTATAATTGACTTGTAGGTTATGAAATCCCACTGTAATGTACCTGTAGGTTATGTAATCCCACTGTAATGGACATGTAGGTTATGTAATCCCACTGTAATGGACCTATAGGTTATGTAATTGTAATTAACCTGTAGGTTATAAAATTCCACTGTAATTGACCTGTATGTTATGTAATCCCACTGTAATGGACCTGTAGGTTATGTAATTCCACTGTAATGGATCTGTAGGTTGTGTAATCCCACTGTAATTGACCTGTAGGTTATGTAATACCACTGTAATGGACCTGTAGGTTATGTAATCCCACTGTAATGGACCTGTATGTCATGTATTTCCACTGTAGTGGACCTGTAGGTTATGTAATTCCACTGTAATGGACCTTAGATTATGTAATTCCACAGTAATGGACCTGTAGGTTATGTAATCCCACTGTAATGGACCTGTAGGTTATGTAGTCCCACTGTAATTGACCTATAGGTTATGTAATTCCACTGTAATGGACCTGTAGGTTATGTAATTCCACTGTAATGGCCCTGCAGGTTGTGTAATCCCACTGTAATGGACCTGCAGGCTATGTAATCCTACTGTAATTTACCTTTAGGTTATATAATTCCACTGTATTTAACCTGTAGGTAATGTAATTCCACTGAAATAAACCTTAGGTTATGTAATCACACTGTAATGGACCTGTAGGTATAGTAATCCCACTGTAATGGACCTGTAGGTTATGTAATTCCACTGTAATGGACCTGTAGGTTATGAAATTCCACTGTAATGGACATGTAGGTTATATAACCATACTGTAATGGACCTGTAGGTTATGTAATTCCACTGTATTGGACCTGTAGGTTATGTAATCCCTCTGTAATGGACCTGTAGGTTATGTAATTCCACTGTAATGGACATGATGTTAGGTTATGGAATTCCACTGTAATGGACCTGTAGGTTATGTAATCCCTCTGTAATGGACCTGTAGGTTATGTAATTCCACTGTAATGGACTTGATGTTAGGTTATGGAATTCCACTGTAATGGACCTGTAGGTTATGTAATTGTAATGGACCTGTAGGTTATGTAATTCCAATGTAATTGACCTGTAGGTTATGTAATTCCACTATAATGGGCCTGTAGGTTATGTAATCCCACTGTAATGAACCAGTAGGTTATGTATTTGTAATGGACCTGTAGGTTATATCCACTGTAATGGACCTGTAGGTTATGTAATCCCACTGTAATGGACATGTAGGTTATGTAATTCCACTGTAATGGACCTGTATGTTAGGTTATGTAATCCCACTGTAATGGACCTGTAGTTTATGTAATTCCACTGTAATGGACCTGTAGGTTATGTGATCCCACTGTAATTGACCTGTAGGTTATGTAATTGTAATGGACCTGTAGGTTATGTCCACTGTAATGGACCTGTAGGTTATGTAATTCCACTGTAATGGACCTGTATGTTAGGTTATGTAATCACACTGTAATGGACCTGTAGGTTATGTAATTCCACTGTAATGGATCTGTAGGTTGTGTAATCCCACTGTAATGGACCTGTAGGTTATGTAATTCCATTGTAATGGACCTGTAGGTCATGTAATCCCACTGTAATGGACCTGTAGGTTATGTAATTGTAATGGACCTGTAGGTTATGTAATTACAATGTAATTGACCTGTAGGTTATGTAATTCCACTGTAATGGGCCTGTATGTTATGTAATCCCACTGTAATGAACCAGTAGGTTATGTATTTGTAATGGACCTGTAGGTTATGTCCACTGTAATGGACCTGTAGGTTATGTAATCCCACTGTAATGGACATGTAGGTTATGTAATTCCACTGTAATGGACCTGTATGTTAGGTTATGTAATCCCACTGTAATGGACATGTAGGTTATGTAATTCCACTGTAATGGACCTGTATGTTAGGTTATGTAATCACACTGTAATGGACCTGTAGTTTATGTAATTCCACTGTAATGGACCTGTAGGTTATGTGATCCCACTGTAATTGACCTGTAGGTTATGTAATTGTAATGGACCTGTAGGTTATGTCCACTGTAATGGACCTGTAGGTTATGTAATTCCACTGTAATGGACCTGTATGTTAGGTTATGTAATCACACTGTAATGGACCTGTAGGTTATGTAATTCCACTGTAATGGATCTGTAGGTTGTGTAATCCCACTGTAATGGACCTGTAGGTTATGTAATTCCATTGTAATGGACCTGTAGGTCATGTAATCCCACTGTAATGGACCTATAGGTTATGTAATTCCACTGTAGTGGACCTGTAGGTTATGTAATTGTAATGGACCTGTAGGTTATGTAATCACACTGTAATGGACATGTAGGTTAGGTTATGTAATTCCACTGTAATGGACCTGTAGGTTATGTAATCCCAGTTTATCTACTTCAACATATTTTTGCATTTGCAATGAAGGCAAGATGACTTCTACTGTCTCACCAGTGAATGATGAAATATCCTATATTTGGCAATGATGGAAACACTCTTAGGAGTGAGCTTTCAAGCCTTCTCAAGAATTTGCTGTGTCAGACTTAACTTCAGAAACATGTATTGAGAGAATACTGCTGACCAACATTAATCAAATAAATTTAAGCTGTTAGAAGAAAACTCATTCAAAATCTTTATTTTTATGTTTTCATTTAATACATAATTTGTTGATCCATTTAATTTAAATTGTTAATTTAAGCATATATTTTAAGCAAATCTTTTTAAGAAATTGTAGATTTGGTCTCTTTCTTTGTCTTAAATGTTAATATTCATATGAATATAATTAACATTTAAATTCAAAACAATATTTCAGTATTATTCTATTATTTTCATTTTATTTTCTATTTAAAATATAAACCTACAGTTTGCAGTCTCAATAACCCAGTAATGAAAAGGTCTCAATCCATTTTTACAAGATGTATCAGAATCTAAACAGCTCTCTGTAATACATCTACCTTTCTGTTGCAAATGCTTGCTAGTTTATCCAGAGATTTATGAAATAAATTTGATTCCTCTGTAAATTTTTACCAATAGTAAGTCCTTCCACTTAAAATTGCTTTTTAGAAAATATAATTCCATAAACTATGTTTTTGAAACTGTGAAACTGAATTAGGATTTTAGCTGTGTGTGGTATGTTAGCTGTGTTTGGTATGTTAGCTGTGTGTGGTATGTTAGCTGTGTGTGGTATGTTAGCTGTGTTTGGTATGTTAGCTGTGTGTGGTATGTTAGCTGTGTGTGGTATGTTAGCTGTGTTTGGTATGTTAAAAGTGTGTGGTATGTTAGCTGTGTTTGGTATGTTAGCTGTGTGTGGTATGTTAGCTGTGTTTGGTATGTTAGCAGTCTTTGGTATGTTAGCTGTGTGTGGTATGTTAGCTGTCCTTGGTATGTTAGCTGTCTTTGGTATGTTAGCTGTTTTTGGTATTTTAGCTGTCTTTGGTATTTTAGCTGTGTGTAGTATGTTAGCAGTGTTTGGTATGATAGCTGTGTGTGGTATGTTAGCTGTGTGTGGTATTTTAGCTGTGTTTGGTATTTTAACTGTGTGTGGTATGTTAGCAGTGTTTGGTATGATAGCTGTGTGTGGTATGTTAGCTGTGTGTTGTATGTTAGCTGTGTTTGGTTTGTTAAATTTGTTTGGTATTTTTGCTGTCTTTTGTATGTTATCTGTGTGTGGTATGTTAGCTGCATGTGGTATGTTAGCTGTGTGTGGTATGTTAGCTGTGTTTGGTATTTTAGCTGTATTTGTAATTCTAGCTCTGTTTGGTATTTTAGCTGTATTTGATATGTTAGCTGTGTTTGGTATGTTAGATATGTGTGTTATGTTATCTGTGTGTGGTATGTTAGCTGTATTTGGTATTTTAGCTGTGTGTGATATGTTAGCTGTATTTGGTATTTTAGCTGTGTGTGGTATGCTAGCTGTGTGTGGTATTTTAGCTGTACATGTATTTGGTATTTTAGCTGTGTGTGGTATGTTAGCTGTGTGTGGTATGTTAGCTGTGTGTGGTATGTTAGCTGTATTTGGTATTTTAGCTGTATGTGGTATGTTAGCTGTGTGTGGTATTTTAGCTGTATTTGGTATTTTAGCTGTGTGTGGTATGTTAGCTGTATTTGGTATTTTAGCTGTGTGTTGTATTTTAGCTGTATTTGGTATTTTAGCTGTGTGTGGTATTTTAGCTGTATTTGGTATTTTAGCTGTGTGTGGTATTTTAGCTGTGTGCAGTATTTTAGCTGTGTGTGGTATTTTAGCTGTGTGTGGTATGTTAGCTGTGTGTGGTATTTTAGCTGTGTGTGGTATTTTAGCTGTATTTGGTATTTTAGCTGTGTGTGGTATGTTAGATGATTAATATTGTGGAATGTTTCATGGGAAGTAAAGATGTGGTCAAGTTTTCTCAAAACATGATTCATTTCTAACCATGTCTGAAATCTTGATATGACCTCCTGAGTCTTTTCTACTTTGTCTGGATTTTAAAAAAAATTAATACCAAATTCCAGCAGCAAAGTACTCAAAACACTCTCTCTCTCTCTCTCTCTCTCTCTCTCTCTCTCTCTCTCTCTCTCTCTCTCTCTCTCTCTCTCTCTCTCTCTCTCTCTCTCTCTCTCTCTCTCTCTCTCTCTCTCTCTCTCTCTCTCTCTCATATTTGATGTCACCAGCTTTATCAGAAAAACTATTTGTCAAAACATTCTGGCCAAGATATTGTTGTCTCCTCAATTAACTGTAATTTCTTGGCCTAGATAGTGTTGTCTCCTCAATTAACTGTAACTTCTTGGCCTAGATAGTGTTGTCTCCTCGATGAACTGTAATTTCTTGGCCTAGATAGTGTTGTCTCCTCAATTAACTGTAACTTCTTGGCCTAGATAGTGTTGTCTCCTCAATTAACTGTAATTTCTTGGCCTAGATAGTGTTGTCTCCTCAATTAACTGTAATTTCTTGGCCTAGATAGTGTTGTCTCCTCAATTAACTGTAACTTCTTGGCCTAGATAGTGTTGTCTCCTCAATTAACTGTAATTTCTTGGCCTAGATAGTGTTGTCTCCTCAATTAACTGTAATTTCTTGGCCTAGATAGTGTCATTTCCTCTACTAACTGTGATTGTTTGGCCTAGATATTGTAAAATGTACATGAAGTCCTCATTGTTACTTATGGTATGCTTCTGTTATCCCCAGTCAATGGCAGCCATTATGACATAATTTGACTGCATTTCTTACAAACATTTGTAAGTGGCATTTTTGAATAATTCAAAATTAATAAGTTGTTCTGGATGTTTTATAAGTGGACTGTTATTTAGTATTTTGAGTTGTAGAAGTAGTTCTATACTTGGTGTAAATGTAGTTCCTTGCTGGGTGTAAAAGTAGTTCCATGCTGGGTGTGGGATACAGAAATATTAAGTGTGCAGTACAGAATTACTTACTGAATATTTATGCTGAATGTCAGATCAGTTATGTAAGATTAAATAAATTTGTAATAAAATGACAACCAGAACAGCTCCAAACTCATTAGAATCTGCTTGACCTTATTACCATATTTGCAGAAAAAATTATTTTTCAAATTTCTGTTACTTCAGTATTCTTAGAGGATGATTTTCACACATTTTGCCTCAAACACAAAATTATGGTAACATACAGGTAACACTTTTCAGTCTGCGACATTCTCATTGTTAGACGTATGTGATGAAGATTTTACAAGTTATTTAAATAACAATACACAGGTTCAATAGATACTTAATTGTACATGTAAACTAATCTTTCTGGCATAATGTGGGCAAATCCTGTCACAGCACACTGCACCAGCCCAGCTCTGAATTGTTCTAAAGGATACCTCAGGACAAGAGACATGTAGAAGTTTGTAGGCTTGTGAAGAGTGTTCGACACCTGTATGTGGAGCTGCAAGAGGCAGATACGAGGTATATAGGGACAATGATAACCAAAACTCGAAACTCGACAAGTCCGATACTGAGGATGATATGAAAAAAAACATCAGCTGATACTCCATATATGCACCGTAGGAAGCAGGTATGAAGTATATGGGCATTATAGTTGAGTGCATTTAAGTATTGACACAGATTGGGGTTCAAAAGCAAATCATTGAATGCATGAAAACTTGGCAATGGCCCAAATGAAATGAAAGTAGCACTGTGACTCTGGAACAGTGTGACTGTAATGAGGTCCCCAATTTGAAGTAAGGTAAGGAATAATGCCTGAAAATGCATGAAATATATTTAAATTGCATGATAAAGCCTGATGTACGCAAATTTAGGAATGTAAGATATACATTTTTGATAGTCAGTTAGGAATTCACATGTGCACTAATAGAAGATACCAGTAAAATGACAGTGTAGCATAGATACAGTCTTACTGCATCTCTTAAGCATAATGAAATAAATAAAAAATTGTGTGATGGTTTCACAAAGAACCAAATGAATAATGTATTGATATACATAAGCATGTAATGAACTAGTGAGGCAATTGATTTGACATCTGTCTCTGTGCCAAGCTAATTTTGTCCAAGTGCACATGAATATATCTACCATATGCATTAGAGGACCATCGACCTAAGGTATGGATAAGATGGTCCAGAATTTCAGCCTTAGCAGCACTAGTAGCCACCCCCAAGTGGAAGGAGTGTCCATTATAATGACATGCATCATAACCTAACATAGACAAAATGGCTCTAATGGTAGTGATAAAGAAAGTTCTACTTAAAGCATGACCATTGTGCATGAGAAAGAGAGGATCACAGGGGCGAGCTCCAGCTAATATCCGAATACAATGGAATTTCTTCATCACACGGTATGGGTATACCAGGATGTCACAATGCATAGAATATGGATATCCACCCCTTGATGGAAAACATCAGTCTTAGATGCTCTAAGATGCAGAATGAATAGGCACTTATCCATAGGAAAAATTGTCAGACATACTTAACTACATTGCATGAATCCAAGAAATGCTACCAAACACATGCAATGCACAAACAAGTCCAGTTGGGAAACACCCTCTCACAACACAGGTAAGAACTGCACCATTTTGTATGTAATAGGAAATCTGTACCTACTATGTTTTCTCATGAAGTATACTCTGTAATGTCTCTGACTCCTGAAAAGCATTACTATGACCAGCAAGTAGGTAATGGAATCAAATTCCTGCAAGGTACAGCTTAATTGTCGAGTACTGCAGTTGCATCAGTGCATGGCAGTATGTTACAAAATAAAACAAAACATCGGAGGGTACTTGTAAAGTGTTCAAATGCGCAATCATGCCTGACATTTCCATAAATTCCACATACACTTAATGGCAGCTCTGTATATCAACCTGTTATGATCAGACACAGAATACACAAATTTCTGTGCAAGTTGTTATCAAAATCACATAAATTCTTCTGTCAGAGGTCACACACAATATCCAGAAAGGTTTGTATTCCATGTCCCTGAATGCCAGCCAGAGACCAAATTGTTTTAAGACCATCATGTAATGAACCCATTTGAAGCATGGTGCTATATGATATGGAAGTCTCTATCGGTCTGTGCACCACAAGATTGTTGAACTGTGGACACAAAACCCAGAAATGTGTGCATTCCATGTCACAGAATGCCAGAAGGAGATTGAAGTGTTTTAAGAAGTCGCATCTTCAATGAATTCATGTGAAGTACTGTTTAGTGAACACATATGAAGTGAAATGTCTTATGATATGGATGGCGCTATTGGTCTATCCACCGACAAGTTTGCTGAACTGTACACACAATATCCAGAAATGCTTATATTCCATGTAACAGAACTTCAGTGGAAGAATGTGTTGAAAGATAGTCATGTCTTCAGTGAACCCATATGAATTGAAGTGTTCTCCCAGGAAGCCATATGAAGTGCAGTGCTCTTATGGTGTGGACAGCTGTATCGATCTGTGCACCCATAAAACCTAAAAGCAGAAAACATTGGAAAGCAGAACCAGAAAGTGCTATGGCAATGTGTAGAAATACCAAAGTCAGCATTGAATTATACAATCCTGTCACAGCACACTGCACCAGCCCAGCTCTGAATTGTTCTACAAGATACCTCAGGACAAGAGACATGTGGGAGTTTGTAGGGTTGTGAAGAGTGTCTGACACCTGTATGTGGAGCTGCAAGGGACTGATAAGAGGTATATAGGGACAATGATAACCGAAACTCGAAACTCGACAAGTCCGATACTGAGGATGATATGATAAAAAACATCAGCTGATACTCCATACATGCACCGTAGGAAGCAGGTATGAAGTATATGGGCATTATAGTTGAGTGCATTTAAGTATTGACACAGATTGGGGTTCAAAAGCAAATCTTTGAAATGCATGAAAACTTGGCAATGACCCAAATGAGTGAAAGTAGCACTGCAACTCTGGAACAGTAGACTGTATCGAGGTCCCCAGTTTAAAGTAAGGTAAGGAGACTTAAGGGGAATAATAACTGGAAATGCATGAAATATATATGAATTGCTTTATAAGCCTGATTTAAAATAAAATATGAATGTAAGATATATGTATTCGATAGCCAGTTAGGAATTCACAAGGGTACTAATAGATGATGATGATACCAGTGAAATGATAGTGTAGCATAGATACAGTGAAATAAATAAAAATTGTGTAATGGTCTCACTAAATAAACAAATGAATAGTGCATTGATTGTCACAAGTGTGTAATGAACTAGTGAGGCTCAAGGCACAATCTGCCCCTGTGCCAAGCTAATTCTGTCTGGGTGCACCTGAATATATCTACAATATGCATCAGAGGACCATCAAACTAAAGTATGGATAAGATGGTCCAGAATTCCAGCCTTAGCAGAACTAGTAGCCACCCCCAAGTGGAAGGAGTGTCCATTATAATTATGTGCATCTGGACAAAATGGCTTTAATGGTAGTGATAAAGAAAGTTCTAATTAAAGTGTGACCATTATCCATGAGAAACAGAGGATCACAAGGGCAAGCTCCGGCTAATATCTGAATATGATAAAATTTCTTCATCACACAGTATGGGCATACAAAGATGTTACAGTGCATAGAATATGGATATCCATCCTTGACGGAAAACATCAGTCTTAGATGCAGAATGAATAGGCGCTTATCTGCATGAAACATTATGTCAGGACATGCACAAATTGTTTGCAGCAGAAAAATGGGCTCCACGAATAGCAAATTCTTCACACCACAAAAAGCATAAAACCCCACTGCAGAAGCATTTTGAACCAAGAGTTTAGTGTCCTCACTCATTTCATAGTATTCCAAGCACTGCCATATGTCACATAATTTATCAGACGTGATAGGAAGTCATTCTGTCTGTAGCCACATTTCACCTTTCCGACACATTTCAATATATTCTGTAGTTGAAGCAAATAACTAATATGAGTTAATGGAGTATGAATACCAAGCTGATGCAAGTATGAATGCCAAATACTGGCTAAAGTTTTGTAGTGTGATACGTCAGGTGCAGCATCTGCGTACAATGCACAACAAGTAAATCAAGGTGTCCTCATTCACAGCAAGATAGACTTGAAAGTTCTGAATACTGTAGAATAAGCAGACCTGTTGCCTGTGGCCAAAGATTAAAAAAAAAATGTATGGTAGGCTCTAGGTGTGGGCACTAGCATGGTTGTTCCTCTGCTGTGGGTGCCAGCTGCCGGAATCGTGCAACCATTGATTATGTCCTTGAGAATATACCCGGGCACAATTTTCACTGGTATGAGTTTGTCAACAGGTACAGTGTAATGCCTTATTTGGGAGAATCTACTGTTGTCATCATTCCGCCTAGCAAAAGCAGATTGAAGGTTAAAGACCCTATGCGATTGACATGTATCCTCGGCAGCTGGACTCCATGAAGATTGTGAAGCTCGAGGTGATATGGTTGTTGTTGTGGCGACAGATGCTTGTAATTTGGCTAACTGTTGTTTGATAACTGCTGCAGCCGACATGTTGAGATCACATGGTGTATCAGCTGTTTCCAGGTCACGTGATAATGCTGTTGACATATGCAGCACCCATCTGGTCACTTGATGATGCTCCTGAAGACAAAGATGAACTACCCATCTGGTGCACATTATCACTGTACAGTTGAAGATGTTTCTTTCTGATAGAAACAGAGACCTTGATGTTCTTCTCAGCTAGATTTTAACCAATTTGGATGCAGTCCAATTTTCTGGAAGGTCCACCCAGGTTGAATTTGTCGCCGTGATGTCGCCATTGTTATGCGAACACTAGTCAGATGATTAACAGTTCATCTTGAACAATGAAAAGCCACTGTCGGCAGGATAATATGTATGATCCCAAGAAACACAAAAGTGACATCCAGTATCCTAAAATGAAGGAAGGACTGTTTTGTTCTTTCCGTTGATAAATGTTTTAAGTTAGATATCACGATCGACAGTTGACTGAAAAGCACACATTTCTACATGCATCCAGCAGCTATATGAATGACACAGACAACTGACAATGCTTGATCACATGCTCCAAACTCAGTCATCTGATTGGTTTAACATGACATCATATCTAAATTTAGTTACTAGCTTATTAATGTATACTGATTACAATGAATGACATCACGTCTGGTAGAGAAATCCTAATAGACAAAGAGGGGTCCAAAAAGGGGCTAGAGACGGATGCACTGTGTATTATTCAAACTATATTTAATCAATTAAATTACAAATTATGTTCTAAATGTTTGACTTCTGCGATAACGTTTCTGTAAGTCCAATATATTTTAAATGTTAGGATAACGTTTCTGTAAGTCCAATATATTATAAATGTTAGACATCTGTGATAAAGTTTCTTTAAGTTCAATATGTTTAAAGTGTTAGACTTTTGTGATAAAAGTCTTGCAGATTAAATGGGGATGGAAATGAGAGACAGCAATGCATGGACAGAGGTGAGACTGAGCGATTAGATTCCTCACAACATCTGTCATTTTGTTTTGTAAAAGTCACCAAAAATTATTATATATAACATTACTTCACAAAGAGATTTACAGGGTTACATTCTTGCAATAAATATTGCATCACTAACCCCTTTGTAGAAAACCAAGAAATGAAAAAAAGTAATATATTTAAGCTGAAAATAAGTTTCACATTTAAATTTCAGATGAGAATAACGGCATCAGACAATAGATCCCCTGTGCAAGTTGCTGTGATTGATGCTACAATAAATGTTATCCGAGATCAGTTCCTACCAGAGTTCCTGAATGTTCCACAACAGGTTATCATTAGTGAAAGAGTTGCTGTGGGTTCCTCTGTCTATGATGTAAATGGAAGAGACCTGGACCTTTTGGTATGTGCAAGAACTTTTTCATTTGCTTTTATTGCAAGAAACTAAAATGTAATATGATTGATGTTTGTATTTAGTATTTGGTTCTTATAATCAACAACTTATCATTTAGGACATGTAAGCCCAAATTCAATTGTCACGACTTCGTCATACCACACAAATTCATTTGTCACTACTTCATTTTACACAAATTCATTTGTCACTACTTCATTTTAGACAAATTCATTTGTCACTACCTCTTCATACCACACAAATTCATTTGTCACTACTTCATTTTACACAAATTTATTTGTCACTACTTAATTTTACACAAATTCATTTGCCACTACCTCTTCATAGAACACAAATTCATTTGTCACTACTTCATTTTACACAAATTCAATTGTCACTACTTCATTTTACACAAATTCAATTGTCACTACTTCATTTTACACAAATTCAATTGTCACTACTTCTTCATACCACACAAATTCAATTGTCACTACTTCATTTTACACAAATTCAATTGTCACTACTTCTTTTTACACAAATTCAATTGTCACTACTTCATTTTACACAAATTTAATTGTCACTACTTCTTTATACCAAACAAATTCATTTGTCACTACTTCGTCATACCACACAAATTCAATTGTCACTAGTTCTTTTTACACAAATTCAATTGTCACTACTTCATTTTACACAAATTCAATTGTCACTACTTCACACTACACAAATTCATTTGTCACTACTTCATTTTACTCAAATTCAATTGTCACTACTTCATTTTACACAAATTCAATTGTCACTACTTCTTCATACCACACAAATTCAATTGTCACTACTTCATTTTACACAAATTCAATTGTCACTACTTCTTTTTACACAAATTCAATTGTCACTACTTCATTTTACACAAATTCAATTGTCACTACTTCACACCACACAAATTCATTTGTCACTACTTCATTTTACACAAATTCAATTGTCACTACTTCATTTTACACAAATTCAATTGTCACTACTTCTTCATACCACACAAATTCAATTGTCACTACTTCATTTTACACAAATTCAATTGTCACTACTTCTTTTTACACAAATTCAATTGTCACTACTTCATTTTACACAAATTCAATTGTCACTACTTCTTCATACCACACAAATTCAATTGTCACTACTTCATTTTACACAAATTCAATTGTCACTACTTCTTCATACCACACAAATTCAATTGTCACTACTTAATTTTACACAAATTTAATTGTCACTACTTCTTCATACCAAACAAATTCATTTGTCACTACTTTGTCATACCACACAAATTCAATTGTCACTACTTATTTTTACACAAATTCAATTGTCGCTACTTTATTTTACACAAATTCAATTGTCACTACTTAATACCACACAAATTCATTTGTCACTACCTCTTCATACCACACAAATTCAATTGTCACTACTTCATACACCACAAATTCAATTGTCACTACTTCATTTTACACAAATTCAATTGTCACTACTTCATCATACCACACAAATTCAATTGTCACTACTTAATTTTACACAAATTTAATTGTCACTACTTCTTCATACCAAACAAATTCATTTGTCACTACTTTGTCATACCACACAAATTCAATTGTCACTACTTATTTTTACACAAATTCAATTGTCGCTACTTTATTTTACACAAATTCAATTGTCACTACTTAATACCACACAAATTCATTTGTCACTACCTCTTCATACCACACAAATTCATTTGTCACTACCTCTTCATACCACACAAATTCAATTGTCACTACTTCATACACCACAAATTCAATTGTCACTACTTCATTTTACACAAATTCAATTGTCACTACTTCATCATACCACACAAATTCAATTGTCACTACTTCATTTTACACAAATTCAATTGTCACTACTTCATACCAAACAAATTCATTTGTCACTACTTCATCATACCACACAAATTCAATTGTCACTACTTCTTTTTACACAAATTCAATTGTCACTACTTCATTTTACACAGATTCAATTGTCACTACCTCTTCATACTAACTGGAAGGTTCTAGAGCTAGTTGTGAAAGTAAAACTCATTCCGTTAATGTATCTGATAGAATAGAAAATCATAAAGCGTAACAAAATATATCACTTTACTTTTTTATTGTCACATCTGATTGGTATTAGGTGAAAAAGATGCTATTCTGACATTCAATATGGCTCTCATGGTAATCACCTTAAAAATCATTTTATTTCTACAAGTGGATGGGTTTAAGAACACGTATTTTCTCAATATGGTGGCCATCTTAAAAAATTTTGCTATAACATGGTTGGTACAACCTAAAATGTTCCTTGGATCTGAGGGGTTACCTTGAAAAATTCTTTGAATTCCATAGATTGAATTCCACAGATTGAAATTTCACAGATTGAATTCCACAGATTAAATTCCATGGATTGAAAGCAATATCAGCCTTTGTTATCTCTATAAGACATCTTCAAATATTTGATTTGTACTAAATGAAAATGCTTCCTCTCTGAAATCGGTTTGGCCACCATCTTGTTATTGCTGCACTACTCTTAAATGGAAAGTCATATTGAAATAGGATTTTCACCTGAAGACTAATGATATTTATTTGGTCTTGAATTAAAATGGTGCTCATCTGATTTCAGGTAAGGCCACCATGGTAGCCATTTAAAAAAATATTCTTATTGCTTTTCCTGTTAAATAAATAGTCCCATTGACCAGAAGACTGCTTATTCTAGTTGGTTCTGCTTGAAAATGACATGGACACCATGGTGGCCACATTGAATGTATTGCAACTCCTTTTTCTCCTCTGTGGATTGTCATGTGGAAATGGGTTTTCACCTAAAGTCTATTAATAGTATCTAGTTTGTCCTAAATAAATATAGTGCTGATCTTACATCACATATGGATGCCATAGCCAATAATGAATAATAAATATCTGAAATGCGTCTAGCACAGAGCAGCATAAAGGGAGAATTTTTAATATCTTGAATTTTTGGAAATTCTAGTTGGACAGGAGAGTGTTAGTCCCTTTGAGGTATCCTTGTTGTCTCTCCAGTGCATGGTGAGATTAAGTATTGTCTCCCCAGAGAATAGTGAGATTAAGTGTTTTCTCTGAAGTAAAAGTTGAGATTAAGTGTTCTCTCTCTAGTGAATGAGATTAAGTGCTATCTTCAGTGAATGGTGAGATTAAGTTTTGTCTCTTCAGTAAATGGTAAGATTGAGTATTGTCTCTTCAGTGAATGGTGAGATTATGTCTTGTCTTTCTAGTGAATGGTGAGATTACATCTTGTCTTTCTAGTGAATGGTGAGATGAAGTGTTGTCTTTCTAGTGAGTGGTGAGATTGTCTTGTCTCTTCAGTGAATGGTGAGATTATGTCTTGTCTTTCTAGTGAATGGTGAGATGAAGTGTTGTCTTTCTAGTGAATGGTGAGATTATGTCTTATCTTTCTAGTGAATGGTGAGATTACATCTTCTCTTTCTAGTAAATGGTGAGATGAAGTGTTGTCTTTCTAGTGAATAGTGAGATTATGTCTTGCCTCTTCAGTGAATGGTGAGATTATGTCTTGTCTTTCTAGTGAATGGTGAGATTATGTCTTGTCTCTTCAGAGAATGGTGAGATTACATCTTGTCTCTTCAGTAAATGGTGAGATTACATCTTGTCTTTCTAGTGAATGGTGAGATGAAGTGTTGTCTTTCTAGTGAATGGTGAGATTACATCTTGTCTTTCTAGTGAATGGTGAGATGAAGTGTTGTCTTTCTAGTGAATAGTGAGATGAAGTGTTGTCTTTCTAGTGAATGGTGAGATTATGTCTTGTCTTTCTAGTGAATGGTGAGATGAAGTGTTGTCTTTCTAGTGAATAGTGAGATGAAGTGGTGTCTTTCTTGTGAATAGTGAGATGAAGTGTTGTCTTTCTAGTGAATGGTGAGATTACATCTTGTCTTTCTAGTGAATGGTGAGATTATGTCTTGTCTTTCTAGTGAATAGTGAGATGAAGTGTTGTTTCTTAACCAGCATGGTCTTGATCATCAGCATGTTATGATTTTGTGTAAACATTGTGATCAGTTGCTGTTTTGAACAAAAGCTTTGATACAGTATTATTATATTAGCAATATTTATGTATCCTTATATGCTGTATTGATACAGTATTATTATATGGGCAATATTTATGTATCCTTATATGCTGTATTGATACAGTATTATTATATTAGCAATATTTATGTATCCTTATATGCTGTATTGATATAGTATTATTATATTGGCAATATGTATGTATCCTAATATGCTGTATTGATATACTATTATTATATGGGCAATATTTATGTATCCTTATATGCTGTATTGATACAGTATTATTATATGGGCAATATTTATGTATCCTTATATGCTGTATTGATACAGTATTATTATATGGGCAATATTTATGTACCCTTATATGCTGTGTTGATACAGTATTATTATATGGGCAATATTTATATATCTTTATATGCTGTATTGATACATTATTATTATCTTAGTAATATTTATATATCCTTATATGCTGTGTTGATACAGTATTATTATATTAGCAATATTTGTATCCTTATATGCTGTATTGATACAGTATTATTATATAGGCAATATTTATGTATCCTAATATGCTGTATTGATACACTATTAATTTAAGGGCAATATTTATGTATCCTTATATGCTGTATTGATACAGTATTATATTATATTGGCAATATTTATGTATCCTTATATGCTGTATTGATACAGTATTATTATATTGGCAATATTTATGTATCCTTATATTTTGGAACTGGAGTATATTATGATATGTCAGTTGGAAGTGAAATATATTACATCATATTATGGAATATATTATATGGAATATATTCTGATATGTCAGTTGGAAGTGAAATATATTACATTATATAATGGAATATATTATATGGAGTATATTATAATATGTCATTTGGAAGTGGAATATATTATTTTGTGCCTATGTATATAATCAGATACGCCAGAATTATTTTGTCTTGCATTTGGCAACATAGTCTTTAATAGAATAATGCTTTGACAGCATACTGCCTGTAATGGAATAGTGCCTTGGCAGCTTACTGTCTTTGACAGAATAATGCTTTGACAGCACACTGCCTCTAAAGAAAATAATGCCTTTGATAGCATACTGCCTCTAAAGAAAATAATGCCTTTGACAGCATACTGCCTCTAAAGAAAATAATGCCTTTGATAGCATACTGCCTCTAAAGAAAATAATGCCTTTGACAGCATACTGTCTTTGACAGAATAATGCTTTGACAGCATACTGCTTTTAACTAGCAATATACTGTGTTCTACAGAACACTTATCTTGATATCTGCTAAAAAACAGCTTGTAAAAAGCATATTACAGTTTTTCATTAATTAAAGTTGTTTTCATGAATTAAACTTGTTGTCATGACTGAATGATTCAGATCATTTTCCTATTCTTCAGGGTGCTTTGAAGTATGAACTTGTTGGAGACTATCCTACCCAGTACTTTTTCAGCCTGAATCAGTTCACTGGAGAGATTACCACACAAACCAATCTTAGGGCAGATAGTGTTGGAACCACAACATACACAGTAAGTATTGGAAGGAGCAAGACATGTGTTTTGCAGAAATTTGAATAGAAGAACAGCAAAACATGTGGAAAGAAATATAAATAAATGATTAGACATATAACTACAAAACTTGAATGTCATTAATCTTTTAGAGACTTTTTACTATGAAGAATATACATACAAAATGGGATTTAAGTTTTAAAAATGACATTATATTACATAAAACTTCTAAATTCATTTTTGTTTTTAATTTTTTGACCAGTGATGAGACCTGGGAAAAGAAATAATATATTGAAAATCATAAGGGTCACACTGTTCTTGGAACCAATGAATTAAATATCATAAGGGTTGCAATATTCTTCTGACCAATGCATTGAACTTCATAAGGGTTGCAATGTTCTTGGAACCAATGCATTGAACTTCATAAGGGTTGCAATGTTCTTGGAAACAATGCATTGAACTTCATAAGGGTTGCAATGTTCTTGGAACCAATGCATTGAACTTCATAAGGGTTGCAATGTTCTTGGAACCAATGCATTGAACTTCATAAGGGTTGCAATGTTCTTGGAACTAATGCATTGAACTTCATAAGGGTTGCAATGTTCTTGGAACCAATGCATTGAACTTCATAAGGGTTGCAATGTTCTTGGAACCATTGCATTGAACTTCATAAGGGTTGCAATGTTCTTGGAACCATTGCATTGAACTTCATAAGGGTTGCAATGTTCTTGGAACCAATGCATTGAACTTCATAAGGGTTGCAATGTTCTTGGAACCATTGCATTGAACTTCATAAGGGTTGCAATGTTCTTGGAACCATTGTATTGAACTTCATAAGGGTTGCAATGTTCTTGGAACCATTGCATTGAACTTCATAAGGGTTGCAATGTTCTTGGAACCATTTCATTGAACTTCATAAGGGTTGCAATGTTCTTGGAACCATTGCATTGAACTTCATAAGGGTTGCAATGTTCTTGGAAACAATGCATTGAACTTCATAAGGGTTGCAATGTTCTTGGAACCAATGCATTGAACTTCATAAGGGTTGCAATGTTCTTGGAACCAATGCATTGAACTTCATAAGGGTTGCAATGTTCTTGGAACCAATGCATTGAACTTCATAAGGGTTGCAATGTTCTTGGAACCAATACATTGAACTTCATAAGGGTTGCAATGTTCTTGGAAACAATGCATTGAACTTCATAAGGGTTGCAATGTTCTTTCAAACAATGCATTGAACTTCATAAGGGTTGCAATGTTCTTGGAACCAATGCATTGAACTTCATAAGGGTTGCAATGTTCTTGGAAACAATGCATTGAACTTCATAAGGGTTGCAATGTTCTTGGAAACAATGCATTGAACTTCATAAGGGTTGCAATGTTCTTGGAACCAATGCATTGAACTTCATAAGGGTTGCAATGTTCTTGGAAACAATGCATTGAACTTCATAAGGGTTGCAATGTTCTTGGAACCAATGCATTGAACTTCATAAGGGTTGCAATGTTCTTGGAAACAATGCATTGAACTTCATAAGGGTTGCAATGTTCTTGGAACCAATGCATTGAACTTCATAAGGGTTGCAATGTTCTTGGAACCAATGCATTGAACTTCATAAGGGTTGCAATGTTCTTGGAAACAATGCATTGAACTTCATAAGGGTTGCAATGTTCTTGGAACCAATGCATTGAACTTCATAAGGGTTGCAATGTTCTTGGAAACAATGCATTGAACTTCATAAAGGTTGCAATGTTCTTCGAAACAATGCATTGAACTTCATAAGGGTTGCAATGTTCTTGGAACCAATGCATTGAACTTCATAAGGGTTGCAATGTTCTTGGAAACAATGCATTGAACTTCATAAGGGCCACACACTGTTCTTGGAACCAATGCATTGAACTTCATAAGGGCCACACACTGTTCTTGGAACCAATGCATTGAACTTCATAAGGGCCACACACTGTTCTTGGACCCAATGTATTGAACTTCATAAGGGTTGCAATGTTCTATGACACAATGTATTGAACTTCATAAGGGTTGCAATAATCTTTGACCCAATGTATTGAACTTCATAAGGGTTGCAATGTTCTTGGAACCAATGTATTGAACTTCATAAGGGTTGCAATGTTCTTGGAAACAATGCATTGAACTTCATAAGGATTGCAATGTTCTTGGAAACAATGCATTGAACTTCATAAGGGTTGCAATGTTCTTGGAACCAATGCATTGAACTTCAAAAGGGTTGCAATGTTCTTGGAACCAATGCATTGAACTTCATAAGGGTTGCAATGTTCTTGGAACCAATGCATTGAACTTCATAAGGGTTGCAATGTTCTTGGAACCAATGCATTGAACTTCATAAGGGTTGCAATGTTCTTGGAAACAATGCATTGAACTTCATAAGGGTTGCAATGTTCTTTCAAACAATGCATTGAACTTCATAAGGGTTGCAATGTTCTTGGAAACAATGCATTGAACTTCATAAGGGTTGCAATGTTCTTGGAAACAATGCATTGAACTTCATAAGGGTTGCAATGTTCTTGGAAACAATGCATTGAACTTCATAAGGGTTGCAATGTTCTTGGAACCAATGCATTGAACTTCATAAGGGTTGCAATGTTCTTGGAAACAATGCATTGAACTTCATAAGGGTTGCAATGTTCTTGGAACCAATGCATTGAACTTCATAAGGGTTGCAATGTTCTTGGAAACAATGCATTGAACTTCATAAGGGTTGCAATGTTCTTTGACCCAATGCATTGAACTTCATAAGGGTTGCAATGTTCTTGGAACCAATGCATTGAACTTCATAAGGGTTGCAATGTTCTTGGAAACAATGCATTGAACTTCATAAGGGTTGCAATGTTCTTGGAACCAATGCATTGAACTTCATAAGGGTTGCAATGTTCTTGGAAACAATGCATTGAACTTCATAAGGGTTGCAATGTTCTTCGAAACAATGCATTGAACTTCATAAGGGTTGCAATGTTCTTGGAACCAATGCATTGAACTTCATAAGGGTTGCAATGTTCTTGGAAACAATGCATTGAACTTCATAAGGGCCACACACTGTTCTTGGAACCAATGCATTGAACTTCATAAGGGCCACACACTGTTCTTGGAACCAATGCATTGAACTTCATAAGGGCCACACACTGTTCTTGGACCCAATGTATTGAACTTCATAAGGGTTGCAATGTTCTATGACACAATGTATTGAACTTCATAAGGGTTGCAATGTTCTTTGACCCAATGTATTGAACTTCATAAGGGTTGCAATGTTCTTGGAACCAATGTATTGAACTTCATAAGGGTTGCAATGTTCTTGGAACCAATGCATTGAACTTCATAAGGGTTGCAATGTTCTTGGAAACAATGCATTGAACTTCATAAGGGTTGCAATGTTCTTGGAACCAATGCATTGAACTTCATAAGGGTTGCAATGTTCTTGGAACCAATGCATTGAACTTCATAAGGGTTGCAATGTTCTTGGAACCAATGCATTGAACTTCAAAAGGGTTGCAATGTTCTTGGAAACAATGCATTGAACTTCATAAGGGTTGCAATGTTCTTGGAAACAATGCATTGAACTTCATAAGGGTTGCAATGTTCTTTGAACCAATGCATTGAACTTCATAAGGGTTGCAATGTTCTTGGAACCAATGCATTGAACTTCATAAGGGTTGCCATGTTCTTTGAACCAATGCATTGAACTTCATAAGGGTTGCAATGTTCTTGGAAACAATGCATTGAACTTCATAAAGGTTGCAATGTTCTTGGAAACAATGCATTGAACTTCATAAGGGTTGCAATGTTCTTGGAAACAATGCATTGAACTTCATAAGGGTTGCAATGTTCTTTGAACCAATGCATTGAACTTCATGAGGGTTGCAATGTTCTTGGAAACAATGCATTGAACTTCATAAGGGTTGCAATGTTCTTTGAACCAATGCATTGAACTTCATAAGGGTTGCAATGTTCTTGGAAACAATGCATTAAACTTCATAAGAGTTGCAATGTTCTTGGAAACAATGCATTGAACTTCATAAGAGTTGCAATGTTCTTGGAAACAATGCATTGAATGTCATAAGGGGGGTTGCAATGTTCTTTGACCCAATGTATTGAACTTCATAAGGGTTGCAATGTTCTTTGAACCAATGCATTGAACTTCATAAGGGTTGTAATGTTCTTTGAACCAATGCATTGAACTTCAAAAGGGTTGCAATGTTCTTGGAAACATTGCATTGAACTTCATAAGGGTTGCAATGTTCTTGGAACCAATGCATTGAACTTCATAAGGGTTGTAATGTTCTTTGAACCAATGCATTGAACTTCATAAGGGTTGCAATGTTCTTGGAACCAATGCATTGAACTTCAAAAGGGTTGCAATGTTCTTGGAAACAATGCATTGAACTTCATAAGGGTTGCAATGTTCTTGGAAACAATGCATTGAACTTCATAAGGGTTGCAATGTTCTTTGAACCAATGCATTGAGATTCATAAGGGTTGCAATGTTCTTGGAGCCAATGCATTGAACTTCATAAGGGTTGCCATGTTCTTTGAACCAATGCATTGAACTTCATAAGGGTTGCAATGTTCTTGGAAACAATGCATTGAACTTCATAAGGGTTGCAATGTTCTTGGAAACAATGCATTGAACTTCATAAGGGTTGCAATGTTCTTGGAAACAATGCATTGAACTTCATAAGGGTTGCAATGTTCTTTGAATCAATGCATTGAACTTCATAAGGGTTGCAATGTTCTTGGAACCAATGCATTGAACTTCATAAGGGTTGCCATGTTCTTTGAACCAATGCATTGAACTTCATAAGGGTTGCAATGTTCTTGGAAACAATGCATTGAACTTCATAAGGGTTGCAATGTTCTTTGAACCAATGCATTGAACTTCATAAGGGTTGCAATGTTCTTTGACCCAATGCATTAAACTTCAAAAGGGTTGCAATGTTCTTGGAACCAATGCATTGAACTTCATAAGGGTTGCAATGTTCTTTGACCCAATGCATTGAACTTCATAAGGGTTGAAATTTTCTTTGAACCAATGCATTGAACTTCATAAGGGTTGCAATGTTCTTGGAAACAATGCATTGAACTTCATAAGGGTTGCAATGTTCTTTGAACCAATGCATTGAGCTTCATAAGGGTTGCAATGTTCTTGGAACCAATGCATTGAACTTCATAAGGGTTGTAATGTTCTTTGAACCAATGCATTGAACTTCATAAGGGTTGGAATGTTCTTGGAAACAATGCATTGAACTTCATAAGGGTTGCAATGTTCTTGGAAACAATGCATTGAACTTCATAAGGGTTGCAATGTTCTTCGAAACAATGCATTGAACTTCATAAGGGTTGCAATGTTCTTGGAACCAATGCATTGAACTTCATAAGGGTTGCAATGTTCTTGGAAACAATGCACTGAACTTCATAAGGGCCACACACTGTTCTTGGAACCAATGCATTGAACTTCATAAGGGCCACACACTGTTCTTGGAACCAATGCATTGAACTTCATAAGGGCCACACACTGTTCTTGGACCCAATGTATTGAACTTCATAAGGTTGCAATGTTCTATGACACAATGTATTGAACTTCATAAGGGTTTCAATGTTCTTTGACCCAATGTATTGAACTTCTTAAGGGTTGCAATGTTCTTGGAACCAATGTATTGAACTTCATAAGGGTTGCAATGTTCTTGGAAACAATGCATTGAACTTCATAAGGGTTGCAATGTTCTTGGAATCAATGCATTGAACTTCATAAGGGTTGCAATGTTCTTGGAACCAATGCATTGAACTTCATAAGGGTTGCAATGTTCTTGGAACCAATGCATTGAACTTCATAAGGGTTGCAATGTTCTTGGAACCAATGCATTGAACTTCAAAAGGGTTGCAATGTTCTTGGAAACAATGCATTGAACTTCATAAGGGTTGCAATGTTCTTGGAAACAATGCATTGAACTTCATAAGGGTTGCAATGTTCTTTGAACCAATGCATTGAACTTCATAAGGGTTGCAATGTTCTTGGAGCCAATGCATTGAACTTCATAAGGGTTGCCATGTTCTTTGAACCAATGCATTGAACTTCATAAGGGTTGCAATGTTCTTGGAAACAATGCATTGAACTTCATAAGGGTTGCAATGTTCTTGGAAACAATGCATTGAACTTCATAAGGGTTGCAATGTTTTTGGAAACAATGCATTGAACATCATAAGAGTTGCAATGTTCTTTGAATCAATGCATTGAACTTCATAAGGGTTGCAATGTTCTTGGAACCAATGCATTGAACTTCATAAGGGTTGCCATGTTCTTTGAACCAATGCATTGAACTTCATAAGGGTTGCAATGTTCTTGGAAACAATGCATTGAACTTCATAAGGGTTGCAATGTTCTTTGAACCAATGCATTGAACTTCATAAGGGTTGCAATGTTCTTTAACCCAATGCATTGAACTTCATAAGGGTTGCAATGTTCTTGGAACCAATGCATTGAACTTCATAAGGGTTGCAATGTTCTTGGAAACAATGCATTGAACTTCATAAGGGTTGCAATGTTCTTTGAACCAATGCATTGAACTTCATAAGGGTTGCAATGTTCTTGGAAACAATGCATTGAACTTCATAAGGGTTGCAATGTTCTTTGAACCAATGCATTGAGCTTCATAAGGGTTGCAATGTTCTTGGAACCAATGCATTGAACTTCATAAGGCTTGTAATGTTCTTTGAACCAATGCATTGAACTTCATAAGGGTTGGAATGTTCTTGGAAACAATGCATTAAACTTCATAAGAGTTGCAATGTTCTTGGAAACAATGCATTGAACTTCATAAGAGTTGCAATGTTCTTGGAAACAATGCATTGAACGTCATAAGGGGGGTTGCAATGTTCTTTGACCCAATGTATTGAACTTCATAAGGGTTGCAATGTTCTTTGAACCAATGCATTGAACTTCATAAGAGTTGCAATGTTCTTGGAAACAATGCATTGAACTTCATAAGGTTTGAAATGTTCTTGGAAACAATGCATTGAACTTCATAAGGGTTGGAATGTTCTTGGAAACAATGCATTAAACTTCATAAGAGTTGCAATGTTCTTGGAAACAATGCATTGAACTTCATAAGAGTTGCAATGTTCTTGGAAACAATGCGTTGAACGTCATAAGGGGGGTTGCAATGTTCTTTGACCCAATGTATTGAACTTCATAAGGGTTGCAATGTTCTTTGAACCAATGCATTGAACTTCATAAGAGTTGCAATGTTCTTGGAAACAATGCATTGAACTTCATAAGGTTTGAAATGTTCTTGGAACCAATGAATTGAACTTCACAAGGATTGCAATATTCTTGGAACCAATGCATTGAACTTCATAAGGGTTGCAATGTTCTTGGAAACAATGCATTGAACGTCATAAGGGGGGTTGCAATGTTCTTTGACCCAATGTATTGAACTTCATAAGGGTTGCAATTTTCTTTGAACCAATGCATTGAACTTCATAAGAGTTGCAATGTTCTTGGAACCAATGAATTGAACGTCACAAGGGTTGCAATATTCTTTGCGCCAATGCATTGAACTTTATAAGGGCCACACATTGTTTATGGTTTAGTAATCTGAGTTTCCTCTGACCATTCCCACCCCAATTTTCATTCTTGCACAAACTGTGTTATGGTGTAGGGTCATATTCAATTAACATACTAATATTTTACTTGATGACTATTTGTTGGTTACACAAGTTTTACAGTGAAACCTTTCCTAATGGCCATCTAAGTTCAGCACTCTCCTGGTCACTGTGGCCATTCTAATTACCCCCATTGAATTTCCTAGAAAAAATGTCATATAATCAGTGGTTGTCTGTCTTCTGCAGTCAGTGCCCATGTGTTTGTTAACCATGCTGTAATTTTGCCCTGACTTCCATGGAGCGCATAAGCACTTCAATTCACCAAGTTCCTTTCTTTGAAGAGTGAGGCATGGTATATATACAACAATATTACCTGATGGTTTATACATTTCATAAGCAATTCTACTTTATAATCTAGTAAAACTCAAAAGAGTCAACAGGTTGGTTTAAAAAACAAGGCAGTTTCTAACCTTACAGGAGTTATACTGCACTAGGGATATCTCTTATGGTTTAGTAATCCAAGTCTTTTCTCACCCTTCCCACTCCATTTCTGATATTTGGACATTTATGCAATTTGCTGCCACTGTGCTGCTTGGGTTTAATGTCAGCATAACTTACCTAATGAAAATTTGGATTTTTCTGCCACCATGCACTGGTGGATGAGGGTTGATGCTTACCAGTGGACTTAGTATTGAATCATATCTGCATAAAATCAATAGGAAAATGATTTAATTACTGACAAATTATGAGTATTTTAATTGTTTGGTCTTTAATCCATTTAAAGACTTGATGAAACTTCAACTTTGATAAAATTTGACCTAGTACTCACCATTAGCATTACAAGACAGATGACTGCACAAATCTCACAATGTTCTTGTCCATGTAGTCACATGCTATGTACAATAAAATCCTTTCCAAAGTTGTTATGCACAAATTTTAAAATATTAAATGAAAGTCATGTATTGTTTGCAAAAGAACAAAAGGTCACATAACTCTCAACATAATTATTCTAAGAACAATGACCAGATACCTGTCACTGTCAAGGAAACTTGGACAAAGTCAGATTCATCTGTCACTATCAAGGCAACTTGGACAAAGTCAGATTCATCTGTCACTGTCAAGGCAACTTGGACAAAGTCAGATTCATCAATAATGGCAAGGCAACTTGGACAAAGTTAGATTCATCTGTCACTGTCAAGGCAACTTGGACAAAGTCAGATTCATCTGTCACTGTCAAGGCAACTTGGACAAAGTCAGATTCATCTGTCACTGTCAAGGCAACTTGGACAAAGTCAGATTTATCTGTCACTGTCAAGGAAACTTGGACAAAGTCAGATTCATCTGTCACTGTCAAGGCAACTTGGACAAAGTCAGATTCATCTGTCACTGTCAAGGCAACTTGGACAAAATCAGATTCATCTGTCACTGTCAAGGCAACTTGGACAAAGTCAGATTCATCTGTCACTGTCAAGGCAACTTGGACAAAGTCAGATTCATCTGTCACTGTCAAGGCAACTTGGACAAAGTCAGATTCATCAAGAATGGAGCAAGTATCAATGATGATTATGTGTGATTTAGAATTTTGATGTAGCTTTAAAAAAATCTCAGTCATATCGCTATGATGTCTGCAGTATGACAGTTTATAGTAATGTCAAGCACTGGGGCATCATGCCACGGATATATAGCATGATGTCCCACCCAGTCACATTATCCTGACATCAGGACAACCAGTCCTAACACTAACCTCTTAATGTGGAGCATCAAGCGAGGCAGCTTCTAGTACCATTTTTGTAAGTCTTTGTTATGACTCATCTGGGTTTCAAACTCATGACCTTTCGCATCTGAGGCAGATGCTCTAACTACTAGGCCACCGGTCAATGATGAAATGATGGTAATGTTGAATGATGTGACTGATGTATTGACATGTATTCCTTGCTTGACAACTCTTGCATGTGGCAAATTCCAATTTTTTTTTATATGCAACTGACTCTGACCATACACCACAACATAAAAGTCCAATTATCAAAAATGGGTTGAGAACACCACAACATAAATGTCCAATTATCAAAAATGGGTTGAGAACACCACAACATAAATGTCCAATTATCAAAAATGGGTTGAGAACACCACAACATAAATGTCCAATTATCAAAATGGGTTGAGAACACCGCAACATAAATGTCCAATTATCAAAAATGGGTTGCGAACACCACAACATAAATGTCCAATTATCAAAAATGGGTTGAGAACACCACAACATAAATGTCCAATTATCAAAAATGGATTGAGAACACCACAACATTAATGTCCAATTATCAAAAATGGGTTGAGAACACCACAACATAAATATCCAATTATCAAAAATGGGTTGAGAGCACCACAACATAAATGTCTAATTATCAAAAATGGGTTGAGAACACCACAACATAAATGTCCAATTATCAAAAATGAATTGAGAACACCACAACATAAATGTCCAATTATCAAAAATGGGTTGAGAACACCACAACATAAATGTCCAATTATCAAAAATGAATTGAGAACACCACAACATAAATGTCCAATTATCAAAAATGGGTTGAGAACACCACAACATAAATGTCCAATTATCAAAATGGGTTGAGAACACCGCAACATAAATGTCCAATTATCAAAAATGGGTTGCGAACACCACAACATAAATGTCCAATTATCAAAAATGGGTTGAGAACACCACAACATAAATGTCCAATTATCAAAAATGGATTGAGAACACCACAACATTAATGTCCAATTATCAAAAATGGGTTGAGAACACCACAACATAAATATCCAATTATCAAAAATGGGTTGAGAGCACCACAACATAAATGTCTAATTATCAAAAATGGGTTGAGAACACCACAACATAAATGTCCAATTATCAAAAATGAATTGAGAACACCACAACATAAATGTCCAATTATCAAAAATGGGTTGAGAACACCACAACATAAATGTCCAATTATCAAAAATGAATTGAGAACACCACAACATAAATGTCCAATTATCAAAAATGGATTGAGAATGGTCAGTTGAAATTATAATTATTGTTTTAGGTGCTTCTAACAATAGACCCAGGAAGCTTCATGAATTATAAAAGGTTACAAATAACTGTCTTTTGTCCTTGGTGAATTTATCAACAGCTTAATCCATCACTTGCTTTAAGTGTAGCTTAACAATATTCAGCCATGAGTTTTATAAACTCAGTAATTTTATTTAGGAGCCATTTCTACTGATAATTAGATACAAGTGTTTGCATCAAATAAAGAGAGAGAGAGAGAGAGAGATTGTATGGTGCATGTAATCAGTTTTAGTTTATTTGATTGTTGCTAAATACGTAAACTAAATACATATATCATGGTAGCAGCCAATTACTGCCAATAATAAAAATACATGTGAAAAAAATAAAACAAAAGTAATAATAATAATAATGCTATCCAGTTCATAGTATATTATTTCAAACCAAATTTGGGGAGCTATAACTGCCTTAAGTCACCTGTCTACCAAGGCCACTATTCCATGGGTGACTATTTTAGTGTTATATACTAATATTTTGTTTTATTGCTTTCTCTTGATGTTGCATGTCTACTATTTTTCTGTTTCTTGGTGTCACAATACTGGTGTATTATTCAGTTTAATATGTTCATTGTTTACATTATTCAGTTTAATATACAGTGGAATTTCGATTATCCATCACCTTATTAACCATCAGTTTCTGTTAACCATCAGGGCATTGTATGTCAAAATATTAAAAACAGGTACAGGTACATACACCACTCCTGGATAATGCATGCCCAGATAACTTGCAAACCTGCTCATAACATGGGGTCAGGCTTGGATCCTATTTATTTAACCAGAAAATAGCAAAAAGTGTATTCCTATTTATTTAGCTTGAAGAAAATAATGATTAGAGTTTGGTAACAAAAACTTATATATCGCTCATTTTATTGTTGAAAATGGTAGATAGGACATGGAAATTTTAATCAATGCTATGAAATATCAACTTTAAAAAGAAGTCATAACATTTGTTACATTTTCTTTCCAAACAACAATTTTAGTACACTGTAATTACTGATACTTAGGGAAATTTTGATCAATGAAAATGTTGATATTGCCTAGTGGAGGCAGTACTTTGATAAATAAATACCACTTAAATATTTTTTTGTATCAACTGAAATTTGTGTTCCAAAAATATCTTTGAGTTTCTTTTAAGTGTAATCATCATAAATGCAATGTGTCCTCTTGTAATTAAACATAAAATGTGTTAATCTACCCCAACAGTTCTGTCCTCAAGCATTTCTCTGACAACCCAATTAAGTGCTAACCTGTGTTTTGATATTAGACTAGCAGAAACATTTGTTGTATTGTTGCGCTAAATATACAGCAGGCTCCTTTTCTATCATCACATTATTACATTTTTGATTCAAACAAAAGAGGTGGAATAAATAGAAACACTTAAAAGGCATACAAATCTTGCATGCTCCCATCATATGTTGGGCAACTCATTTCATTTGATTAGTTGAACACTGTTATGACTGTTATTGTGTACGTAATCTAATTAAACAACTTTAATTAACCTACTCAATCATAACTGTGATTAAAGATAGCAAGGAACCAAGTGAAATGAGTACTTTATAAAATAAAGAGATTGGTTTTACAGATAGCGATCATTGTGGGGAAAATGAATTTCAGAGAATTCCTGAATTCACACATAGAGACATTCTCAAGGCTGATAAGATGTTACACTGCTACTTGCAATGAAATCATGGCATCATTATTTTATTAACTGAAAAATTCAAAAATTCAGTTTTGACATGGACAATTGTCTCACGAAATGTTGCATATATTTTTTTATAAAAAATATTTTTTGGTAGTGTATGAACAATTAGTCTAGTTCATGGTTTTGCAGATACACAAATATTTTTATGAATTGTGTCGGTTGTTGAAATCAGTTGGAATCATGTTATCAATCTTTCATATGTTGGACATTTTGAAAGTAAATGTGATTTGTACAGAATAACGAACAACTTCATCAGAAAAAGCTTTTCGCTGACAACAATTCTTGACCAGATTATAAATCAAGGATTCAGTCATTAAACAGCCCAGTTTTCCCCAACCCCACAGTTCTCTGGATATCTTTTGTCTAACAGATTTTTGTGAAGTCCCTTGGTAACTCGTGCCCTAACATATAGTGCCATCTATGTTTTAGCTCACCGATGTGGGTGAGTTACTGAGGGAGATGTGTATGTAGATATTGTGATTTTTTGATGACCCAGTTTGTTTTATAATGTTTTTAATGTACTTATTCTATTATCCATCTATTCTCATGACCCAGTTTGTTTTATATTTTTAATGTACATATTCTATTATCCATCTATTCTCAAGACCCAGTTTGTTTTATAATATTTTTAATGTACATATTCTATTATCCATCTATTCTCATGACCCAGTTTGTTTTATAATATTTTTAATGTACATATTCTATTATCCATCTATTCTCAAGACCCAGTTTGTTTTATAATATTTTTAATGTACATATTCTATTATCCATCTATTCTCATATCCTTCATGGTCCCTGTGACCTGATGGATAATCAAAGTTCTGCTGTTTTCATATGTTATGTTATTGATGTTTCTTGGTGTCACAATACTTATGTGTTATTTATTTTGATATACTCACATTACCATATATACATGCTTACAAGTCAGGTCCAACTGCAAGGTGGGACAGACCCTGACCTTGCAGCACATAATGCAGTGGCAGATCTGGGTCTGTGCATTTTGCTAACCAGCAGCACAAACAACACAGACTGATTTTCTGGCACATTTGCAAATCAGTGCTATGTTGTTTGCAGCTGTATTTATAAGCAAGTATACACAATATAAATTTCTGTATAAGTTACAAGCATAATAACAAAGCAAGACATCACAAAAACTGTTCTGATATAAACATTGTAATAGGTCTATGCATATATACTGATCCTGTATGAAAGTGTCTGACTTAGAAATATAACTAAAGAAAATGTCAGGACATTGTAATTTCTCCATTTTATGGAAATTCTGGAGAAGAGTATTTATTTGTTTTGATTTTCTATCATACCTAGATATATCATATTAATGCATTTATAGGGTTTCAATGTTATTTGTGAGATATACACCTGATACCCATGCTATTTTTCGTGAATTCATCAAAATTTATTATGAATTTCAAAACCACTCCAAATGCCTTCCAACTTTCCCCGAAATGAATTATTTTTCATTAATTTAACACGAACCAAATTCTGATATAATCTCTATGTTGACAGGCTAGAATTGTCATCTATGATGATTTAAGACCACTACAAAGAACAACTGGTACTGTCAAGATCTCGATCCTTCGCAATCAGAACTGTCCGCAGTTTGCCTCACAGAATGTCTTGGCAGTCGATGAAACTGTTGTGAGGGGAACCATACTTCTTCGTGTTGAAGCAACAGATAGAGACCAAGGAGTAAGTTAACGGATTCATAAATTCAAAGTGTTATACATAAACACTTAAATATATATATTTTGCAAACAGGAATCATTTATTTAATTTAAGGACAAGTTTTGATAATATTTTGGTATTGCATAAAAACCATTGGTGGTGGGGTGAGTGGGTGGGTGGGTAACATACCTGCTAACCAAGTTCGTATTATCAGAATATCTGGTCATCAATGGCTCCATGTCTCTCAGTTAATCTATCTGTCTATCCTTCCATTGATCTATTCATCCATCCATTATTTATAATATGGCAGGTCAATTTATGGTACAAAAATTGGGTCAATTTAGCAATCTTGGATTGAGAAACTATGTTTCTTAGTGGTCTGGGATTGAAAATTATTTCAATTAAACAGTCTTGGATTAAAAATTAAGTAAATTTAGCAGTCTTGGATTGAAACTTGTGTCAATTTAGCAATCTTGGATTAAAAATTGTGTCAATTTAGCAGTCTTGGATTGAAAATTGTGTCAATTAGACAGTCTTGGATTGAAACTTTGGTCAATTTAGCAATCTTGGATTAAGAAAATGTTTCTTATTTGTCTTAGATTAAAAATTGTGTCAATTTAGCAGTCTTAGATTAAACATTGTGTCAATTTAGCAGTCATAGATTAAACATTGTGTCAATTTAGCAGTCTTAGATTGAAAATTATGTCAATTAAGCAGTCTTGGATTACAAATTGTGTTACTTTAGCAGTCTTAGATTGAAAAATGTGTCAATTAAGCAGTCAAGGATTGAAAGTTGTTTCAATTTAACAGTCATGAATTGAACATTGTGTCTATTAAGCAGTCTGGGCTTAAAATTGTATCAATTTATCAGTCTTGAATTGAAAATTGTATCAATTTATCAGTCTTGAATTGAAAATTGTATCAATTTATCAGTCTTGGATTGAAATCACAAATATATATATATATATATATATATATATATATATATATATATATATATATATATATATATATATATATATATATATATATATATACACTCTAGATTTATACCTACTAAAAAAACATCATTCAAATGTGTATCATGCATCAAAATAACATCTTCCAAATATGTATCAAGGGGCCATGAGTGACCGAGTGGTCTAAAGCGCTGTCCGTTACGGATCACTGCCATCTCACCTCTGTCTGCGTGTGTTTGAATCTAGGATTCGGCTAATGTAGATATGTGAGAAAGCCTGCCAGTAGCTTCTCGTAGGTCGGTGGTTCTTTCCGGTGATTTCCCGGTTTCTTCCTCCACCATTAATACTGGCCGCCATGAATAGCCTATCGTGTGCTGAAAAATGGCGTTAAGCCCAACAACAAACAAACAAACAACAAACCAAATATGTATCATGACATATATATCATCATTCAAATGTGTATCATGCATCAAATAACATCTTCCAAATATGTATCATGACATATGTAGCATCATTCAAATGTGTATCATGCATCAAAATAACATCTTCCAAATATGTATCATGACATATATAGCATCATTCAAATGTGTATCATGCATCAAATAACATCTTCCAAATATGTATCATGACATATATAGCATCATTCAAATGTGTATCATGCATCAAATAACATCTTCCAAATATGTATCATGACATATATAGCATCATTCAAATGTGTATCATGCATTAAAATAACATCTTCCAAATATGTATCATGACATATATAGCATCATTCAAACATGTATCATGCATCAAAATAACATCTTCCAAATATGTATCATGACATATATAGCATCATTCAAATGTGTATCATGCATCAAAATAACATCTTCCAAATGTGCATCATGCATCATATAACATCTTCCAAATGTGTATCATGCATCAAAAAACATCATTCAAATGTGTATCATGCATCAACTAACATCTTCCAAATGTGTATCATACATCAAAATAACATCTTCCAAATGTGTATCATGCATCAAAAAAACATCATCCAAATGTGTTTCATGCTAAATATAGCATCATCCAAATGTGTTTCATGCTAAATATAGCATCATCCAAATGTGTTTCATGCTAAATATAGCATCATCCAAATGTGTATCATGCTAAATATAGCATCATCCAAATGTGTATCATGCATCAAAATAATGTCTCTACAATTTGTATTGTGATGTAAAATGTCAATAAAATTGTTATGATCCCAAAACATTTGTTCCATGCATCAAAATAATGTTGCTAAAATTGTATCATGAATGAAATAATGTCATTTAAATATAGACTGTACATGTATAAAATGCCACTAAAATTTGTATCATGCATCAAAATAAAGTCACTAAAATCTGTATCATGCATCAAAATATAGTCACTAAAATCTGAATCATGCATCAAAATAAAGTCATTAAAATTTGTATCATGCATCAAAATAAAGTCATTAAAATCTCTATCATGAATCAAAATATAGTCACTAAAATCTGTATCATGCATCAAAATAAAGTCATTAAAATTTGTATCATGCATCAAAATAAAGTCATTAAAATCTCTATCATGCATCAAAATAAAGTCATTAAAATATGTAACATTCATGAAATCATGGGTGAAAATACCACTATCATTTTTGTTCTGTGCTATTCTACATTCCCAGCATGCAAAGATAATTTTACTTCTTCCAAAGTGCATTTCATTTTTGATACATGTATATGAACTAAATAAATACCTGACACACAGTACATAGTTCACACATATCTGACCCATAGTAGTCATAGGAAAAACATCTGACACAATACAATCAAGGAGCACACTTATCTGACATAGTACAGTCATGGAGCACACACATCTGACACATAGTACAATTGAATGTTACAAATACCTGACACATAGTACAGTCATGGAACTCACATACCTGAAAACATAGTACAATCATGGAGCTCACATATCTAATATAGTACAGTCATGGAAAACACATACCTGACACATAGTATAATTACATGTTACAAAATACCTGACACATAGTGCAATCATAGGCTCACATACCTGACACATGGTACAGTCATAGGACACACATACCTGACACATAGTACAATCATGGAGCACACTTACCTGACATAGTATTCATGGAGCACACATGCCTGACACATAGTACAATTACATGTTACAAATACCTGACACATAGTACAATCATAGGGCACATACACCTGACATAGTACAACCATGGAGCACACATGCTCCATTACGGTTGTTCATGACCAGAATACATGCTCTTTCCACTGACAGTGGAACTTATACACATCTCCAGAAGGCTTGTCCTTGACATAATGCATACTATGCCCACTGACAATGGAATTTGTGCACATCTCCATAAGAGGTGACCTTGTCCTGAATGTGTACTTTGACAGTGTCCACTGACAATGGAACCTCCATAAGGGGTGACCTTGTCCATAATGTATGCCATGCCAGTGTCCACTGACAGTGAAACAGATTTGTGACTATTGACTTATACACGGTAAAATAGATGATTTTTAAAGAATTTAAAGATGATTTACAACCTTAAAAAAATATCTGGCTTTTTTTCAGAATGTAGTTTTTATAAATTTTGAAACCTATATTTAAGGATTGTATATGTTTTACCTATCTATGTACATCATGATGGTGAGAATGTATCTGATAAAAATAGTACTGCCTTGATGCAGGATGACACTGGATTACAGAGCAGCCTGTATAGAGAGAAATCTGAAAAGAAGGTAACTATTGTATATGTCTTAATTGTTTTACAGGATCGAGTGACTTATACCATTCAGAGTGCAACCCCAAACCCTGCCCAGGCAACATCTTTGTCTTTTTTCTACATTGACTACTACACAGGTGACCTCTGGCTGACTAGATCTGTGCAAGGGTTGGTTATTACCAGCTTCCAGGTGAGAATTAGAACAAAAGATGTCTAAACAATAAGAAAGATTGAGTTTATTATGGATCCAGGAATATAAACTGGTTAAGAAAACTAGGTTCTCTATATATAAGGCAGGTATGACCATTTTCTATTGAATATAGATGGCAGGTATGACCATTGCTATTGGATATTATAATCAGATATGACCATTGCTATTGAATATTATAAACATATATGACCATTGCTATTGAATATTATAAACAGATATGACCATTGCTATTGAATATTATAGACAGATATGACCATTGCTATTGAATATCATAATCAGATATGACCATTGCTATTGAATATTATATACAGATATGACCATTGCTATTGAATAATATAAACAGATATGACCATTGCTATTGATTCTTATAAACAGATATGGCCATTGCTATTGAATATTTTAAACAGATATGACCATTGCTATTGAATATTATAGACAGATATGACCATTGCTATTGAATATTATAAACAGATATGACAATTGCTATTGAATATTATAGACAGATATGACCATTGCTATTGAATATTATAAACAGATATGACCATTGCTATTGAATATTATATACAGATATGACCATTGCTATTGAATATTATAAACAGATATGACCATTGCTATTGAATATTATAAACAGATATGACCATTGCTATTGAATATTATAAACAGATATGACCCTTGCTATTTAATATTATAAACATATATGACCATTGCTATTGAATCTTATAGACAGATATGTCCAATGCAATTGAATATTAAAGGCAGATATTACACTGTGGTCATGAGTGGTAAATATCACTTTTTGTTAAAGGAAGAGAGTCATTCTATCTCTGCTTGCTATATAGTTCCCATTTTATTTAAAATGTAATACACTTAGACCTCCAGTGCATAACTAGAGTTGGAAATTACATATGATAGATTGTAAATCTTATCAGTCTATCTGTGAGTAAAATTTGACAGCAGATTGTTTCCAGATAAATAATGAATCCAATAATTATATTTGATAAAAACTCTCAAATGTTGATTCACTGGCTAAAACTTTGGCCTTTCTTAAGATTTAAAAAAAACTAATTTGGAAATGATTTCAATGGTCAAAGGTCAAATGCCCAGGATTTAATTCTACTTGGATGATTACAAAGGTCAAATTTAAAATGTCCAGGATTTAATTATACTTGATGATTGCAAGGGTCAAATGTCAAATGCCCAGGATTTAATTATACATGTACTTGGATGATTGCAAGAGTCAAATGTCAAATGCCCAGGATTTAATTATACTTTGATGATTGCAAGGGTCAAATGTCAAATGCCCAAGATTTCATTCTACTTGGATGATTGCAAGGGTCAAATGTCAAATGCCCAGGATTTAATTATACTTTGATTTTTATAAGGGTCAAATGTCAATTGCCCAGGATTTAATTGTACTTGGAAAATTGCAAGGGTCAAATGTCAAATGTCCAGGATTTAATTCTACTTGGATGATTGCAAGGGTCAAATGTCAAATGCCCAGGATTTCATTCTACTTGCTGCAAACGCAGATTGATAGATGGCCTCAAGGTCTGGTTGTTCAGGACATCAGAATAAAGAAGTAACAAAAATCAATATTGCCAATACTGTGAAATTCTCTATTTCTACATTGTCACATTGGTTATTAATCCCCCAAAGAATACTTGATCTTTGAAAATTCATAAATCTTCAGACAATCATCACTTTTTTAAGAGTTAATTCGGAGAAGACATCCTGGTTAACTGTTGTTGTCATTTCTCCCAACAAACAGACAGCTTGAAAGAGGGATACAAGGCCATTGCCACATTCCAGAATACCATATTACAACATTCCAGAATACCATATTACAACATTCCAAAAAAACATTTTGCAACATTCCAGAAAACAATTTTGAGCCAGTTACTGGAGAAAGTTCAATTTTGATATCAGAAATTACAGCCATACTCTGATCTTTAAACTGTCAGAACCTGTGAAAAATCAAAACTGAAAGCACTTAAAACCCTTCAATATTTGACAAACTATTGAATAATCCAAAACCCAATGAACAAAACATTCTTCTATTTTGTATATTTAATTTGCATTGAGTGATGTACATTTGTCTTTAATTGAGGTTAGGAGTGTTGGCCTAATTTACTATGTCATTTTTGAAACATGTTTACTTTAGATACAAGCTTAGAGCATTGCTTTTCTTCTTAGCAATAAATATCTGGTCTTCTTGATATTTGTCAAATTCTTTACTAATATTTAATTTAAAAACCTGACTTTGTTTACATCTGTCATAACATGTACATGTAATAAGTCCTTTAGTGGTGTTCAGTTTTAATTGGAGAGAATTTATTTGTTTAAATTATTCATTGGGATACAAAATGCTCATTGACATTTCTGACTAAATCACTTTTTTATTATTGTGAATTTATTTAAAGATATTCTTGATTGTATCATTTTGATACATCAGTATTCAATGATTGTATCATTTTGATACATCAGTATTCAATGATTGTATCATTTTGATACATCAGTATTCAATGATTGTATCATTTATCATTTTGATACATCAGTATTCAATGATTGTATCATTTTGATACATCAGTATTCAATGATTGTATCATTTTGATACATCAGTATTCAATGATTGTATCATTTATCATTTTGATACATCAGTATTCAATGATTGTATCATTTATCATTTTGATACATCAGTATTCAATGATTGTATCATTTATCATTTTGATACATCAGTATTCAATGATTGTATCATTTATCATTTTGATACATCAGTATTCATAACCCACTTCAGACTATTGGCACATCAGCACATTCAAAATTGGAATCCATTCAATACGCAAATGGAATTCATTTGGAACACTTTGTATGTTTGAAGGTGTGACTATTTGATATTTAATTCAAAATATGTTACGTTCATTTTGAAATTTCACTTTGTATTCTAGGAAAATATATTACTTGTTGAATTTTACAAAAACTGTTTGGTTTTTATTCTTTTCTATTACTTAGTTAAAGACCATATAGTCATAACACCTCATAAAAACTGGACAAACTATCGTTTTTTTGGCTACCTGGGCAAATTGTTATTAAGGGTAATGAAGGGGCAGATAAAGCAGCCAATGCTGCCATGCCATTCTCAATGGAAGATTCCATATAATGACTCTAATGTTATATTAATGTCCTGCATACCTGGCAAAATATGTTGAATGAAAATATCACAACATTGTGTAACATCTTTGAAGTGTGATGATTAATTATAAGACACATGCCTGACCCATGTCTTGATCCCTACCTGACCCATTTATTGACCCATACCTGACCCATGCATTAACCCATACCTGACCTATGCATTGACTCATACCTGACCAATGCAGAAAACCATACCTAACCCATGCATTGATCCATACCTGACCCATTTATTGACCCATACCTGACTCATGCATTGCCTGAGTCATGCATTGACACATACATGAATCATGCAGAAAACCAAACCTTACCCACACATTGACCCATACCTGAATCATGCATTGACCCATACCAAACCCAAGCATTGACCCATACCTGACCCATGCTTTGAACAATACCTTACCAATGCATTAAACCATACCTGACCTATGCATTGACTCATACCTGACCTATGCATTGACTCATACCTGACTAATGAAGAAAACCATACCTGACCCATGCATTGATCCATACCTGACCCATTTATTGACTTATACCTGATTCATACATTAACCCATACCTGACCTCTGTATGCATTGACTCATACCTGACCAATGCATTAACCCATACCTGACCCATGCATTGATCCATACCTGACCCATTTATTGACCCATACCTGACTCATGCATTAACCAATACCTTAGTCATGCATTGACACATACCTGACTCATGCAGAAAACCATACCTTACCCATGCATTGACCCATACCTTACCCATGCATTGACCCATGCCTGAATCATGCATTGACACATACCTTACCCATGCATTAATCCATACCTGAATCATGCATTGACCCATACCTGAATCATGCATTGACCGATACCTGAATCATGCATTGACCCATACCTGAATCATGCATTGACCCATACCTGAATCATGCATTGACCCATGCCTGAATCATGCATTGACCCATACCTGAATCATGCATTGACCCATGCCTGACCCATGCATTGACCCCTACCTGAATCATGCATTGACACATACCTTACACATGCATTGATCCATACCTGAATCATGCATTGACCCATGCCTGAATCATGCATTGACCCATGCCTGAATCATGCATTGACCCATACCAAACCCATGCATTGATCCATACCTGAACCATGCATTGACCGATACCTGAATCATGCATTGACCCATACCAAACCCATGCATTGATCCATACCTGAATCATGCATTGACACATACCTTACCCATGCATTGATCCATATCTTACCCATGCATTGACCCATGCCTGAGTCATGCATTGACCCATACCTGAATCATGCATTGACCCATACCTGAATCATGCATTGACCCATGCCTGAATCATGCATTGATCCATACCTGAATCATGCATTGACCCATGCCTGAATCATGCATTGACCCATACCTGAATCATGTATTGACACATACCTGAATCATGCATTGACACATACCTGAATCATGCATTGACCCATACCTTACCCATGCATTGATCCATACCTGAATCATGCATTGATACATACCTGAATCATGCATTGATACATACCTGAATCATGCATTGATACATACCTTACCCATGCATTGACCCATGCCTGAATCATGCATTGACCCATACTAAACCCATGCATTGATCCATACCTGAATCATTCATTGACACATACCTTACCCATGCATTGACCCATACCTGAATCATGCATTGACCCATACCTGAATCATGCATTGACCCATACCAAACCCATGCATTGATCCATACCTGAATCATGCATTGACCCATACCTGAATCATTCATTGACCCATACCTAAATCCTGCATTGACCCATACCAAACCCATGTATTGATCCATACCTGAATCATGCATTGACCCATACCTGAATCATGCATTGACCCATACCAAACCCATGCATTGACCCATACCTTACCCATGCATTGATCCATACCTGAATCATGCATTGATACATACCTGAATCATGCATTGACCCATACCTTACCCATGCATTGACCCATACCTTACCCATGCATTGACCCATACCAAACCCATGCATTGACCAGATTGTGTACCATGACTGATTATTTATTATGTTCCTTTTGAATGCATTTACTTCCATTGAGTGAAACTAACATTGTAGCACATCCCTTTGAGGGTAGTAATTTTCATTGAGTGAAACTAACAGTGTAACACATCCCTTTGAGGGTAGTAATTTTCATTGAGTGAAACTAACAGTGTAACACATCCCTTTGAGTGTATTAACTTCCACTAAGTGAAACTAACAATGTAACACATTCCTTTAAGTGTATTAACTTTCACAGATACTGATAGTGTAACACATTGCTGTTGAGTTTATTAATTTCCACCAAGAGAGACTGAACATGTAACACATTAAAGCTGAGAGACATTATCTAAGACTGACAGTATAACATATTCCTTTTGAGAGACATCAAGTGAGACTGGCATATTCCTTTCGAAAGACACCCAAGTGAGATTAACATATTCTTTCTGAAGACACCAAGTGAATATGAAATTTTAGCATTATTTGCCACCATAGAAAATCTTTGTTCAAAAGGAATGCACTTTACATATCATTTTTCCCTATTTTAATGATTTTGTATTTTAACATTTATTTTTTATTTTATGTACCTTTTAAAGATTTTTTTTATCTGTATATTTTATCTAGTATGACTACTTGATTGTATTTTTTTGGAATGCTTTATTTTTCCAAATATTTGTTTTGTCCAATTGTTATGTTCACTTTTAGAACTTTTAGTTGGCAGTAGACAGTAACTATGCATGCTATTGCAAAATGTAACCACACACATGCACACACACACATACACACACATGCATGCATGTACACACACACCTATACATATACACACATGCATGCATATATACATACATACATACATACATACATACATACATACATACATACATACATACATACATACATACATACATACATACATACATACATACATGTCCAGAAAAAAATTAGGTTTATAGATTTTCTGAATCATAAATTTGAACAATTCAAAGCATGACTTATTTAACATGAAAGGAAACCTCTCATTGTAATGGAATAAAGGAAAACATGTAATCTTATCAAAAATTTACTAACACTTGGAAGGATTTGGTTACCATGGCAACTAAATAAATTATCCCATGCATTCTAAAACAAAATGTTCCTAATATCTATGCAGTGTTTACAAAATATTACATAGTATATATTTGTACATGAAGAAAATTCATAATGGATATACATTTAAAGATTTCATGGAAAAGGTAGGAGTTTTTCATCCAAACTGATAAAAATGATAAATGGTCAATTTTATGTTAATAAAAATATGGCAGTTAATATAAAAGTCCTTAAGGCAGATTAGCTTCTCAGATTCCTAAAATGATTCTTTTCAATTAAAATTACAATAAATCCTCAAAGACTAATATCTCTTACAAGTAAGAAATAGAAATTCTTGCATAAGAGATGACATCTTTTCTTTTACAGTTGAATGTACGAGCTTGTGATGATGGGATCCCTCAGTGCTGTAGCAACACAACAGTAACTATACAAGTCAACATCAATGCAGCCAGTCCCATTTTCCAGAATGAGCCATACAGAAGCACTGTGCCAGATACAATACCAGTTGGGTCCTCCATTTTGACACTAACAGCAACAGATGCAGATATGCGAGGAAACATGACATATGAAGTGACTTCTGGCTCCAACAGCTATCCTTTCCGAGTGAACAGAGATACAGGGGTGATAACTCTGTTTTGGACAACACTCATAAATGGACTTTCTAACTACTCAGTAAGTATGATTTAGTTTGGTAAGAGCCTTAGGTATATAAAATGCTACTCTGAGCAGTACTTGTTACTGATCCTCTAATGAGCCAGATATTCATACAGTGGAAAATTCAGAGAGGTCTATTTTATACTTGCATAAGGTTTTCAATGTTACATGAGGTTTTCAATGTTACCTGAGGTTCTTATCATCTTGTGTTAAGCTCAGCTTTATAATTTCAGTGGAAGATTAGAATTTTGATTTAAATGATTTATATTACTATTCCAATTTATTATTCCTAATATAATAAATCCAAAAAATAAGTACATTATATTCAAAGATTTTGCAATTATTAAAGAAAGCTGAACAATAATAGTCATGCTCATTTTCTTTCACTGTCCAGTTATTGCTGCCAATATTGATTATGTCTTTATTTTTCTGCTTACAAATTAGCTTGTATCTGAGTGTTGAATAGTATTTTCCTGTGACACATTCAAATGTTGGGATTTTTTCTTTGTCACACAAAAATGTTGTCTTTTTCTTTGTCACATTAAAATGTTGTCTTTTTCTTTATCACATTAAAATGTTGTCTTTTCCTTTGTCACATTAAAATGTTGTCTTTTTCTTTGTCACATTAAAATGTTGTCTTTTTCTTTATCACATTAAAATGTTGTCTTTTCCTTTGTCACATTAAAATGTTGTCTTTTTCTTTGCCACATCAAAATGTTGTCTCTTTCTGTACCATATTAAAATGTTGCTTTTATTGTGACACTTTAAAACATTGTGACTTTCTGTGCCATGTCAAAATGTTATATTTTTCTGTGCCACATCAAAATGTTTTCTCTGTGCCACATTAAAATGTTGTCTTTTTCTGTGCCACATAAGAATGTTGTCTTTTCTGTTTCAGTTTGATGTTCGAGCTTATGATAATGCAGATTTATCTCGTTTTGATGTTGCCACAGTGAACATCTTTGTGATACAGAATCCAAGTGGTCCCATCTTCATATCTAACTTTTATGAAATTACGGTCAATCAGACGTTTCCTCTTGGAGACATGCTAATCAACACCACTGCTGTTGACAGTGATGGGGTAAGTGAATGAATGTCAGAATCTAAGATTTCCAGCTGGTAATTATAAGCTGGTAATTTTCCTATTATATGTTGATCATTTGCCTATTATAAGCTGATAATTTGCCTATTATAAGATGATAATTTGCCTATTGTAAACTGGTAATTTGCCTATTGTAAACAGGTAATTTGCCTATTATAAGCTTAGAATTTCAACCCACTTTGACATAACTGATATGGATGAACTATGCTATATATAATTATATGACAAGCTATGACTATGTATACTTATATGATAAACTATGGTGATGTATAACTGTATCATAAACTATGGTAATGTGTAACTGTGTGATAAATTATGGTGATGTGTAACTGTATGATAAACTATAGTAATGTGTAACTGTATGATAAACTATGGGGATGTATAACTGTATGATAAACTATGGTAATGTGTAACTGTATGATAAACTATGGTGATGTGTAACTGTATGATAAACTATGGTGATGTGTAACTGTATGATAAACTATGGTGATGTGTAACTGTATGATAAACTATGGGGATGTATAACTGTATGATAAACTATGGGGATGTGTAACTGTATGATAAACTATGGTGATGTGTAACTGTATGATAAACTATGGTGATGTGTAACTGTATGATAAACTATGGGGATGTGTAACTGTATGATAAACTATGGTGATGTGTAACTGTATGATAAACTATGGGGATGTGTAACTGTATGATAAACTATGGGGATGTATAACTGTATGATAAACTATGGTAATGTGTAACTGTATGATAAACTATGGTGAGGTGTAACTGTATGATAAACTATGGTAATGTGTAACTGTATGATAAACTATGGTGATGTGTAACTGTATGATAAACTATGGTGATGTGTAACTGTATGATAAACTATGGTGATGTGTAACTGTATGATAAACTATGGTGATGTGTAACTGTATGATAAACTATGGTGATGTGTAACTGTATGATAAACTATGGTGATGTGTAACTGTATCATAAACTATGGGGATGTGTAACTGTATGATAAACTATGGTGATGTGTAACTGTATGATAAACTATGGGGATGTGTAACTGTATGATAAACTATGGGGATGTATAACTGTATGATAAACTATGGTAATGTGTAACTGTATGATAAACTATGGTGATGTGTAACTGTATGATAAACTATGGTGATGTGTAACTGTATGATAAACTATGGTGATGTGTAACTGTATGATAAACTATGGGGATGTATAACTGTATGATAAACTATGGTAATGTGTAACTGTATGATAAACTATGGTGATGTGTAACTGTATGATAAACTATGGGGATGTGTAACTGTATGATAAACTATGGGAATGTATAACTGTATGATAAACTATGGTGATGTGTAACTGTATGATAAACTATGGTGATGTGTAACTGTATGATAAACTATGGGGATGTATAACTGTATGATAAACTATGGTAATGTGTAACTGTATGATAAACTATGGTGATGTGTAACTGTATGATAAACTATGGTGATGTGTAACTGTATGATAAACTATGGTGATGTGTAACTGTATGATAAACTATGGGGATGTATAACTGTATGATAAACTATGGTAATGTGTAACTGTATGATAAACTATGGTGATGTGTAACTGTATGATAAACTATGGTGATGTGTAACTGTATGATAAACTATGGGGATGTATAACTGTATGATAAACTATGGGAATGTATAACTGTATGATAAACTATGGTGATGTGTAACTGTATGATAAACTATGGTGATGTGTAACTGTATGATAAACTATGGGGATGTATAACTGTATGATAAACTATGGTAATGTGTAACTGTATGATAAACTATGGTGAGGTGTAACTGTATGATAAACTATGTTGATGTGTAACTGTGTGATAAATTATGGTGATGTGTAACTGTATGATAAACTATGGTGATGTGTAACTGTATGATAAACTATGGTGAGGTGTAACTGTATGATAAACTATGGTAATGTGTAACTGTATGATAAACTATGGTGATGTGTAACTGTATGATAAACTATGGGGATGTGTAACTGTATGATAAACTATGGGGATGTATAACTGTATGATAAACTATGGTAATGTGTAACTGTATGATAAACTATGGTGATGTGTAACTGTATGATAAACTATGGGGATGTGTAACTGTATGATAAACTATGGGGATGTATAACTGTATGATAAACTATGGTGATGTGTAACTGTATGATAAACTATGGTGATGTGTAACTGTATGATAAACTATGGGGATGTATAACTGTATGATAAACTATGGTAATGTGTAACTGTATGATAAACTATGGTGAGGTGTAACTGTATGATAAACTATGTTGATGTGTAACTGTGTGATAAATTATGGTGATGTGTAACTGTATGATAAACTATGGTGATGGGTAACTGTATGATAAACTATGTTGAGGTGTAACTGTATGATAAACTATGGTGATGTGTAACTGTATGATAAACTATGGTGAGGTGTAACTGTATGATAAACTATGGTAATGTGTAACTGTATGATAAACTATGGTGATGTGTAACTGTATGATAAACTATGGGGATGTGTAACTGTATGATAAACTATGGGGATGTATAACTGTATGATAAACTATGGTAATGTGTAACTATATGATAAACTATGGGAATGTGTAATTATATGATAAACTATGGTGATGTGTATATTTATATTTTATATTAATTGCCATATTTTTATTAACATAAACTTGACCATTTATCATTTTTATCAGTTTGGATGAAAAACTCCTACCTTTTCCATAAAATCTTTAAATGTATATCCATTATGAATTTTCTTCATGTACAAATATATACTATGTAATATTTTGTAAACACTGCAAGTTAGATGAGGGTTTGCATCTCTACAAAAAAGGTCACTGAGCTAACTTTCACATTTTTCTAGCTTAAGTTATGTTTTTGCATTTAGCTTATGACCATGTATATTTGTATTCTTTGTTCATACTGTCTTATTTAGAATAATAATACTTGGTGAAGAGATGTATCTTGATGAGTACTACACCCTCATTGCATAAGATATTATCTTGATGAGTGAGTACTGCACCCTCATTGCATAAGATATTATCTTGATGAGTGAGTACTACACCCTCATTGCATAAGATATTATCTTGATGAGTGAGTACTACACCCTCATTGCATAAGATATTATCTTGATGAGTGAGTACTGCACCCTCATTGCATAAGATATTATCTTGATGAGTACTACACACTCATTGCATAAGATATTATCTTGATGAGTGAGTACTGCATCCTCATTGCATAAGATATTATCTTGATGAGTGAGTACTGCACCCTCATTGCATAAGATATTATCTTGATGAGTGAGTACTGCACCCTCATTGCATAAGATATTATCTTGATGAGTGAGTACTGCACCCTCATTGCATAAGATATTATCTTGATGAGTGAGTACTGCACCCTCATTGCATAAGATATTATCTTGATGAGAGTACTGCACCCTCATTGCATAAGATATTATCTTGATGAGTGAGTACTGTACCCTCATTGCATAAGATATCTTGATGATTGAGTACTACACCCTCATTGCATAAGATATTATCTTGATGAGTGAGTACTGCCCCCTCATTGCATAAGTTATTATCTTGATGAGTGAGTACTACACCCTCATTGCATAAGATATTATCTTGATGAGTGAGTACTGTACCCTCATTGCATAAGACATTATCTTGAAGAGTGAGTACTGCACCCTTATTGCATAAGATATTATCTTGATGAGTGAGTACTGCACCCTCATTGCATAAGATGTTATCTTGATGAGTGAGTACTGCACCCTCATTGCATAAGATATTATCTTGAGGAGTACTACACCCTCATTGCATAAGATATTATCTTGATGAGTGAGTACTGCATCCTCATTGCATAAGATATTATCTTGATGAGTGAGTACTACACCCTCATTGCATAAGATATTATCTTGATGAGTGAGTACTGCACCCTTATTGCATAAGATGTTATCTTGTTGAGTGAGTACTACACCCTCATTGCATAAGATATTATCTTGATGAGTGAGTACTGCACCCTCATTGCATAAGATATCTTGATGATTGAGTACTACACCCTCATTGCATAAAATATTATCTTGATGAGTGAGTACTGCCCCTCATTGCATAAGTTATTATCTTGATGAGTGAGTACTGCATCCTCATTGCATAAGATATTATCTTGATGAGTGAGTACTACACCCTCATTGCATAAGATATGTATCCTAAGGAGTACTACACTCTCATTGCAAAAGCAGGTCAGTATGACCTACATTTTATGCATCACTGACTTGGGTTAAATTTTTTGTTAGATGTTTAGGCACTGTTCAAGCCAGTATAGTGAAATTATGATTGCCTTTATAATTGAATTTCATTAATGAAAAGCGATTGTCTTGTTTTCATCAATTTGCTTGCATGGTTCAATTGTATGAGAGGAAAAGCACAGATTAAGTATGGCATGGTGCTAAACAGCTGAGTCTTAGAGACAAGAAGAAAAGTCTGTGTAGAAGCTTTCATCTTTTACTACTTTTGCTTATAGGTGGTACTTAATTAATTTCATATGAGTTTTAGGAATACTGTACAAAGACTATTCTACCTAGAATCATAAAAGTTTTTGGAATACTGTAGGAAGACTATTCTACCTAGAATCATGAAAGTTGGTGAGGGATGCACCTTGTCAAGTGTTTTATGTTTGCTGCAGAAAGAGTTCATTGTGTTTAATGCTTCTGTGACCCTTGAAATTTTGAATTCAAAATTTATTTCTAATAAAGTTGGAATCATTTATCTTCATAATTGGAAAAATCTTTGTTAGTATTACAAGACCCTTATGGCCAAACAAGGCCACTGTAACTGATAGTTTATACTTTATTGACATAGATGAAGTATTGTGTGTAGCTCATGACTATATAGATCTGTCCATGATGTATACATCCATCCTAGATTACAAAGAAGGTCTTCTTTCACCAGTTCAGTTGCAACTTCAAATAAATATTTTTATTCACAGGTTACACTTTCCATATTAAGCACTGTAATTGTGTGTTTTAATAGGATACACTCAACTGTTGTATTGAGCTTGTGTATTGTGCAAGTGATTGGGCAAATATTCTAGGTATGGAATGCATGCATTCATATAAAGGTATCTGTTGTAGTGGCTAATCAAGGTAATTACTGATTCATGAACTTTATTCATTATAGTGATCCTATTGGCTTTCAATGCAGAGTTACTCAAAGCCTGTGACTTCCATTCAGTAAAATCTGGTTGCATTGCTGGTAAAACATAATAGCTTCTGAAGCAGATTTTATTATGAACAATGATCTGGGAGAAAAAAAAAAAAACAATCTTGGTTCTTTATTATGGTACCTCCAATGTGATATCATTAAAAAGATGTTCTTGTATTATTTCTCTCAAAAATTGTCAATTTCCACAGCTAATGCAGGGGCCTCAAGTGGCCAAGTGGTCTAAAGCACTCTCCGTTACAGATCACTACCATCTCACCTCTGTCTTCGTGAGTTCAAGTCTAAGATTCAGTGAATGTGGATATGTGAGAAAGCTTGCCAGTAGCTTCTCGTGGGTCAGTGTTTTTTCCACGGATTTCCAGGTTTCTTCCTCCACCGTTAATGCTGGCTACAATGTTTAGCTTATCATGTGCTGAAAAATGATGATAAACCCTACAACAACAACAACAATAACATCAGTAATGGATCCAAGGTTGGCTTGCCTGGTTCAAGGAGACATATGGCATCTTCTTCAAAAAGTTTGTAAAAAAAAAAAACTATCAATACTAATTCACAAGAAATAGCCAACTAGCAAAATAGATTTGCATTAGCCTGAGAAGATACAATGCAGAAGACATCTACAATACCTCTGCTGACAAACTACTTGAATTTATAGACACTGATTACCATGGTAGATTGATGTATGCATTGCACCTTCATGACCTTTTATTTGAACTCTGTTATTATCTAAAGTTTTTTCTAGTCTCCACCAGACTTTGGATGATCAAGAATCTACTGTGGTATAAAGAAAATGGAGCCTAATGGCTTCCATAAGTCCTTAGACCTGTATCTTCAGGTCCAACATATATACATGTACTGAATGAGTGGTGTTGGTCTGTATGTCAGTTCAAGGTATTGAAATAATGCAACAAACTTTGGCAATGTTACCATAGTTACAGTCTAAGACACTTATAATTCAATGAATTACAGACATGGATATCATTTATAATGCTGCAATAAGCAAAGTATAAATGTTTCATTGAGGCAAACTTTATAATTTTTGATTACATTATGCTTGGGGTTTTTTCTTTTAAGGATCCTATACGTTATTACATTGAGGGAGATCTGTTGGCTCAGGACATGTTCTACATCACAAATGCTGGTGACATTTATCTACGCAAACCTCTCACTATCAGCAGCATTGCCAGATATACGGTACAAGTATCACTATTGAAATTTATAAAATGACTGTATGAAAGATTTGTAATAATTATAAAATGAGTATACCAAAGAGTTGTAATAATTATAAAATGACTATGGCAAAGAGTTGAAATAATTATAAAATGACTTTACCAAAGATTTGTAATAATTATAAAATGACTATACCAAAGAGTTGTAATACATGTAATTATAAAATGACTATACCAAAGAGCTGTAATATTTATAAAATTGCTATACCAAAGATTTGTATTAATTATAAAATGACTATACCAAACATTTGTAATCATTATAAAATAATTATACTTAAGAGTTGTAATAATTATAATATGACTATACCAAAGATTTGTAATTATTATAAACAGACTATATCAAAGATTTGTAATAACTTTGTCCCGGATGGCTGAGTAGTCAGACATTTAGCTTCATGAAATTCTTATTTATTATCAGCTGCAGATTTTTCAGCATTTCAAGGAATTTTAACTGAAAATGCAAGATATTATGTAAATATAATTCGTAAATATGGATAAAATGTATCATATATGTAAATTTACTAAATATGGATAATTAATCTCTGTTCACAGGAACAATAAAGATACATCTTGTAATAGTTGAAAATGAATTATTTAAAATATCTATATATTAATAAATCATCGTTCAGTTTTAAAGTTAAGGAGTTATTGGTTGCTGATTAGTTTGTAATGCTCTATTTCGCTTTCTTTATTTTGTAATTCGATGAATTATGAACTAAAAGCTTAAATTATCATGAATCAAGCTTTAGATAAGTATTCATTTGTAATCTTAAATTGAACTTAGGAAATTAAATTATGATTTTGTAAATCTGTAAAAGACAGGTTAAAACTTAGCAAATTACTATTTTTTAATATTATCACATACACACTATACTTGGAACAGATTTCCCTCAAAGCCAGTGATCAGAGAACTCCAGAGAAAACTGCTTCAGCCACAGCTATTGTCAATGTCCGACGTGACAACCAGCCTTCTAGGTTCACCATGAATCCATATCAGGTCCAAATCAGTGAAAATATTTACATAAACTCCCTCGTAGAGACTGTCATCTGCACAGATAATGATCTTCAAGTAAGTGTTTACTTATATAATGACCTTCAGGTAACCTTATAAGTATACAAGAATCCAAATAATTTACAATAACTTTGTTAGTCATAAAGACTATGATGCTGTCTGTTTTTACCTCATAAGAAACAGGCTAACAAGAAACAGGCTGCCAATCTAAAGGTTCACAAGAAATTTGTGAAGTGTTTTAATAGGTTTTGAAGTGTCTCAAGTAATAATTTTGCATTGATTTTCATGGAACTGTTTTATACTGTGATTTTATCATAGTATCTACTGGAAATTTTAAACAGAGATACAGGCTAGAATTTAAGGTATTAATTTTACAGGCAAAACCTTTTTCTGCAAAGAATCTGAATGCCTGAATTCAATTCATTGATTAGACTTGTCACCTGTTATCACTCACAATTATAATAGCTCATAATTTTTCTGCTAATTTCGGCAGAAATACATTATTGCAGTGTTAAAGTGTGAAAGAGGTAAATTGCTCGAAAAATTATGGAATGTTCAGCTACATGTTGAATTAGGTATGGTATAATAGCACTGTACTATCTGATATTGTTATTAAATTATTTTACAATATAAAGTAAAGAGAGTTTCCTTATAAATGCAGACTTGAAAAGAGACATGTTTCAATGTTTTGGTGTATAGAAGAACTTCCTCATTGAATATAGATTATACAGGACATACAATAGGTCACTGAGTAAATATTATACATGACTATTTAATGGTGACTTAAGTATTACTTAGTAAATATTGTACATGACTATTTAATGGTGACTTAAGTATTACTTAGTAAATATTGTACATGACTATTTAATGGTGACTTAAGTATTACTTAGTAAATATTGTACATGACTATTTAATGGTGACATAAGTATTGCTTAGTAAACATTGTACATGACTATTAAAGGGTGACATAAGTATTATTGAGTAAATATTGTACATGACATATTTAATGGTGACTTAAGTATTACTTAGTAAATATAGTATATCAGTATGTAATGGTGAATTAAGAATTATTTCTGTTTTCTAATGATTATTGGGGAGATCCTGATGTGTTCTGATTGCATCACTGAAGCACTTGGGATACTGAATAGTACTGAAACTCATGCATCTGTATGAAATGACCTCATGAATAAGTGAGGAGATGGCCTTGATAGCAATGTAAATATGCATGAGAAATTGTACGTTTGTATTGCTCAAATCCATGCCATTTACATAGTGTATTCATTATTGTATTACTCTGAAACAATAAATATCAGCCTTTGATATTGCCTCCTAAAACTCAGAATGTGACTCCTGAATTTGACAATGGAGGGATTAGTTGACTCCAGGATTTGACAATGGAGGGGTCAGTTAACTCCTGGATTTGACAATGGAGGAGTCAGTTGACTCCTGGATTTGACAATGGAGGGGTCAATTGACTCTTGCATTTGGCAATGGAATGGTCATATGACTCCTGAATTTGACAATGGAGGGGTCAGTTGACTCCTTGATTTGACAATGGAGGGGTCAGTTGACTCCTGGATTTGACAATGGAGGGGGTCAGTTGACTGCTGGATTTGACAATGGAGGGGTCAGTTGACTTGAGTACTTTACAATTGAGTGGTCAGTTGACTCCTGGATTTGACAATGGAGGGATCAGTTGACTTGAGTACTTTACAATTGAGTGGTCAGTTGACTCCTGGATTTGACAATGGAGGGGTCAGTTGACTCCTGGATTTGACAATGGAGGGGTCAGTTAACTGCTGAATTTGACAATGGAGGGGTCAGTTGACTCCTGAATTTGACAATGGAGGAGTCAGTTGACTTCTAGCATAGAAGTGGTCAATGTTGTCAGTACTCAGATTTTATCTCCAAAGATTTAAAGAAATTGATGAGTAATGTGTAACATTTTGACTTTTTTAGCCCCCTATTCCAGAATATACAAATTTATGACCATTTAATTTCAGGGCACAATGCAGTACAAGGTCATTGGATACTACCCAGGAGAGTCCTTCTTTAGTGTTGATATGAACTCTGGACAAGTTCGAACTACACGATCTTTGCGTGATGATAATCTTGGCCTTTCTTCATATACAGTAAGTTATTGTAGAAATTATTCCTCCAATATATAGATCAAATCCAAGCCAAATTTATCCGTGCTCTTTCTATATTAGAAGATTTCAAATCCAAATCATATCTATGGATATAATGCCATTCTTCATTATATGATTCCAAATCCAAACCACATCTCTGCTTATTTTAGGTTGGTGGTTCTTTCTGTGGTATTCCCAGGTTCTTCCTCACCATTCATACTGGCTTCCATGTATAGCCTATCATGTGCCAAGAAATGGCATTAAACCAAACGACAACAATAACAACAATGACCAAACCACATTTTTCCATATATTGCCTTTTATAACAGTATTCCAAATCCAAACCCTATCTCTCCATACAATGCCATTCATGACAACAAGATTCCAGATATAACACAATAAAGTTATTTCAATACTCCATATAATTTCTCTTCTTGATAACACAAGTCTAGATAGAACTTTGTACAGTTATTTAATACTCCATTCAATGCCCTTCTTCAGAACACAATTCCAAATCTAAACCATATCTCTCTATACAAGCCTTTATTTATAACACAATTCCAGATATAACATAGTACAATTATTTTAATACTCCTTAGAAAAGTCATCTTTATAACACAATTCCAGATATATTCCAGTACAGATATTTCAATTTTCCTTAGAAAATCCCTGAAAAGAACATATAGAGTATTGAGACAGAAGTATTTTGATGGGAATTCAATGAAGAATATCTCTATATGACATGAGAATATCATGGACATTTTGAGGAAATATGACTTTTATATAAAATATTTTTATGTTTTTAAGATTTTATTTATGTTACTTGTATTGTTTTTTTATATATTTTTTACAGAATTTGTGTTACCTTTATTGTTTATTTTATATATCTTTTATAGAACTTGTGTTACCTTTATTTTTTTATACCTGGTACAAAACTTCAGCTACTTTCCTTTTTATATTTTATCATATTGTGTTTTACATTTTGCACTTATTTGGAAGCGTTTGTTTTACTAGGATTTTTTGGCTACTTTAAGTCGGCATAATATAGCCTCTATTGTGCCATTAAATCCACATACACCCACATGTTCATACATGACAATCTTTTCTGTATTTTTCAAGTTGAGAGTCATTTGTTATGACTCAGCCTATCCAAATAGCCAAGCAGAAGCTGACGTCTTTATAGGAGTTTCCCGTGATATCAGTGGACCAGTCTATCAGCCCTCAGCAACATATCAAGTGACCATTCCAGATTCAACCCAAATTGGGACAATCATCTTATCTGTCACTGCCGTGGACCAAGATGGCGTATGAATGCCTTTAATATTTTGCTTGGATAATTTATGCAAAAATATAAATTATAAAATGATATAAAATAAAACTTTTGCTGAAACTTTCTCATACTCTATAAACACTTGTACCTGTTTTCTTTTCAACTGTGTTTCTCTAACAGATACAGGTTGACAAGTGTCTGCCTTTGACCTTCTATTGTCTGTCATATAATGATTTAAAGGTTGCATGATTGATTATGTTAAGCAGGGCATAGTAACATCCACTGTCAGAAGTATGTCCTAATCTGTCATAAAGCAATATATTCAATAGTAATACATTCAGAAGTAATACATTCAGAAGTAATATATCATATAGTAATACTTTCAATAGTAATACATTTAATAGTAATACATTCAATAGTAATACATTCAATAGTAATACATTTAATAGTAATACTTTCAATAGTAATACATTCAATAATAATACATTTAATAGTAATACATTCAATAGTAATACATTTAATAGTAATACATTCAATAGTAATACATTTAATAGTAATACATTCAATAGTAATACATTCAATAGTAATACATTCAATAGTAATACATTTAATAGTAATACATTCAATAGTAATACATTTAATAGTAATGCATTCAATAGTAATACATTCAATATATCATGTAGTAATGTATCTCTTTTCAAAAGTGACTTTTCTCTTTAATCTATCATCTAGTAATGTGTCCATTTTCAAAAGTGTTTTCTCTGTTTGATCTCTCTAGTTTCAAAGTGCTTCTCTCTTTAATCTATCTTGTAGAAATGTATCCATTTCAAAAGTAATTTCTCTTTAACCTATCCTGTAAAAATGTATCCATTTTCAAAGTGTTTTCTCTCTTTAACCTATCCTGTAGAAATGTATCCATTTTCAAGTGTTTTCTCTCTTTAATATATCCAATAGTGATGTATCCATTTTCAAGTGTTTTCTCTCTTTAATATATCCAATAGTAATGTATCCATTTTCAAGTGTTTTCTCTCTTTAATATATCCAATAGTAATGTATCCATTTTCAAGTGTTTTCTCTCTTTAATATATCTAATAGTAATGTATCCATTTTCAAGTGTTTTCTCTCTTTAATATATCCAAAAGTAATGTATACATTTTCAAGTGTTTTTTCTCTTAAATCTAGCTTGTAGAAATATATTCATTTTTAAACATGTTTTCGCTCTTTAATCTATCCAATAGTAATGTATCAATTTTCAAACGTGTTTTCTCTCCTTAATCTATCCATTTTTTAAAGGTTTTTCTCTTTAATCTATCCATTTTTGAAATGGTTTCCTCTCTTTAATCTGTCCTGTGGTAATGTATCCATTTTCTAAGTGTATTCTCTGTTTGATCTTTCATATAGTAATGTATCCTTTTTGAAAGTCTTTTCTCTTTTTGTCTATCATATGGTAATGTATCCATTTTAAAAGTGTTTTCTATCTTTAATCTACCCATTTTCTAAGTGTATTCTCTCTTTCATCTTTCATATAGCAATGTATCCATTTTAAAAGTCATTTCTCCCATCATATAGTAATGTATCCATTTTAAAAGTTTTTTCTCTTTTTATGTATCATAGAGTAATGTATCCATTTTCAAAGTTGTTTTCTCTTTTTATGTATTATAGAGTAATGTATCCATTTTCAAAGTTTTTTATATCTTTTTTATGTATCACATGGTAATGCAAAGATTAAAAGTTTCATGAGTATTCTTTTTAAATAGCTTCTTTGACAGCTCAGAGTTACTTTCAAGCTTGATTCTTTCTTTGCCCCAAGCACAGTAGGATAAAATTTCAGTTATCTTTTCTTACTCCTGTTAGAGGACTGTGATATTGCAGTTCTCATAAAAAAGAGCTGGCAATGTTTATTAACTTGGTTTTTTTGTCACACCAATTCTTTATTGTCAGTTTTATTTCAGTCTATTCTAAACTTTTCCCACCAGTTTAAAATACTTAACAAGAAAACAAAAAAAGAAGAAAAGCAATGGGTTCTCATTTTTTCTTTGCCTTTCCATTTCCAGGATACAATCAGATACACACTAATAAACTCAACTCAGAATGGTACCTCTCTGTTCTACCTGCGTCCAGACTCAGGGGAGATTGTGGTCACTGCAACACTACTTAACAAGGGAGGCTCTGTGTTTTTGGTAAGGAATCATGTCATGATAATTCATGGTAAGATAATCAAAAATCATGTCATGATAATTCTTGGTAAGATAATAAAAAATCATGTCATGATAATTCTTGGTAAGATAATCAAAAATCATGCCATAATGATTCTTGGTAAGATAATCAAAATCATGTCATTATAATTCTTGGTAAGATAATAAAAAATCATGTCATGATGATTCTTGGTAAGATAATAAAAAATCATGTCATGATAATTCTTGGTAAGATAATAAAAAATCATGTCATGATAATTCTTGGTAAGATAATAAAGAATCATGTCATGATAATTCTTGGTAAGATAATAAAAAATCATGTCATGATAATTCTTGGTAAGATAATAAAAAATCATGTCATGATAATTCTTGTTAAGGTAATAAAGAATCATGTCTTGATAATTATTGTCCCAGTAATTACAGTCTGCTAAATATGTTTATGAAGTCATGTTCAACTTGCAATAATTAATGTATAAATCAATAAACTCATTGATACCCTTCTATAATGAACTAATAGTATGATGCTAATGTGTATCCTGATGGTGTGTGAAATTGTCATATACCATACTGGCTTACTAACACAAACGACAAGATTGTGTGTACCCTTACCTTGTGTGAAATTATCATATACCATACTGTAACCTCAAGACAATGATAGTATTTTGGCTTACTAACACAAACAACAAGACTGTCATGTTTATGAACTGACTTTATACAATGTTTTTTAACAAATGAATCATCTTGTGTTATGGTTGAAAAGAAATCCTTAGTCAGCTGATAAGAAGCATGCTGTACTCCAATGTAGAATATTATCAGGACTTAGCTCAGCCATTACATTTCATATAAGTAAAGGACACCTGCTCATTGATTCCAATTTCTGCCACCATAATGATTGACTGTTTACAGTCTTGATTATAGATATGTAGATTAGTATACCTAAGAAACATTATTGTAAAATGTGTATTGTACAAATTGAACATTTCATTAGAAAAAACACAACATGTTTATCATGTTAATATCAGTTGACTATATGAGTCAAATGTTAATTTCAGTTGATTACACAGGCCAATTAATATTTCAGTTTACTGTACAGGCTAATTGTTATTTCAGTTTACTGTACAGGCCAATTGTTAATTTCATTTGACCATACAGGCCAATTGTTAATTTTATTTGACTATACAGGCCAATTGTTATTTCATTTGACTATACAGGCCAGTTGTTAATTTCATTTGACTATACAGACCAATTGTTAATTTCAGTTGACTATATAGGCCAAATGTTAATTTCAGTTGGTTACACAGGCCAATTGTTATTTCAGTTTACTATGATGGGCCAATTGTTAATTTCAGTTGACTATTCGGGCCAACAGCAGAACTAGGTTTGCTTTTGCAACAGTGCAGATTTTCATCACCCAGCTTGTCAACCAGCCACCTAGGTTTGTCAACACTCCATACAGGACTACAATTATCTACAATCAGCAGTTGAACAGAATCATTTACCAAGTCACAGCAATTGATCCAGATCTTGTGGTATGTAGTAAATTAATTACCAAGTCACAGTCAATTCAGATCCTGTGGTAAGTAGTAAATTAATTACCAAGTCAGTCAATCCAGATCTTGTGGTATGTAGTGAATTAATTACCAAGTCACAGTCAATTCAGATCCTGTGGTAAATAGTAAATTAATTACCAAGTCACAGTCAATCCAGATCTTGTGGTAAGTAGTAAATTAATTACCAAGTCACAGTCAATCCAGATCTTGTGGTAAGTAGTAAATTTATTACCAAGTCACAGCAATTGATCCAGATTTTGTGGTATGTAGTAAATTAATTACCAAGTCACAGTCAATCCAGATCTTGTGGTAAGTAGTAAATTAATTACCAAGTCACAGTTAATCCAGATCTTGTGGTAAGTAGTAAATTAATTACCAAGTCACAGTCAATCCAGATCTTGTGGTAAGTAGTAAATTAATTACCAAGTCAGTCAATCCTGATCTTGTGGTAAGTAGTAAATTAATTACCAAGTCACAGCAATTGATCCAGATCATGTTGCAAGTAGTAAATTAATTACCAAGTCACAGCCAATTCAGATCCTGTGGTAAGTAGTAAAATAATTACCAAGTCACAATGATCTGAACCTTGTGGTATATATTATAAAAATTTTCAAGTCACAGCCAATGACATGTACTTGTGGCAAGTAATATATTAATTACGAAGTCACAAAAATTGATCCAGATCTTATGGTAAGTTGTATAGGAATACACAGTTATATCCAATGCTGTGTATCTTGTAGTAAGTAGTACAGGAATTGCCAAATCACATCCAGTGAGGCATAGCTTATTGTAAGTAGTATTTTAATTACCAAGTCACATCTAGTGATGCATGTCTTGGTAAGTAGAATATTAATTAACAAGTCAAACCCAATGATCCATATCATCGAGGGCCTCAAGGTAGATTAGTTCTTAGCTAATTGAGTTACCCTCTTTAAATAAAGTAATAATAATAATAATAATAATAATAATAATAATAATAATAATAATAATAATATGGTACATATCATCATAAGAGTTACAATTATATTGGCATTAAATTAAGTGATAAAACCCAACAAGGTTTTATAATTCTGCAAATAATTTTGTCCCAGCAAAGTGAAAATTTAAAAAGAACTTACAGTATTGTGAATTAAATCCTAAATAACCCTAAAAATTCTATCAAAAATCCAAATGTAGAGAGTTCAAAATGAGAGTTCCATTGATGTACTGAATAAATTCCACTATTGAATGTGTTAATATACTAGTAGTCTCGAATGTGCCAGTAGTCTTGATGTATATTTAATTATATAATCCAAAATATCCTTGAATGAAGAATTCCAAAATAATATTTTACTGAAGTTAATTAAGAATTATTAGTTACATAATTCATTTCACACTTACCAACAATAGAATAAATAAATTGACTATGGATTGTTAAAATTGGTACATTTCTAGTACAGACTACTTCTGATTCTACATGCCTTAAACACAGAATCCTTAGGTTAAGAGAGATAACCTCATACTTGATAACCTTTAAGATTTGACTAGGTTTTACTGAATTGACTGTTGATTAACTGTGTTACGACTTTATGGTCTTAAAACTAAGTAAAACAACAGAGCAAAAGCTATCAAGCTTATAAAATTCAACAGATAATTTATATCCTAAGAGTACAAAGTGAAAATTTGGATAGATCTTGCAGTATTGTGAATTAAATCCCTAATAGTCTTAAAGTTTAATCAGATATCCACATCTATAAATTCCAACTGAATTCAGTTGCATTCAAGGTAAGTTTTAATATTGAATGTGTTGGTGTGAATGTAGTCTCAAACATGGCAATGTGCCAATGTTTTGGAATGTAATGATGTACTAACAGTCTTTTTGAAGTATCACCATAACGTAGTTCAAATATTTCTTTTTCTGAATTCACTATAATTCCAAATTAATGTTTCTATCCAAGAATATTATAGATGGGTACATTATTTCTAGTGAATAAGAAGTTGAATAAATATTTTCATCCAATAATAAACTGAAAAATACAATAAGACTGATTCTGCTTCAAGTTAAGGCAAGAAGGTGTAATTTTTATATAAAAAAGACACAATAATAGAACCAGGAAGATGGTAAAAAAAATTCATTTCTAAAACATTCTAATTTGTCAACATGATAAGGTCCATTTTTTAAAAATTATAATAAATAACATTGCAACATCAGGTACAATAGTTTCTTCCATGAGGGAAAATCAATCTCCTTGACATTAAGATAAACATGTTTACATCCATTGATAATAATCCTAATATTTAATCTATTATGTATTATTACAACTCTATGGTTTATAACTAAGTAAGAGAAAAGAGTCAAAACCAACAAATTTTGTAAAATTCAACAAATAATTTATTTACCTAGAATACAAAGTGATAATTTACAATGGACAGTAATACAAATTAAATCCCAAATAGTCCAAAAAATTCTGTCACCAGCCATAATATATAAAGTTCTAATTAAATTCCTGTGGTATTTGAAATAAGATGCAATGCTGCAGATGTTGATGTACAGACTGGTCTACCTTAGATGTCAGGCCAAACATTCTAAATTTCACACACAAAATTAAATTCCGACCATTGGCAAAGTTTTGGTCAAAAAAATGGTTCAATAAAGTACAATTTCCCCTCTGTGTTTTGTAGTGCAACTAGAAGTCCAGATTATTTAGTATCATTGTAGAGCTACTTTAGTATGTGTTAAACGACCTTGATGCTACAGAGGTTATTAGTAGGCTACTACATCCTAATGTGTGGAGTTAATGAGTTAATGTACAAGTGGCCTGAAGTATGATGTGCTAACAGTCTTTTAATGAATCAATCACAGTAATATAATCCAAGATATCCTTGCTTGAATTCACTATAATTCCCAATTATGTCTTTGTCTTTGGACAATGTTCATTAATAAAATACAATTATACATAACATATAATCACAGAGGAAAAATCCCAATGAAAACAAACATTGCAATACAAACTAACAATTAATAACAACTGACTTAATGAATAATAGCAACAAAAAACGAAAACACAGTTGTTACATTCACATCAGGATATTATCTTGTTTTTATTTAGATTTTTCATGTTTGATTCAGTGGAGTTTGTCCAGACGGACTTTACAGGAGTAGTAAGATGCGGTTACCTGTCCATGTTTTTTTCATGCCAAATGCCTACATGATTGATCAGTCTTTTGCTACTTGAGATCATTATGTTCTAAGTGTATCTTCTAAACATTTTAGTTGCTTTTGCTCCAAAACTTTTTAAATCTTCAAATGTATGTTTTACAAGTCAATAGGAAAAATATTTGATAATTCATTACACTTACTGAAAATTGGTTTAACTTGGAAATAAAGACCAGCCGCCTTGTTAACAAAGTCTCACTAGGGTTTGTCAGGTCTGATTCATGTTAATTCCCCCTAGTGATTCTAACATCTAAGAGTTCATTGGAACACTGGGAAACAGTCTTGAATTTGTGCTACTTTATTGTTTGTAATGGGAAATGACCTATTGTTTACTTAAACATCTTATTTTTCATTTTTTAAATAGTAGTTACCAAACTTTTTAGTTCCAAATCAGGAAGTCTTAGATGTCACAAGAGGCAGTGTTGTGTGTAACTAAATTTTACTGCTAAAGGACAAATTTTAGAATTATTCTGTCAGAGTTTAATGTATTTAATATTTTCTCTTTGTCATCTCTTTCAGGGTCAGATTCGCTATCAGACTGTTGGATATTTCCCGGCAACTGAATATTTCACATTAAATGAGTTGACAGGGGCAATAAATCAAACAGGCATAGTTGCCAATGACCAGTACGGGACATTACTATATGTTGTGAGTATACATTGACCAGTACTGTCTATACTCACTTACAAATCGAGTTCTGCTGCAAACTACACAGACTCAAGTCTCTCATTTCATAATGAGCTGTTGTTATGAATAATCGAGAAAAACCTGTTACACTTGCGTTAAGTGATAGATAATGTGTTGTTGACATCAGGATTCAGCTTATGTTTTAGTATGTATGGCACATTTTCATTTTACACTTATGTGTACTTAAAAATGAAGTATCGCAGTCTTGTTCCTTTCTTTACAAGTTGTAGGGAGACTTAGATAAATCTTGCTGCAATTAAAACTTAGCAAAAATTGTATACCCCAAAAAAATTAAATATGTGTATGATAAGAAACTTGTGGTTATCTGTGAAGTGTTATTGTATCTGAAAATTGCAATGAAACTCAATTGTATGTATATTTCCTTGCATCAGTGAGACTTGATTATATGTATTTTTCCTTGCATCAATGAGACTTGATTATATGTCTATTTCCTTGCATCAATGAGACTTGATTATATGTCTATTTCCTTGCATCAATGAGACTTGATTATATGTCTATTTCCTTGCATCAATGAGACTTGATTATATGCCTATTTCCTTGCATCAGTGAGACTTGATTATATGTCTATTTCCTTGCATCACAGTAGTTTTTGCTATATCATATATTTCTTAAGAAGCATTGGGGGGTAACATGTTCAATGGAGGAGTGGGTGCCATGTTAAACTTAAATTTCCATTCAGCTAATCTGACCATTATTGATGTTCTGTCATGTTACACATTGTATTCCATAAAATGATTTGTCTATTACTAGATGTTCTGTCATGTTAAACAATATATTTCATTCAAATGATTTGTCTATTACTTGATGTTCTGTCATGTTACACATTGTATTCTATTCAAATGATTTGTCTATTACTTGATGTTTTGTCATGTTACACATTGTATTCCATTCAAATGATTTGTCTATTACTTGATGTTCTGTCATGTTTCACATTGTATTCCATTCAAATGATTTGTCTATTACTTGCTCTTCTCTTAAACTTCCTTTTGGAAATCCAAAGAATTTGAATTTTTTTCTAATATATTTGGTAACCATGTACAAGGAAGGTATTGTTTTTGCTTTTCTTCTCTTTGGTCCTAGTTAGAGAGTGGGATGGAGATATCACATGTAGAATAATTTAAATACAGTGACTTCTTACACTTGACAGAGGGAAGACTTGCACAGATAATGCAGGTAGAAATGTGTGATATAACTGACTTTAGTGTGTAAATACACAGATAATGCAGGTAGAAATGTAGAATATAACTGACTTAAGTGTATAATTACACAGATAATGCAGGTAGAAATGTGGAATATAACTGACTTAAGTGTATAATTACACAAATAATTCAGGTAGAAATGTGGGATAAACTGACTTAAGTGTATAATTACACAGATAATGCAGGTAGAAATGTGGGATATAACTGACTTAAGTGTGTCATTACACAGATAATTCAGCTAGAAATATAGGATATAACTGACTTAAGTGTATAATTACACAAATAATTCAGGTAGAAATGTGGGATAAACTGACATAAGTGTATAATTACAGAGCAGTGTAGGGGTGGAGATATTTGCTAAAGATTGTAAATTAAAAACTGATGTTCTAAATGGAAAATGTTATAAATTGTAGGTATCAATTTGCAAACCAGATAAGTTTATTTCAGTGACCTTGGCATTTTTGTGGTTAAAGATAGCTGAAACCATCATTCAACACCAGTAGGCAGTCTCATTATGATACCTTCCATAACATGACATGTTTTTGCTGAAAATGTGATTTGTGTTACTCCCAAATCCCAAAACTGATGTGTTTTTTTCAGCAATCTTTATGATGAAAAACTACCTCAGCATTTGCCTATAGATATGATGCTTGTATAAATAGCAAAGTCATATTTAGAGCTCAAAAAAAATATCATTGGAAGAGTTTGTACAGATAATTGCCATAACAGTTAAAAAAATGTGTTCAGGTATAAACAACCATCATTAAACATATTACATAATTGGCTGGCAATACCTACAGTGATGTGTTAAGTAACTTTGGAGATTATTGTGGGGATCCCATTGTGCTAATTTGCATAGGTAAAGATTACATCTTAGAACAAACCAATTCTTTTAAGTTATATGTAAATCAAAGAGATGTGTTAATGAGCAAAAGTTAATGAACATCAATACCTTGATTGAGAATTTTGAGGGCATCTCTATACTAAAGATCATTTACAATTTTATGAGCAGCATCAACATTTTATTCAAATTGGATTTTACTCCAAATACTCAACACAAAACTTGATTATTTTATTTGTCAGAAATTGTGTTCAAGTGTCATTCAAGGTTTAAAACAAAATGTCCAAATGCTTTTCATGTGATTCATAAAGCAATTAGCTATCAGCAAAGGAATTAGCTATCAGCAAAACTAAATTTCAGTGCCCTTGATTGACAAAGTTTGACTTTGTGAAACAGGGAGCATTTGATTATTGGTGTAGACACAATATTAACATTACTTAATATGTAATTTATGACATCCATCACCATAGCAACATCACTTGTATGCAACATTGGAATAAACCAAACAAATTTAACATACAATGTCTGCAGTGTGTCAGTTTATAGTGTGATGTTTTGTCATTGTGTGATATCATATAGCACAATATGTGAGGTCATGATGTATAATGTAATGCTAAGATCATTTGATGTATAAGCCCCCAAGAGTTCCAGCCCCAAGAGTTCTGAGTCTTTCTTAATCTGTGAACAATGTTTGCTGGAGCATGAGAAAAGAGTTTCAGTCCCAAGAGCACAAAGTCTTTCCTGAATTTTAAGTAAAAAACATTTGATGAAGTATTGGAGAGGAAATTTCATTACCTCTCCCAAGTATTTTAATAAGTGTTTGTACAGCAAATATTTTATAAATGTTATTATTAAATGATAACTTACTAAGTACATAAATTTATGAATTGGAAAACACCCACAATTAGAAATTTATACATTGTATTTCATTAAAATTAAGGATTTTTTTAAAAATGTCAAGCAACATGTGTTTCAACAAAATTATAAGTTAACCAAAATAAAAGCTTTTATTATTTATCCTCCAATATATTACTTTTACCATTCTTTAATATGCAGTTGTTATATGCATATACATTCTTCTTTTTCTTTAGTTACGAATTGCAGCATATGATACAGCAAACCCATCACAGCGAGTGGAAGAAAATGTCCAGATTGAGGTGACCCGCAATCCCAATGCTCCTATTTTCACTGACAACTATTTAATGACAATCAAGGAAACATCGCCAGTTGGAAGTTTTGTCTTTGCAGTCTCAGCCAAGGATGCTGATAATGATACGCTTAGTTACTCCATTATTCCCCGCAGTGCTTCTCTGCCTCACGTAGAAGATTTCTTTTTCATGACAATAAGTGGCCAGATTTACGTGAAGTCAAGTCTTCAGAACAGCGTGGTATCTCAGTATGTCTTCAGTGTTCAGGCTCGTGATAATGGGTATCCTGAAAAGTTTGCCACCGCTACCATCACAATCAACATTGAACGAGATGCAAGTACACCAGCCTGCTCTCGTGTGTTTGAGACATTAATTCCAGTTACCTCCCCAGTCAACTCCTCAGTCCCAGTTCTAAGTATTCAAGCAGTGGATACAGACCTAAAGGTAATTTTATTATCGCATTTGTTTGGATGACAATTTATAGCTATCATAATGTGAGTCACTGTATGAAGCCATTCTAAAACATTCATGAAAGTTACTTTATGGGTAATGTATGAGAGATATACAAATACAAACAAATAGTCCAATGAAAACAGACATACATACATACATACTATGATCTAAAAATCTATGCATCTGTCCATGTCACAATAAAAATCTATACATATGTCCATGTCACTATACAAATCTATACATCTGTCCAAGTCACTATAGAAAGTATACATCTGTCCATGTCACTATAAAAATCTATACATCTGTCCATGTCACTATAAAAATCTATACATCTGTCCATGTCACTATACAAATCTATACATCTGTCCATGTCACTATAAAAATCTAAACTTCTGTCCATGTCACAATGAAAATATATACATCTGTCCATGTCACTATAAAAATCTATACATCTCTCCATGCCACTACAAAAATCTAAACTTCTGTCCGTCACTATAAAAATCTATGCATCTGTCCATGTCACTATAAAAATCTATACATCTGTCCATGTCACTATAAAAATATATAATCTGTCCATGTCACTATAAAAATCTATACATCTGTCCATGTCACTATAACAATCTATACATCTGTCCATGTCACTATAAAAATCAGTACATCTGTCCAAGTCACTATAAACATCTATACATCTGTCCATGTCACTATAAAAATCTATATATCTGTCCATGTCACTATAAAAATCTATACATCTGTCCATGTCACTTTAAAAATCTATACATCTGTCCATGTTACTATAAAAATCTATACATCTGTCCATGTCACTATACAAATCTATACATCTGTCCAAGTCACTATAAAAAGTATACATCTGTCCATGTCACTATAAAAATCTATATATTTGTCCATGTCACTATAAAAATCTATACATCTGTCCATGTCACTATACAAATCTATACATCTGTCCATGTCACTATAAAAATCTAAACTTCTGTCCATGTCACAATAAAAATATATACATCTGTCCATGTCACTATAAAAATTTATACATCTGTCCATGTCACTATAAAAATCTATACATCTCTCCATGCCAATACAAAAATCTAAACTTCTGTCCGTCACTATAAAAATCTATGCATCTGTCCATGTCACTATAAAAATCTATACATCTGTCCATGTCACTATAAAAATATATACATCTGTCCATGTCACTATAAAAATCAGTACATCTGTCCAAGTCACTATAAACATCTATACATCTGTCCATGTCACTATAAAAATCTATATATCTGTCCATGTCACTATAAAAATATATACATCTGTCCATGTCACTTTAAAAATCTATACATCTGTCCATGTTACTATAAAAATTTATACATCTGTCCATGTTACTATAAAAATCTATATATCTGTCCATGTCACTATAAAAATCTATACATCTGTCCATGTCATTAAAAAAATCTATACATCTCTCCATGCCACTACAAAAATCTTAACTTCTGTCTGTCACTATAAAAATCTATGCATCTGTCCATGTCACTATAAAAATATATACATCTGTCCATGTCATTAAAAAAATCTATACATCTCTCCATGCCACTACAAAAATCTTAACTTCTGTATGTCACTATAAAAATCTATGCATCTGTCCATGTCACTATAAAAATATATACATCTGTCCATGTCACTATAAAAATCTATACATCTGTCCATGTCACTATAAAAATCTATACATCTGTCCATGTCACTATAAAAATCTAAACTTCTGTCCATGTCACAATAAAAATATATACATCTGTCCATGTCACTATAAAAATTTATACATCTGTCCATGTCACTATAAAAATCTATACATCTCTCCATGCCAATACAAAAATCTAAACTTCTGTCCGTCACTATAAAAATCTATGCATCTGTCCATGTCACTATAAAAATCTATATATCTGTCCATGTCACTATAAAAATATATACATCTGTCCATGTCACTATAAAAATCAGTACATCTGTCCAAGTCACTATAAACATCTATACATCTGTCCATGTCACTATAAAAATCTATATATCTGTCCAAGTCACTATAAAAATATATACATCTGTCCATGTCACTTTAAAAATCTATACATCTGTCCATGTTACTATAAAAATTTATACATCTGTCCATGTTACTATAAAAATCTATATATCTGTCCATGTCACTATAAAAATCTATACATCTGTCCATGTCATTAAAAAAATCTATACATCTCTCCATGCCACTACAAAAATCTTAACTTCTGTCTGTCACTATAAAAATCTATGTATCTGTCCATGTCACTATAAAAATATATACATCTGTCCATGTCATTAAAAAAATCTATACATCTCTCCATGCCACTACAAAAATCTTAACTTCTGTCTGTCACTATAAAAATCTATGCATCTGTCCATGTCACTATAAAAATATATACATCTGTCCATGTCATTAAAAAAATCTATACATCTCTCCATGCCACTACAAAAATCTTAACTTCTGTCTGTCACTATAAAAATCTATGCATCTGTCCATGTCACTATAAAAATATATACATCTGTCCATGTCACTATAAAAATCTATACATCTGTCCATGTCACTATAAAAATCTATACATCTGTCCATGTCACTATAAAAATATATACATCTGTCCATGTCACTATAAAAATCTATACATCTGTCCATGTCACTATAAAAATCAGTACATCTGTCCAAGTCACTATAAACATCTATACATCTGTCCATGTCACTATAAAAATCTATATATCTGTCCATGTCACTATAAAAATCTATACATCTGTCCATGTCACTATAAAAATCTATTCATCTGTCCATGTCACAATGAAACATACATCTGTCATGTCACTATAAAAAGCTATACATTTGTCCATGTCACTTGTGTGAAAGTAGTATTTAATGAATCCCTTTTTTTCACATACAAGAATGTTTGAATGCCTGTGAACCACATGGAAGCATGTTTAATTCCTGCTTTAAACTTCAACAACTTTGAGCTGGTTTTCTTTGTGTCATCTTCAAGGAAAACTCATTAGAAGCTACTTTGATAAATGACCCTGATGTCACACCATGTGCCTGCTGTTTAAGATGTAAAAATGACCATGATGTAAAATCATGTGCCTGCTATTTAAGATGTAATGATAAATGACCATAATGTCACATCATGTGGCTGCTATTTATAATGTAATGATAAATGACCATAATGTCACATCATGTTACTGCTATTTAAGATGTAATGATAAATGACCATAATGTCACATCACGTGGCTGCTATTTATAATGTAATGATAAATGACCATAATGTCACATCATGTGGCTGCTATTTATAATGTAATGATAAATGACCATAATGTCACATCATGTGGCTGCTATTTATGATGAAACTGGTATCTGCTATTTAAAGTAGCTAGGTTTTCTTTCAAAATGTAGGCCATGGATATAATGCTTCAGAAAGTCAGTTAGAGGCTCTGATATTGATGCAAGCAGCAATGATTTTTGATAATTTATCAAATGTTGGATGATGTAGTGATTTAAACGATGAACCATTAGATTTAGAAGCTTGGGAAGGTTAGTTATATTTGGTCACAGTCAAGATCATCAAGCATCTCAAGAATTGAAAATAATAACACTCCATAAAGAGAAGATTCTTTCTATAGATAACAAATAAGAAAGGTAAAATGGTTAAAATTAATGTTGAATATGCAGGCCTATTTGTATCAAGTCAATGGAACACTGTGTGGTCTGTCAGGTAGTGTGTAAGAGTTATCCCCCATTAATTAATACTTAAAATTGCATCTACACTAGAGGTATTCGGTAAGCATTAACAAATCTATAACCTTTTTGCTTCAGCTTCAGCAAAGATATTTGCATCTGTAGCTGAGAGAATCACAAAATTTAGTTAAAATGACCAAATTTGTTTTGTGCAGAGATGATCTTAGAATCATTTGTAGCAATATACAGTGTGACACCACTCAGTGCATGCTGAAAAGAGAGGTATTTGTGCATGTAATCTGCTATGTTGGTACTGGAATTATGGAAGGGTCTAGTTTCAAAAAAGGACTGAGACTGTATGGGAGCCATTACATACTACAGATAAACAAACATCGCCTGCATCAGCTAATTTCCTGAAACTGTTTTATGTTTATTCATGATGTTATGATTTAGCAAATAAGCATGATGAAATGATTTGACTCAAATGTTTAATATGATTTGACTCACAAGTATAATATGATTTGACTCACAAATATAACATGATTTGACTTGCAAGTATGATATGATTTGACTCACAAATATATGATTTGACTCACATGTATGATTGATTTGACTCACAAGTTTGATATTATTTACTCACTTGTATATGATTTGACTCATCAGTGCATTTGTGTTGTGGTATGGTTTGAGTCATGCTTATGATGATATGATATACTTAATGAGTACAGTGATACAATTTGTCTAATCAGTATATGCTTTGACTAATGAGTATAATATGCTTTGACTAATGAGTATTATTGTATTCACTGAAAGAAATATTGTATTCACTGAAAGAATTATTGTATTCACTGAAAGAATTTTTGTATTCACTGAAAGAATTATTGTATTCACTGAAAGAATTATTGTATTCACTGAAAGAATTATTGTATTCACTGAAAGAATTATTGTATTCACTGACAAAATTATTGTATTCACTGAAAGAATTATTGTATTCACTGAAAAAATTATTGTATTCACTGAAAAAATTATTGTATTCACTGAAAGAATTATTGTATTCACTGAAAAAATTATTGTATTCACTGAAAAATGGATCTGATATTCCCTGCAAGATGCATCTTATGAAAATCCTGGACTTTGATTAAAAATGCTGAACCTTCAGGAAACTTGTTGCAAAGCACATTTGAGCTTTGGATGTTTGAGTGTTGTATGGCTAACTTTTTGCTTCAAGTTTTCTGTAGTTTTAAGTTTCCTAAGGTTGTAGAAAAGAATTTTGTAATAGAGAGGAATCCCTCATCAAATTTTATAGGACTCAAGGAAACCCTTCTCTAAATGGTAGTTGCATTCTAATTCTCCTTAAATAAGAGTTAGATTCTATGGAATTTTTTAAAAATAGTAGTTAGATTCCAGGTAACTGCTCTTTAAGTTGTAATTGGATTCCAAGGAAACTCACTTTAAATGGTACATGGATTCCAGTGAACTTCTACTTAAATGGTAGTTTTATTCCATTAAATTTTAAATGGTAGCTGCACTTTAAGGAACATTGCTTTAAATAGTCATTTGATTCCAAGGCACCCATCTTTAAATGGTAGCTGGATTCCATGTAACATTGCTTTAAATGGTCATTCGATTCCAAGGAACCCATCTTTAAATGGTAGCTGGATTCCAGGTAACATTGCTTTAAATGGTCATTTGAATCCATGGAACCCATCTTTAAATGGTAGCTGGATTCCAGGGAATCGCACTTTAAATTATAGTCTAATTCCATAACTTGCCTGCCACATTATTTACTAAAGCTCAAGATAGAGAGAAAATTCAAACATCTAATGAATTCATTCAGGAGTATCCATCAATGGAGGAGAATAATTAAAAGCTATTGTAACCATTTTACTGCTGACCATTTTACAGACTGGTATCAATCAGCATTAACAATGAGGGTCAATCCTATCAATTTAGACTGGTAACAATCAGCATTAATGATGAGGGTCAATCCTAGCAGTTTAGACTGGTATCAATCAGCATTAATGATGAGGGTCAATCCTAGCAATTTAGACTGGTAACAATCAGCATTAATGATGAGGGTCAATCCTAGCAGTTTAGACTGGTATCAATCAGCATTAACAATGAGGGTCAATCCTAGCAGTTTAGACTGGTATCAATCAGCATTAATGATGAGGGTCAATCCTAGCAATTTAGATTGGTAACAATCAGCATTAACAATGAGGGTCGATCCTAGTAATTTAGACTGGTAACAATCAGCATTAATGATGAGGGTCAATCCTAGCAATTTAGACTTGTATCAATCAGCATTAATAATGAGGGTCAATCCTAGCCATTTAGACTGGTATCAATCAGCATTAACAATGAGGGACAATCCTAGCAGTTTAGACTTGTATCAATCAGCATTAATGATGAGGGTCAATCCTAGCAGTTTAGACTGGTGTCAATCAGCATTAATGATGAGGGTCAATCCTAGCAATTTAGACTGGTAACAATCAGCATTAATGATGAGGGTCAATCCTAGCAATTTAGACTGGTATCAATCAGCATTAATGATGAGGGTCAATCCTAGCAGTTTAGACTGGTATCAATCAGCATTAATAATGAGGGTCAATTCTAGCAATTTAGACTGGTATCAATCAGCATTAATGATGAGGGTCAATCCTAGCAATTTAGACTTGTATCAATCAGCATTAATGATGAGGGTCAATCCTAGCAGTTTAGACTGGTAACAATCAGCATTAATGATGAGGGTCAATCCTAGCAATTTAGACTGGTATCAATCAGCATTAATGATGAGGGTCAATCCTAGCAGTTTAGACTAGTAACAATCAGCATTAATGATGAGGGTCAATCCTAGCAATTTAGACTGGTATCAATCAGCATTAATGAAGAGGGTCAATCCTAGCAATTTCGACTGGTAACAATCAGTATTAATAATGAGGGTCAATCCTAGCAATTTAGACTGGTAACAATCAGCATTAATGATGAGGGTCAATCCTAGCAATTTAGACTTGTATCAATCAGCATTAATGATGAGGGTCAATCCTAGCAATTTAGACTAGTAACAATCAGCATTAATGATGAGGGTCAATCCTAGCAGTTTAGACTGGTATCAATCAGCATTAACAATGAGGGTCAATCGTAGCAATTTAGACTGGTATCAATCAGCATTAATGATGAGGGTCAATCCTAGCAATTTACACTGGTAGCAATCTGCATTAATGATGAGGGTCAAACCTAGCAATTTAGACTTGTATCAATCAGCATTAACAATGAGGGTCAATCCTAGCAATTTAGACTTGTATCAATCAGCATTAATAATGAGGGTCAATCCTAGCCATTTAGACTGGTATCAATCAGCATTAACAATGAGGGACAATCCTAGCAGTTTAGACTGGTATCAATCAGCATTAATGATGAGGGTCAATCCTAGCAGTTTAGACTGGTGTCAATCAGCATTAATGATGAGGGTCAATCCTAGCAATTTAGACTGGTAACAATCTGCATTAATGATGAGGGTCAATCCTAGCAATTTAGACTGGTATCAATCAGCATTAATGATGAGGGTCAATCCTAGCAGTTTAGACTGGTATCAATCAGCATTAATAATGAGGGTCAATTCTAGCAATTTAGACTGGTATCAATCAGCATTAATGATGAGGGTCAATCCTAGCAATTTAGACTTGTATCAATCAGCATTAATGATGAGGGTCAATCCTAGCAGTTTAGACTGGTAACAATCAGCATTAATGATGAGGGTCAATCCTAGCAATTTAGACTGGTATCAATCAGCATTAATGATGAGGGTCAATCCTAGCAGTTTAGACTAGTAACAATCAGCATTAATGATGAGGGTCAATCCTAGCAATTTAGACTGGTATCAATCAGCATTAATGAAGAGGGTCAATCCTAGCAATTTAGACTGGTAACAATCAGTATTAATAATGAGGGTCAATCCTAGCAATTTAGACTGGTAACAATCAGCATTATTGATGAGGGTCAATCCTAGCAATTTAGACTTGTATCAATCAGCATTAATGATGAGGGTCAATCCTAGCAATTTAGACTAGTAACAATCAGCATTAATGATGAGGGTCAATCTTAGCAGTTTAGACTGGTATCAATCAGCATTAACAATGAGGGTCAATCGTAGCAATTTAGACTGGTATCAATCAGCATTAATGATGAGGGTCAATCCTAGCAATTTACACTGGTAGCAATCTGCATTAATGATGAGGGTCAAACCTAGCAATTTAGACTTGTATCAATCAGCATTCACAATGAGGGTCAATCCTAGCAATTTAGACTGGTAACAATCTGCATTAATGATGAGGGTCAATCCTAGCAGTTTAGACTGGTATCAATCAGCATTATAGATGAGGATCACTCCTAGCAATTTAGACTTGTATCAATCAGCATAAATGATGAGGGTCAATCCTAGCAATTTAGACTGGTATCAATCAGCATTAATGATGAGGGTCAATCCTAGCAATTTAGACTGGTAACATTCAGCATTAACAATGAGGGTCAATCCTAGTAATTTAGACTGGTAACAATCAGCATTAATGATGAGGGTCAATCCTAGCAATTTAGACTGGTATCAATCAGCATTAATAATGAGGGTCAATCTAAGCCATTTAGACTGGTATCAATCAGCAATTACAATGAGGGACAATCCTAGCAGTTTAGACTGGTGTCAATCAGCATTAATGATGAGGGTTAATCCTAGCAATTTAGACTGGTATCAATCAGCATTAATGATGAGGTCAATCCTAACAATTTAGACTGGTATCAATCAGCATTAATGATGAGGGTCAATCCTAGCAATTTAGACTGGTAACAATCAGCAATAATGATGAGGGTCAATCCTAGCAATTTAGACTGGTATCAATCAGCATTAATGATGAGGGTGAATCCTAGCAGTTTAGACTGGTATCAATAAGCATTAATGATGAGGGTCAATCCTAGCAATTTAGACAGGTATCAATCAGCATTAATAATGAGGGTCAATCCTAGCAATTTAGACTGGTATCAATCAGCATTAATGATGAGGGTCAATCCTAGCAGTTTAAACTGGTATCAATCAGCATTAATAATGAGGGTCAATTCTAGCAATTTAGACTGGTATCAATCAGCATTAATGATGAGGGTCAATCCTAGCAATTTAGACTGGTATCAATCAGCATTAATGATGAGGGTCAATCCTAGCAGTTTAGACTGGTAACAATCAGCATAAATGATGAGGGTCAATCCTAGCAATTTAGACTGGTATCAATCAGCATTAATGATGACGGTCAATCCTAGCAGTTTAGACTAGTAACAATCAGCATTAATGATGAGGGTCAATCCTAGCAATTTAGACTGGTATCAATCAGCATTAATGAAGAGGGTCAATCCTAGCAATTTCGACTGGTAACAATCAGTATTAATAATGAGGGTCAATCCTAGCAATTTAGATTGGTAACAATCAGCATTAATGATGAGGGTCAAACCTAGCAATTTAGACTTGTATCAATCAGCATTAATGATGAGGGTCAATCCTAGCAATTTAGACTGGTAACAATCTGCATTAATGATGAGGGTCAATCCTAGCAATTTAGACTGGTATCAATCAGCATTATAGATGAGGATCACTCCTAGCAATTTAGACTTGTATCAATCAACATAAATGATGAGGGTCAATCCTAGCAATTTAGACTGGTATCAATCAGCATTAATGATGAGGGTCAATCCTAGCAATTTAGACTGGTAACAATCAGCATTAACAATGAGGGTTGATCCTAGTAATTTAGACTGGTAACAATCAGCATTAATGATGAGGGTCAATCCTAGCAATTTAGACTGGTATCAATCAGCATTAATGATGAGGGTCAATCATAGCCATTTAGACTGGTATCAATCAGCAATTACAATGAGGGACAATCCTAGCAGTTTAGACTGGTGTCAATCAGCATTAATGATGAGGGTCAATTCTAGCAATTTAGACTGGTATCAATCAGCATTAATGATGAGGGTCAATCCTAATAATTTCAACTGGTAACAATCAGCATTAATGATGAGGGTCAATCCTAGCAATTTAGACTGGTATCAATCAGCATTAATGATGAGGGTCAATCCTAGCAATTTCGACTGGTAACAATCAGCATTAATGATGAGGGTCAATCCTAGCAATTTAGACTGGTCTCAATCAGCATTAATGATGAGTTTCAATCCTAGCAATTTAGACTGGTAACAATCAGCATTAATGATGAGGGTCAATCCTAGCAATTTAGACTTGTATCAATCAGCATTAATGATGAGGGTCAATCCTAGCAATTTAGACTAGTAACAAGCAGCATTAATGATGAGGGTCAATCCTAGCAGTTTTGACTGGTATCAATCAGCATTAACAATGAGGGTCAATCCTAGCAATTTAGACTGGTATCAATCAGCATTAATGATGAGGGTCAATCATAGCCATTTAGACTGGTATCAATCAGCAATTACAATGAGGGTCAATCCTAGCAGTTTAGACTGGTGTCAATCAGCATTAATGATGAGGGTCAATTCTAGCAATTTAGACTGGTATTAATCAGCATTAATGATGAGGGTCAATCCTAGCAATTTAGACAGGTATCAATCAGCATTAATGATGAGGGTCAATCCTAGCAGTTTAGACTGGTAGCAATCAGCATTAATGATGAGGGTCAATCCTAGCAATTTAGACTGGTATCAATCAGCATTAATGAAGAGGGTCAATCCTAGCAATTTCGGCTGGTAACAATCAGTATTAATAATGAGGGTCAATCCTAGCAATTTAGACTGGTAACAATCAGCATTAATGATGAGGGTCAATCCTAGCAATTTAGACTTGTATCAATCAGCATTAATGATGAGGGTCAATCCTAGCAATTTAGACTAGTAACAAGCAGCATTAATGATGAGGGTCAATCCTAGCAGTTTTGACTGGTATCAATCAGCATTAACAATGAGGGTCAATCCTAGCAATTTAGACTGGTATCAATCAGCATTAATGATGAGGGTCAATCCTAGCAATTTAGACTGGTAGCAATCAGCATTAATGATGAGGGTCAAACCTAGCAATTTAGACTGGTATCAATCAGCATTAATGATGAGGGTCAATCCTAGCAATTTAGACTGGTAACAATCTGCATTAATGATGAGGGTCAATCGTAGCAATTTAGACTGGTATCAATCAGCATTATAGATGAGGATCACTCCTAGCAATTTAGACTTGTATCAATCAGCATAAATGATGAGGGTCAATCCTAGCAATTTAGACTGGTAACAATCAGCATTAACAATGAGGGTTGATCCTAGTAATTTAGACTGGTAACAATCAGCATTAATGATGAGGGTCAATCCTAGCAATTTAGACTGGTATCAATCAGCATTAATGATGAGGGTCAATCCTAGCCATTTAGACTGGTATCAATCAGCAATTACAATGAGGGACAATCCTAGCAGTTTAGACTGGTGTCAATCAGCATTAATGATGAGGGTCAATTCTAGCAATTTAGACTGGTATCAATCAGCATTAATGATGAGGGTCAATCCTAATAATTTCAACTGGTAACAATCAGCATTAATGATGAGGGTCAATCCTAGCAATTTAGACTGGTATCAATCAGCATTAATGATGAGGGTCAATCCTAGCAATTTAGACTGGTAACAATCAGCATTAATGATGAGGGTCAATCCTAGCAATTTAGACTGGTCTCAATCAGCATTAATGATGAGGTTCAATCCTAGCAGTTTAGACTGGTATCAATCAGCATTAATGATGAGGGTCAATTCTAGCAATTTAGACTGGTATCAATCAGCATTAATGATGAGGGTCAATCCTAGCAGTTTAGACTGGTATTAATCAGCATTAATAATGAGGGTCAATCCTAGCAATTTAGACAGGTATCAATCAGCATTAATGATGAGGGTCAATCCTAGCAGTTTAGACTGGTAACAATCAGCATTAATGATGAGGGTCAATCCTAGCAATTTAGACTGGTATCAATCAGCATTAATGAAGAGGGTCAATCCTAGCAATTTCGACTGGTAACAATCAGTATTAATAATGAGGGTCAATCCTAGCAATTTAGACTGGTAACAATCAGCATTAATGATGAGGGTCAATCCTAGCAATTTAGACTTGTATCAATCAGCATTAATGATGAGGGTCAATCCTAGCAATTTAGACTAGTAACAAGCAGCATTAATGATGAGGGTCAATCCTAGCAGTTTTGATTGGTATCAATCAGCATTAACAATGAGGGTCAATCCTAGCAATTTAGACTGGTATCAATCAGCATTAATGATGAGGGTCAATCCTAGCAATTTAGACTGGTAACAATCAGCATTAATGATGAGGGTCAATCCTAGCAATTTAGACTGGTAGCAATCTGCATTAATGATGAGGGTCAAACCTAGCAATTTAGACTTGTATCAATCAGCATTAATGATGAGGGTCAATTCTTGCAATTTAAACTGGTATCAATCAGCATTAATGATGAGGGTCAATCCTAGCAATTTAGACTGATGTCAATCTGCATTAATGATGAGGGTCAATACTAGCAATTTAGACTGGTATCAATCAGCATTATAGATGAGGATCACTCCTAGCAATTTAGACTTGTATCAATCAGCATTAATGATGAGGGTCAATCCTAGCAATTTAGACTGGTATCAATCAGCAATAATGATGAGGGTCAATCCTAGCAGTTTAGACTGGTATCAATCAGCATTAATGATGAGGGTCACTCTAAGCAATTTAGACTGGTATCAATCAGCATTAATGATGAGGATCAATCCTAGCAGTTTAGACTGGTATCAATCAGCATTAACAATGAGGGTCAATCCTAGCAGTTTAGACTGGTATCAATCAGCATTAACAATGAGGGTATACCTAGCAATTTAAGAATTATAAATATGGGCTTTAGATTTCTGAAACATAACCATTATTTTTGTCAAATATCTACCTTATTGTTTGATAGAAAGCCAGACTTCACCCACAAAACCAACTAAACACAAAAACTAAATTTCACTCAAAATATAAACATTTTGATTTCTTAATGGTACAATTACAAAATCTCTAGGTTAAATTATTATTCTTTGCTTTTCATATCTGCACAGTTTTTATATTGTTGAACCCCAAGGATATTGATATCTCAGGTCTGAGTTCAGTTTTTGCTTAGATTTTTCTGGTTACACACCCTACGGATCAGACCTTGTGGCTGTATGGCCTGGTGTTACACTCTATAAGTCAGGCCACATTACTTTAGGGCCTGTAGTTACACCCTACAAGTAAGGCCACATTGCTTTTGGACCTGGTGTCACACCTTACAAGTAAGGCCACATTGCTTTTGGGCCTGGTGTCACACCTTACAAGTAAGGCCACATTGCTTTTGGGTCTGGTGTCACACCTTACACAAGTAAGGCCACATTGCTTTTGGGCCTGGTGTCACACCTTGCAAGAATGATCATGTGGCTGTAGTACCTTATGTCACACCTTACAAGTTTTTGTCTTTTAAAGGGATCTTTTTACTAATTTCTGTTTTAAAGCTTGTGATTTTCAGCTCTTTTCAAACTTAGCTGAATTTATAGCAGTTTAGAAAAATCACTCTTACTATGGTGTAGTGAGACTTGTGCAAGTCAAATTTGTCTCAGGAATTTTTATTACAGTTTACTTATTGCTGTGTTTCTAGATGGTTTAGATTTACTGTAAATAAGAAAAATCTTATTTGTGATGTTTGCAGGGTAGTATTGTGTACACTGTAAATAACAAAAATCTTATTTGTGATGTTTGCATGGTAGTATTGTGTTCACTGTAAATAACAAAAATCTTATCCTTGATGTTTTTGCAGGGTAGTCTGGTATATACTCTGGTTGGAGATGGATCTGCTTTTTCTTTGTTTGAAGTCCGGCCAGGCGGAGGCATTTTTATCAAGAAGTCACTCAGCCAGGATGGCCTGTCACAGTATTATGTAAGTGTTAAGACATAGAACTGATTTGGCTTGGTCTGATTTCAGATTTTTGTGGTGTGCTATTTAATGTTGTAGTATGCTGTATAGTATTGAAACATGCTATTTAGTGTTTTAGTGTGCTATTTAGTGTTGTAGTGTTGCAGCATGCTAGTGTTGTAGTGTTGTAGCATGCTATTTAGTGCTGTACCATGCTATTTAGTGTTGCAGCATGCTATATAGTGTTGTAGTATGTTTTATTATTATTATATCATCTTATTTAGTGTTGTAGTTTTGTAGTATGCTGTTTAGTATTGTAGTATGCAATTTAGTGTTGCAGTAGTGTCATATGCTATTTAGTGTTGTCATGATGTAGTATGCTATTTAATGTTGTAGTGTTGTGACATGCTATTTAGTGTTGTAGTATACCATTTAGTATTGTAGTAGTGCTGTAGTTTGCTAGCTAGTGTTTAGTGTTGTAGCATTCTATTTAGTGTTGTAGTATGCTGTTTAGTGTTGTATTGATATAGTACAATATTTGGTGTTGTAGTGTTTTAGTATGATTTTTGTTGTATGCTATTTAATGATGAGTATACTATTTAGTATTGTAGTATGCTATTTAGTGTTGTAGTTTGCTATTTAGTGTAATAGTGTGCTATTTAGTGTTGTAGTAGTATTATAGTATGCAATTTAGTGTAATAGTGTGCTATTTAGTGTTGTAGCATGCAATTTAGTATTGCATCATGCTATTTAGTATCATGTGCTATTTAGTGTTATATGCTATTTAGTGTTGTGGCATGCTATTTAGCAGTTTAGTATGCTGATTAGTGTTGTCAATCTTTCACCTTTCCTTAATGTGGAGAAGACTTTAGTCAAATATGAGGTCCTTTATAGTACATCGAGATGAAGTGCTACTACATAGTAGAGTTGAATGCCGTGAGGATTGCCTCTGCTCGAATGGATGGAAACAGAGGGTATAAACAGAATTAAAGGAATTTATGTGCAAAATAATGGAAAAGGACTGATACAGATACTGAATGGTAATTATAACATGATATGGTTAACGACACAGAATGGAAATGAACTAGAGCCAAGCAGTTTTACTAAAACTACAGAAAGTCTTGCAAGTAGAACATAAACAATTATAAGAATGTATGATAGACAATTGTTTTAAAGTGAAGAAAATATAGAATAGAACTTGTTGCAGAAATGAGAGATACTTATACTAAGAGGATAGTTATAATTATGACTGTAGGCCTACAGACAGATACTAGACAAAATTGACTGCTCACTTTTCTTTGACTATCTTTGCTATGGCTGTTTTTATAATAAATAAATTCCATCAGCATATAAATTAAATTTTTGGAAATATTAGTGCTATGAATTTTCATAACGTGAAATGAAAAATTAAATAGGTAAATATAAATTTCAGTCATTAACTATTTTCGCTATAGCCAATAACTTTATGATGAAATTACTAATGAGAGATTTAACCTTTAAATAATTTATATGTATTTATTTGCTGTAACTTGCATCAATAACTATTTCTATTTTTGCTATAGCTATGAACTTTATAATAAAGTATATAGATTTAGAAATATTAATATTTAAATTCAAAGTAAAACATTCCTAGAAAATACTACTGCATTAATTTGATTAATATAACTTTTCATAATGTGAAATAAAGAATTAAACTTTAAATAATTTAGATGTATCTATTTACTATAACAAGAACTTGCTTCAATAAGTAGGATTTTCTAAATTATATAAGATGTGAACTTATTTGAAGTAGGGGAAACATGCAGCACGTGCACATTGTGCTCACTATTGAGAGTACAGGTCGTGCACATGTGGCATAAGATACTGTATATTTGAATTTGTGATTAGCAGCTCATGTTATTGTATCTAGATTAGTTTAAAAGCTAAAATTTCTACTTCTCTTTTTTTAAAACATATTACAGAAAGAAAACTATGAAAATTAAAAAGATGAAAATAACAAATTTGAATGGTGTACTTACCCTATCTCAAAATTAATAAAATCTAAATTATTTTTTTTTTAAAAAAGTAACACAACTACACATACATATTGAAGAAACATGAATACATAAAAACCCTTCAAATTTTCAATCTAGGGGTCCCTCAGATGATGTAATTCTGAGAGGGACCATGCCAATAAATTTTGTGTTGTAGTGTTGTAGCAAGCTATTTAATGTTGTAGTAGTGTTGTAGTAAGATATCTAGTGTTGAAGTGTGCTGTTTAGTGTTGTAGTATGCAATTTAGTGTTGTAGCATGCTATTTAGTATTTTAGTATCCTTTTTAGTATTGTAGTATGCTATTTAATGTTGCAGTGTTGTAGTAAGCTATCTAGTGTTGTAGTAGTATGCTATTTAGTGTTGTAATATGCTATTTAATGTTGCAGTGTTGTAGTAAGCTATCTAGTGTTGTAGTAATATGCTATTTAGTGTTGTCATTTGCTATTTAATGTTGCAGTGTTGTAGTAAGCTCTCTAGTGTTGTAGTAGTGTTGTAGTATGATATTTAGTGTTGAAACAGTAGGAGTAAATTACCTTTGCTTCAACATGATTTTTCATAATGTATTTTCATTCTGCCATTTTGGATAGTGCACCAATTGTTTTATGATTTAAGATACAGAGTCATTTAATATCCAAGATGTTTGCTGAAAATGGGGCCAGGATCTTTATTAATGAAAGATCAAACAGATTAAAGGGATTGAACTTAATGGCCAACTAGAAACATCTGGAATTTATTTGTTAATGAAATACTTGAAGACTTAAAGCCACACTGAAGTCTAAGCCTAATTTAAAATTAACCAATCATATGAATTAAGTCTAAATTTGACTCAATGATTAACCACTCACATGAATTAAGTCTAAACTTGACTCTATGATTGACCAATCAAATGAATTATATCTAAATTTGACTCAGTAATTGACCAGTCAAACTAAATCAAGATTTGGCTCAATGTTTGACCAATCAAATGAATTAAATTTTTACTTGACTCTGAGACTGACCTGAATATTATGTAATGTATCTGAGATTTACATCACTGAAAGTAAGGCCTTATATTTTGGTGACTTTTTGTACCTAATTTTGTTTTCATTGTCTTGCATTTAGCTTGTCATCAATGTGTATGACTCCTACTTTCCCAACAATGTGGGAGTGTGTAATGCTGTAATTAACGTCAACAGGAACCCAAGCCCACCAGTATTCTCCCCTTCTGGCTATCAGCAAGCTGTGAGTGAATACTACCCTCTTGGTACCTCAATACTCATGGTAACGGCCGCAGATGCTGATGGGGTAAGTTTTGCTTCTAGATTTTGCAAAGTCAAGTTCTATATTTTTGTGAGCTTATCTGTATATACTGACAGTTTTTTTTTATAGTATATACTGACAGTTTTTATAGTATATACTGACAGATTTTATAGTATATACTGACAGTTTTTAGCTCCACTAGTCATTCATGGTTTAGATGACCTTGAAAATTTCATGAATTTTGAAAATGCTGGTTATACCCTTGCAAAGTCTTTAAATAATGTTGTAAATATTTTTTGCATTTTCTCCCTGAATTTATCTGAGGGAATACAAAATGTTAAAATAGAATAAATATATCAATTTTTAAATTATAATTATTTTTCTTTATCTAGTTTTTAAAAAAAAAGAATACATGAATATTATGCCATGTATCAAATGACATATGACATGGAATAGCATACCTTTGCTGTAGTACGCTGTTAATTATGTCTTTTTTTATTCAACTTTGTATATGTTTACACATGGATAAAGAAAACAAACATATGGAAAAAATTAAATTTCATTTTAAAAAATACTCCATGTAACCTGTTTGAAGCTACTTAAAAGTCCTTGAAAATTAACTTTCAGAGACTGTTTTCAGGGACTATACAAAATGTTTCATTAACCAGAAGAGTTTATGTGCAAGTCTTTTTATTCGTCCCACTATGTTTTTGCCATTGACCTTTTAGAAGGTCATATAAGCATATCGTTTTTACTAAATAAGAATTTTGCTGATCACAAATATTGTAACCATCTTGAAAACCAACATTGTAACCATCTTGAAAACCAACATTGTAACCATCTTGAAAACCAACATTGTAACCATCTTGAAAACCAACACTTTAACCATCTTGAAAACCAACACTTTAACCATCTTGATAACCATTTAAAGGCATGGAACTGACTAGAAGACTTCTTGTGAGATCTAGTTGGTCCAAAATAAAAATGAGGCTGATTAGACATTGCTCACCAAAAATCTTTTGATTGCACAAATAATGGAACTGACAGGGTTTCACTAAAATTCTTTCAGTGTGTGTGTGGATCTAACAGGGTCTCACTAAAACTCTAGCAATGTGTGTGGAACAGACAGGGTTTCACTAAAACTCTTGCAATGTTCATGGAACTAACAAGGTTTCACTAAAACTCTAGCAATGTTTATGGAACTGACAGGGTTTCACTTAAACTCTAGCAATGTGTATGGAACTTATAGGGTTTCACTAAAACTCGAGCAATGTGTTTGGAAATGACAGGGTTTTACTTAAACTCTTAGACTAGCAATGTGCATGGAACTGACAGGGTTTCACTAAAACTAGTAAATAAATATATATGGAACTGACAGGGTTTCACTAAAACTCTAGCAATGTTTATGGTTCTTGATAGAATTGTTTTCAGGGTATCATCATTAAGGATGCAAGAAAAACTTCTCAAAGAAGCTGAAAAGTTGACCTTGGAAAGGGTTATTAACATTAGTCAAAGCCATGAATATGCCCAGTATCGGTTACAGACCATGTCTGCATCAGCCAGACCAGAAGTACATTCGACAATTCAAAGACGGGCCAAGACAAAAGAACTACAGCCAAACAAAAAATGGACCATGTCTTCCAAATTGAATGTAAACACTATCTGTGGACACTGGATACAAAGCACATTCAAGCCAGTACAAGTGTCCTGCAAAAGAAAAGACTTGCAATAAGTGTCATAAACTCGATCACTTTGATGAAAGTCTGTAGATCTAAAATGGTCAGTGTGATTAACAATGAATATCAATACCAGGATTTATTTATTGACAGTGTAAAATAGTTGCCAATGGCCAGGAGGTAGGACCTAATTTAGTTCATTGATTTTAAATTGGATACTGGCTCTCAAGTTAACATCATAACCTTGCATATATTCAAAAATCTAGGCATAATGCATCCCATTCAATTTACATTAAACACACTATCTGCATATAATGGCAAATTATTAAATACAATGTGCACAGTCAACAATCTCACACATAAATGCACTGAACATACACACGAACTCCAGTTCTACATTGTTAAAACAAAAGCACCACCTATACCTGGTTTACAGTCTTTTATGGATTTAGTCTTAGTTAAATTTACATACTCTGTTCATAAACAGATGTCAAATTTACAATGTAATAAGAGTACAGCCCTCACTAAATCGGTTATTCTCGAGGAGTATGCCAAAGTATTCAATGGTATAGGTCTTTTCACAGGGAATGTACCATACACATTGAACCCAAGGCCATAGCTGTAGTGTACACTCCATGACAAGTACCTCTTGCACTTCAAGACAGACTCAAAACTGAACTTGATCACATGGAAAATGAAAATATCATTGACCCGGTCACATCACATACAGCATGGCTGAATTCTGTGCTTGTCATAGATAAGCAATCTGGTAAACTAAGGGTATGTTTCGACCCACAAGACCTTAACAGGGCAATTTTACATCCCCATTACCCTATGCACACATTAGTTAATATCCTACCCTAATTAGCAGGTGCAAAATACTTCAACACATTGGATACATGGTCAGGATAATGGGCAGTAAAACTGTCAAGTGACTCTTCATACCTCACAACTTTCAACACCCCTTACAGCCCTTACCATCTCCCATTTGGTTTGAAATCATCTCAAAGGCAGTTCGATGAGAGTTTTGATGGCTCAGGTGGTATTGTTTCGATTTGTGGCGATATGCTAGTTTTTGGAGGAACATGTGATGAACATGACACAAATTTGTGAAATTTTTCAAACGTTTCCTCGAAAAAAGAAATCCTGCTAAATGAGGAGAAACTAGAAGTAGGCATCACAGAAGTACAGTACTTAGGGCAAATTCTGCCAGCAGAAGGTCTCAAACCCTACCATACCAAAGTAGCTGCAGTCAGAGAAATGGAACCATCTTATAACTACTCGTCCAAATTTGCCCCAAAATTGGCAGGTCACAAGTCCATTAAGATAACTGTTAGTGAAAGACGTAGAGTTTTCATGGGACATTCCTCAAATAGACGCATTTCAAAAGGTCAAAGACATAATTACTATAAGCCCTGGACCTGTTCTGTCCTATTTTGACCCTAAGAAACCACAGACTTTGCAAGTTGATTCGTCAAAATATGGGCTTGGTGCTGCCTAATGCAAGATGATAAGCTCGTGGCTTATGCATCAAAATCCTTGACCACAACTGATGCAAGAAAGGTACATGTTTGAACTAACCACTTGTCTCTATAATGAAAACTTCTATGCTACCCTACCATGACTACAATGCATGTTTTTCCCCCTTCCAATTGTCTCTATAATGAAAACAAACAAAAACCTCTATGCTACCCCACCATGACTACAATGCATGTTTTCCCCCTTCCAATTGTCTCTATAATGAAAACAGAAACCTCTATCCTACCCCACCATGACTACAATGCATGTTTTTCCCCCTTCCACTTGTATCTGTAATGAAAACAAAAACCTCTATCCTACCCCACCATGACTACAATGCATGTTTTCCCCCTTCCAATTGTCTCTATAATGAAAACAGAAACCTCTATCCTACCCCACCATGACTACAATGCATATTTTTCCCCCTTCCAATTGTCTCTATAATAAAAACAAACAAAAACCTCTATGCTACCCCACCATGACTACAATGCATATTTTTCCCCCTTCCAACTGTCTCTATAATGAAAACAAACAAAAACCTCTATGCTACCCCACCATGACTACAATGCATGTTTTTCCCCTTCCACTTGTCTCTATAATGAAAACAAACAAAAACCTCTATGCTACCCCACCATGACTACAATGCATATTTTCCCCCTTCCACTTGTCTCTGTAATGAAAACAAAAACCTCTATGCTACCCCACCATGACTACAATGCATGTTTTCCCCCTTCTACTTGTCTCTGTAATTAAAACAAAAACCTCTATGCTACCCCACCATGACTACAATGCATGTTTTCCCCCTTCCACTTGTCTCTGTAATGAAAACAAAAACCTCTATGCTACCCCACCATGACTACAATGCATGTTTTTCCCCTTCCACTTGTCTCTATAATGAAAACAAACAAAAACCTCTATGCTACCCCACCATGACTACAATGCATGTTTTTGCAACTACAGCATTATGACCTAGAGGTAAACCAAGGTAAGAACATACCCATAGCAGATACACTCTTCTGTGTGTTCTTATCTGATACACACCCTATCTTATCTGATGGTATAGATATGCAGGTACATAAGGTGCTATCAGCATTACCTACATCTGACCATAAGAAGGAAGAAGATTCAATCTCTCACTGAACAAGAGCCCCAGCTGGTCATATGGAAACAGGTCATAATTGATCAAAGACAATCGACTATTGGAATTATAGAGATACACTTTCAGTTATAGATGGGTTAATCTTTAAAGGTCATAAAATAGTCATACCACAAGCCCTCAGGCAGAGAACACTAGAAACTGTACAGGACATTTAGGTATTGAAAATTGTCTGCAAAAAGCCAGAGATGTTTTCTTTTGGCCAAGAATCTCAGCTGATATTTCCAATTTAGTGTCAGAATGCTCTATCTGCTTAGAGCGCAGAAGCTCTAACCAAAAGGAACCTCTCATTAATCATGATGTCCCTGAATACCCATGGCAAAAAGTCGCCACAGACCTATTTACATGGGATAATAAAGAGTACATTGTTGTAGTAGATTATTTCAGTCGCTACTTTGAAGTTAAGGCACTCGTTAGCTCAAAAAGTTGCGCTAATATCAGTCACATCAACAGCATTTTCATGCGCTTTGGAATACCAGAAGTCACTGTCAGCAACAATCAAACATGCTATTCTTCCCATGAGTTTTCAAGCTTCATGAAAGAATGGGACTTTGAAAATGTTACATCAAGTCCCACATACCTGCAATTGGCCTAGCAGAGAAAACAGTTCAAACTAAAGAATTCTCTCAAAAGCAAAAGCCGACGGCAAGGAACCACTTATAGGCATATTAGAGTACCGAGTCACTGCTCTTGATATCGGATTCTCACCAGCAGAATTGTTGATGGGAAGACAGCTTAGATCAATTCTCCCAACAACCCGCGAAAAATTAATTCCAAAAACACCTATCACTGAAAGAAAATTATACTTTGTAAAAAGAAAACAAAGGATCATTATGATATAAGTGCAAAACCACTAAAACCACTTAAGGAAGGAAATCAGCTTGAGTTCAATTGAAAGGTTAAGAATGGGAACCTGCCATGTTAACAAGAAAACACAACAAAGTGTTATACACAGTTTGCACCAAAGATGGTACAATTTATCATTGCAATAGACATCAGCTCATGAAAACTAATGAAACATACACCCTACAATGTCATATAAATGCACCCTTTTCTACACTATGTACAGCTGTATCACTCCCAGCCAGGAAATCAATTTCAGAATCAATGGAATCTCAATGTTTCAGCCAAAGTACCCCTGAGCCTGACACAATAATCTCGCACATTTGTCTGCAAAGTGGATGTTACACTTGTTCTTGAATGCTAGTTAAACCAAAGATAATAGTGTCAGTGTAATATCTGTTTCTAAAACCTGTATATATCCTGGATAAGAAACAGTTGTGAAATTTGGCACTCACAGATAAGAGACTCAGCTAATAGAACACTCATTAGTGTAGTACAATGTATGGCTGTGTTGATAAATACTGATGGTGATTCAAGATAAGGACCACCAGTGCATATTAAATAGCTATCAAATAAAAAATGTCATTTTTAGAAAGTGTATAATGCATTCTAAGTCTGTCTCAAAAATGTATATGTAGATCATTGTAATCATGACTATCAAAGATGCACTTGATTTTGATATATTAATTATCATAGGCTTATGATTCATTTAGTTTGTTAAAAGTTTTATTAAAACGTTTCTTTGTAAGAAGAGAGATATAACATTATACATGTGTAACTGACCAATCCGCACTCTCTGTGTATGAGTCATAGTTCCACTGGTACTATCTACAGGTTTCTGTCTCTTTGATAACACTCTGTGCTAAGACCTAATTGTAATTACTTGCATATATTATTGATAGTTAGAACATGGCATCTCAGCTTATGTTGTAACACAATAACACAACAATGAACAAGTAGGAATATATTTTTTTTTCTATAAAACACAGTGTATGGACATAACTGTAGAATAAATTGAATTATCAAACCCAGTCTATGAATATAGCTGTAGAATAAAATGAATTATTAAATCCAGTCTATGGATATAACTGTAGAATAAACTGAATTATCAAACCCAGTCTATGAATATAGCTGTAGAATTAAGGTGGCACTCTACAGTTTCGAATTTAGCATAGGTTTAAAATTTTAAAGAAAAAGAGTTTCCCCGGGTTTCCTCACTAGTTATACTGGTGTTTTAAAAGAGACTTTGTATATCTTAGGTATTGTTCAAAGAACCCTTAATTCCCTTTATTTTGATGTATGATTGATGGGTGTAATATGGGTTAGAGAGTATACAGCTTGACCTTACTGCATATGTGCACCTTTCAAAAAAGTGCTAGCTTTACTTGCTCATTTTCACTTCTCGAACTTCAGAGGTAAATTGTAAAAAAAAGAGCCAATAACCTTTTTTACATTTTATGTATTTGGTAATTCAGTCATTGCACTTTTAGTAGCTGGTATTATCTAGTTTGGCAAAATTCATTTTCCATATTTTAATAGCTGCCAAGAATAGTGTACTTTAGACAAATTTTGGTTGATTTTTGGAGCACAAGGGAGCAGTCATTTTAGTTCGCAGTGTCCTAAGCTCATTTTAAATTTCCAAAAGTACAATATCCAAAGAAATTTCATCCACATTACATGAAGGTAGTATATAGGTATGCCAACATTCTCTCCACTGTGCATGTTTAAAATGCAAACAACTTCACCTTACATACATCACTCTCTCAAAAGTACATAATAACTGGTGAGCGCCACCATAAAGAGTATATAGAAATTATTATTGTATGATTTAGTCTTGATTGTATGGCTGAAATATTTAAGTTGCAAGCATCAAAACAATCCTTTGTAATAATTGTCCTATATTTTCCCCCTCAGAACAGCATTTATTAGAGTCAGAGTCTTAAACCGGTACAGCCCCCCCTCCTTATGATAAAAAGTGAACAATTTTAAAAATGTGCATTGCATTTTGTCAACATAGCAACCAGTGTTATGCTGATAGACAGGAACATGAAACTAACCATATTTATTCCTAAAATGTCAACAATAAATTTTACAGTTATAAAAGGGATATTACAGGTGAGATTCATAAAGGTCAAAGGTCAAAGGGTAAAATATTAACTAATTTTTTGATATGGAAGAAAGCAAATTTGCTTTGTTATCATTTATTTTTTAATTTCATTGCAAATAAATGAAATGAAACATTTTCACTATGTATGTCTGTTATTTATTGCAACATTTTTCAATTTAAGTTGACTTTATTTCTATATTCTAAGACATCTAATTTCCCCATAATGAAGGTCATTACTCACCCAAACATGCCTCATAGCAAAGTAGGTATGCTAGAACAAAAATAAGCATAATTAGCTTTTTTTATGAATAAAATCATTGTTAATGTACCATTTTACTCAGAAGATCATACATAATAATATGAAAATAAGAAAAATAATTTCATATATGTTTATATTTGTTTTTAAGGTGGCGCTCTACAGTTTCGAATTTAGCATAGGGTTAAAATTTTAAAGAAAAAGAGTTTCCCCGGGTTTCTTCACTAGTTATACTGGTGTTTTAAAAGAGACTTTGTATATCTTAGGTATTGCTCAAAGAACCTTTACTTCCCTTTATTTTGATGTATGATTGATGGGTGTAATATGGGTTAGAGAGTATACAGCTTGACCTTACTGCAGATGTGCACCTTTCAAAAAAGTGCTAGCTCTACTTGCTCATTTTCACTTCTCGAACTTCAGAGGTAAATTGTAAAAAAAAGAGCCAATAACTTTTTTTTACATTTTATGTATTTGGTAATTCAGTCATTGCACTTTTAGAAGCTGGTATTATCTAGTTTGGCAAAATTCATTTTCCATATTTTAATAGCTGCCAAGAATAGTGTACTTTAGACAAATTTTGGTTGATTTTTGGAGCACAAGGGAGCAGTCATTTTAGTTCGCAGTGTCCTAAGCTCATTTTTAATTTCCAAAAGAACAATATCCAAAGAAATTTCATCCACATTACATGAAGGTAGTATATAGGTATGCCAACATTCTCTCCACTGTGCATGTTTAAAATGCAAACAACTTCACCTTACATACATCACTCTCTCAAAAGTACATAATAACTGGTGAGCGCAACCAAATTGATTTATTAAATCCAGTCTATGGATATAACTGTAGAATAAACTGAATTATCAAACCCAGTCTATGAATATAGCTGTAGAATAAATTGAATTATTAAATCCAGTCTATGGATATAACTGTAGAATAAACTGAATTATCAAACCCAGTCTATGAATATAGCTGTAAAATAAATTGAATTATTAAATCCAATCTATGAATATAACTGTAGAATAAACTGAATATCAAACCCAGTCTATGAATATAGCTGTAGAATAAATTAAATTATTAAATTCAGTCTATGGATATAACTGTAGAATAAACTGAATTATCAAACCCAGTCTATGAATATAGCTGTAAAATAAATTGAATTATTAAATCCAGTCTATGGATATAACTGTAGAATAAACTGAATTATCAAACCCAGTCTATGAATATAGCTGTAGAATAAATTGAATTATCAAACCCAGTCTATGGATATAACTGTAGAATAAACTGAATTATCAAACCCAGTCTATGAATATAGCTGTAGAATAAACTGAATTATCAAACCCAGTCTATGAATATAGCTGTAAAATAAATTGAATTATTATATCCAGTCTATGGATATAACTGTAGAATAAACTGAATTATCAAACCCAGTCTATGAATATAGCTGTATAATAAATTGAATTATTTAGAATAAACTGAATTATCAAACCCTGTCTATGAATATAGCTGTAGAATAAATTGAATTATTAAGTCCAGTCTTAGGATATAACTGTAGAATTAACTGAATTATCAAATCCAGTCTATGAATATAGCTGTAGAATAAATTGAATTATCAAACCCAGTCTATGGATATGACTGTAGAATAAACTGAATTATCAAACCCATTCTATGAATATAGCTGTAGAATAAATTGAATTATTAAATCCAGTCTATGGATATAACTGTAGAATAAACTGAATTATCAAATCCAGTCTATGAATATAGCTGTAGAATAAATTGAATTATCAAACCCAGACTATGGATATAACTAGAATAAACTGAATTATCAAATCCAGTCTATGAATATAGCTGTAGAATAAATTGAATTATCAAACCCAGTCTATGGATATAACTGTGGAATAAATTGAATTATCAAACCCAGTCTATGGATATAACTGTAGAATAAACTGAATTATCAAAGCCAGTCAGTGGATATAGCTGTATATTTGATGTTAGGTTCAAATGGGTCCAAAGCTATGAAAATTAATTGGTACTGCAGACAGCTTGTGAACATATTAAGTGGTGAAGAAATTCTACAAAAATATATAACAAATTCTTTTCAGGATTTTGTATCCTACAGAATTGTGAATTCTAGTGAGGCCGATGTATATTTTCTGATTTCCTATACAACTGGTGTATTGTCTCTGAAGAAAGAACTACATCCTAACCCTACAAATAGATATGTGGTATGTACATACTTCTTGTGCCATTGAATTTTGTTGTATAATTCTTTTATAATGTAATTGGATCTATACCACTCAATAACACATTGGCAATGATGTTCAGAAACATCAACTGCAGTATAATTTAGAGTACGAGTTAGTGAGACAGACCCTAAATTGTTGTTAAAAGTTGTTGTAGTGGGGGGTGGCAGAATTTTCAGATGTTGTGATGTATTATAAGATATACTTTCTTAGATCAATATTATTCTAATATAAGGTAATATTTAGCTGTATGATCTACATTAATATTAATTTGTTTAAAACTGCTGAAAGGGTTAATTTTTGTTAATTGTTAACATTGAAAAGACATACAGAGTTGGTGTTTCTAACTTTGTTATTAGGACAATGCTGCAAATTAAATCAAAGCGTAGGTTTTTAGAGTGGGTATGTGGTGGACAGCTGATATAATTCTTTCTTTTTTAAGTTAAATTATGATTATTTAAAACATTAATATTTATGATGACTTTTGCATACAATAAAAATATTTTTCTTCCTACAACTTTTAATATACCTGATGTAGTGATGTCTCGTCACTTCAAGTAGAAGTGAATTAATCCTGTTGATCACAGTTATTGGTATAAATCAACTTGCAGATGACTGTGGAAGCAAGTGATAACCATGGTGTCTTATCAAGAACAACACAAGCCACTGTATCCATCAGTGTTGTAAGAAATGCCAGTCCATTCTTTGTGAATGAACCTTACAGCTTTAGCATCTCTGAACGGACAGCAATTGGTACAAGTGTGTTCCGAGTTACTGCCAGTGACTCGGACAGGCAAGGTACCATGATGTACATGATAGTTGGGGATGTTCCAGCTACCAACTACTTCCGTGTCAATGACACTACAGGACAAATATTTGTCAAAGATAATTTGCTACTGGGTATCAACATTGACTACACAGTGAGTATTCTTTCTCATTATCATGAAATTACTGTAAGCACTCATAAATCCACACAGTGAGTATTCTTTCTCATTGTCATGAAATTACTGTAAGCACTCATAAATCCACACAGTGAGTATTCTTTCTCATTGTCATGAAATTACTGTAAGCACTCATAAATCCACACAGTGAGTATTCTTTCTCATTATCATGAAATTACTGTAAGCACTCATAAATCCACACAGTGAGTATTCTTTCTCATTGTCATGAAATTACTGTAAGCACTCATAAATCCACACAGTGAGTATTCTTTCTCATTGTCATGAAATTACTGTAAGCACTCATAAATCCACACAGTGAGTATTCTTTCTCATTGTCATGAAATTACTGCAAGCACTCATAAGTCCAACTGCAACAACACAGACCCTGATCTACCATCACATAATGCAGATAGTCAGGGTCTATGTTGTTTATTCTATTGATTACTCCTAACAGACAGCAGAGACTCAGATCTCCTGGTGCATTATGGGTCTGATGATAGTCGCTGCAGTTTTTATTATCGACTCAACTTACAAAAGACTATATCTTTATATGATAATATTGTTTTCATTTAATTTCTGTGTGCAAGAAAGATAAATGATTATATTAAAGGATACACTGATGTCAAACCACAAACAACATAGACTTGGATCTGCCACTGCATAATAAGCCACAAGATCCGGGTCTGCATTGATTGTTTTACTGATCACACTCTATAGACAAAGATCTACCAGCACATGCAATAGCTGATCTGTGTCTGTGTAGTTCACTATATAACTACTTAAAATTGGTATATACAATAAGAATTTTATGATAGTATCAATGAAAATTGAGACCATATTTCCAATAAGTTTGTTTAGCCTATAGAACAGTTACCTTCAGAAATTTTTCATTAATTTGATTTTCAGATCTGGGTAACATTTTAGCACAAAGGTTTTTGTTTTTTGTTTTTAGAAAACATACAGCCAATTTTCTTTCTGGTTCATTTGCTTCTTCTTTAAAACATTTAAAAATGTTTGTCCTCAGCTCTGATATCTTGTATGAAATAATCAGCTAATAAGAAATACAATAAACTATGAATTCAGTAATTTAAGGGTATCTCACTTTTCTGTTTTTGCCCATCCTCAAAATTTGTTTCTTAGGAGATTCATTGTTCATGGATAGGATCTGATAGTTCCATAGGAGATTCATTGTTCATGGATAGGATCTGATAATGTTCCTTAGGAGATTCATTGTTCAAAGATGGGATCTGATAATGTTCCATAGGAGATTAATTGTTCATGGATGGGATCTGATAATGTTCCATAGGAGATTCATTGTTCATGGATGGGATCTGATAATGTTCCTTAGGAGATTCATTGTTCATAGATGGGATCTGATAATGTTCCATAGGAGACTCATTGTTCATGAATGGGATCTGATAATGTTCATAGGAGATTCATTGTTCATGGATGGGATCTGACAATGTTCCATAGGAGATTCATTTTTCATGGATGGGATCTGATAATGTTCCATAGGAGATTCATTGTTCATGGATGGGATCTGATAATGTTCCTTAGGAGATTCATTGTTCATAGATGGGATCTGATAATGTTCCATAGGAGACTCATTGTTCATGAATGGGATCTGATAATGTTCATAGGAGATTCATTGTTCATGGATGGAATCTGACAATGTTCCATAGGAGATTCATTTTTCATGGATGGGATCTGATAATGTTCCATAGGAGATTCATTGTTCATGGATGGGATCTGATAATGTTCCTTAGGAGATTCATTGTTCATAGATGGGATCTGATAATGTTCCATAGGAGATTCATTGTTCATAGATGGGATCTGATAATGTTCCATAGGAGATTTATTGTTCATGGATGGGATCTGATAATGTTCCTTAGGAGATTCATTGTTCATGGATGGGATCTGATAATGTTCCTTAGGAGATTCATTGTTCAAAGATGGGATCTGATAATGTTCCATAGAAGATTCATTGTTCATGGATGGGATCTGATAATGTTCCTTAGGAGATTCATTGTTCAAAGATGGGATCTGATAATGTTCCATAGAAGATTCATTGTTCATGGATGGGATCTGATAATGTTCCATAGGAGATTCATTGTTCATGGATGGGATCTGATAATGTTCCATAGGAGATTCATTGTTCATGGATGGGATCTGATAATGTTCCTTAGGAGATTCATTGTTCATAGATGGGATCTGATAATGTTCCATAGGAGATTCATTGTTCATAGATGGGATCTGATAATGTTCCATAGGAGATTCATTGTTCATGGATGGGATCTGATAATGTTCCTTAGGAGATTCATTGTTCATGGATGGGATCTGATAATGTTCCTTAGGAGATTCATTGTTCAAAGATGGGATCTGATAATGTTCCATAGAAGATTCATTGTTCATGGATGGGATCTGATAATGTTCCATAGGAGATTCATTGTTCATGGATGGGATCTGATAATGTTCCATAGGAGATTCATTGTTCATGGATGGGATCTGATAATGTTCCTTAGGAGATTCATTGTTCATGGATGGGATCTGATAATGTTCCATAGGAGATTCATTGTTCATGGATGGGATCTGATAATGTTCCTTAGGAGATTCATTGTTCATGGATGGGATCTGATAAGGTTCATAGGAAGATCATTATTCATTGGGATTTTTTTAATTCATGATTTTATAGCAATCACAATATCAATGAAAATATATACTCCTTGATGCATATTGAATTTACAGTATTGAAATGTCACACCTCCAGATTGTTTGTCAATAGTTGTACATAGTTATAAGCAACCTCATAAGAAATTGAATTTTCTTTTATTTTCACAGATTGTTACAATGGCCAAGCATAAATAAGGTGTTGATAGTGTTGTAAAAGTAGACATGATGTTAATAGTGTTTTAACAGTAGACATGATGTTGATAGTGTTGTAACAGTAGACATGATGTTGATAGTGTTGTAACAGTAGACAAGATGTTGATAGTATTGTAACAGCTAAGACATGATGTTGATTGTATTGTAACAGTAGACAATGTGTTGATGGTATTTTAATAGTAGATATGGTGTTGATAAGTACACTTTGATATCAACTGAAAAAAAATTAATTTCTTTGCTCCAGTTACGCATCGCTGCATATGACTCTGCCTTCCCGAGTGACACAGCCATATCCGTGGTACTGATCCAAGTCATTAGAAATGAAAATGGACCAGTTTTCCAGCAGTTACCCTACAACGTACAGCTTGCACAAAGAGCTGTGATGGGACCAATCAATTTCAGAGTTAATGCTACTGATGCTGATGGTGTAAGTAGTCCAATCCTATTGATCATTTAAGACAAAAACTCTGACTTAAAATAAAAATCCATCTTAAGATAAAAACTCAAACTTAAAATAAAACCCCCAATTTAGATTAAAAAAAACAACTTAAGATAACAACCTAACTTATGATGCAAACCCCAAGTTAAGATAAAAACTCCAACTTAAGATAAAAACCCTAACTTTACATTAAAAAAACCTAAGATAAAAACTCTAACTTTAGATTAAAAAAAACCCCCTAACTTAAGATAAAAAAAACACATCTTAAGACCACAAATCAATAAACTAGTTATGCTTGGAAGATGTTGATATAATTAAAGTTTAGTTTTAATAACAATGGAAACAAAAGTTAAGAAATTATGAGCAGTCAATGATTTTATTCCTGTTTTGGTTTTATATGACAACATTACGTCAACATTTTTAGGCTCTTTAACTTTGTTGAGGATATCTCTTAAGTTTCAATTCAGGAAATCTCTGATGCTTGCTCACAATGGTCTTTATCTTTAAAACCAAGCTCTTTATTTTGTGAAGTATTTTATTTTGCTTGGTTGCCTTTGTATTTTTGATCACAATTAAGTCAGTCAAATCAAGGTAGTTTATGTTACATGCACAATAATAGTGATAACAGTGTTAGATTGATCAACTGAAGTGAGTTCACCCAATAAAAATGACCATGGCAGCTAGATTTTAAAAAGGATGGATTTGCATGCTTTTTAATATTTCCTTTATTTCACCTTCTTTATTTAATTCAAAATACATAGTTATGTGATAATTCAAAGGAGGCCAGCGTTTACAACAAATACTTCCACAAATTAGTTATTGAAACATGGTTGGTACTTAAATAGGTTCTCAGAGAAATGCTTGCAGACATAGCTGTTATGGTAGATTGACACATTTTACATTTATATACACATTGCATTTATGACTACATCTCTTAATAAAAATTATTTAATTAGCACTTAAATAATAATGTACTGCTTATACTAGGCATAAATGATATTTTCATATATTGAAATTTCTTTGAATAGCTTTAATTAAGGTATAATAAGAATGTTGTTAGGAAAGAAAATGTAACCAGTTATATGACTACTAATTAAAGCTGATAATTTCAAAATGTTGATTAAAATTTCCAGGTTCTATCTAACATTTTTGACCATAAAACAAGTGATACATCAGCATTTCAGTTACCAATTTTGATCCCAATTTTCCTCAAGTTCAATTAATAGGGATCAATTTGGGAGGGTATTTTCTGTTTAAAAAAAAATAGGATTAATGCCTGACCCTTCATTCAAGAGTTCAAGAAATATCAGGGTACAAGTTGATGAGGGAGTGGTGTATTAGGAAGAAGCTGTTATTCAGTAGGTACTCCCTTGATCCATAAGCTGTTATTCAGTAGGTACTCCCTTGATCGATAAGCTGTTATTCAATAGGTACTCCCTTGATCGATAAGCGATTATTCAGTAGGTACTCCCTTGATCCATTAGCTGTTATTCAGTAGGTACTCCCTTGCTCGATAAGCTGTTATTCAATAGGTACTCCCTTGATCGATAAGCTGTTATTCAGTAGGTACTCCCTTGATCCATAAGCTGTTATTCAGTAGGTACTCCCTTGATCCATAAGCTGTTATTCAGTAGGTACTCCCTTGATCCATAAGCTGTTATTCTGTAGGTACTCCCTTGATCCATAAGCTGTTATTCAGTAGGTACTCCCTTGATCCAGAAGCTGTTTTTCATGGGAATTCCCTTGATCCAGAAGCTGTTTTTAATGGGCATTTCCTTGATCGATAAGGTGTTATTCAAGAACCTTGATCCAGACACTTATTCAATAATTGTTATTCAATAGGCACTCTTGATTCAGAAGATGTTATTTAAAAGGCACTGTCTTGATCCAGAAACTGTCATTCAGTAGGCATACCCTTTCAGAAGCTGTTAGTCAGTGGGTATTTCCTTCATCCAGAAACTGTCATTCAATAGGCATACCCTTTCAGAAGCTGTTAGTCAGTGGGTATTTCCTTCATCCAGAAGCTGTTATTCAGTAAATACTCCTAAGTCCTGAAAACTGGGACAGTTAAGACAGTATTCAAGATGATGAATATACTACAGTATGGGGAGTGCAGGTTTTGAACAAATGTCAATAGGCCAAGGGGTTAAAAGAATCAAAATACTTATTGGATTTGCATCTTTGGATTGGTACATAATTCTATTTGTGGATTTGTACATAATTCCATTATTGGATTTGTACATAATTCCATTATTGGAATTGTACATAATACCATTTGTGGATTTGTACATATTTCCATTATTGGATTTGTACATAATTCCATTTGTGGATTTGCACTTAATTCCATTCTTGGATTTGTACATACTTCCATTTTTGGATTTGTACATAATTCCAAGCAGCAGGGAGGGTGAACCCTACAAATTTTTGCGACAAAATCGATTAAAGCCTCAGAATGCCAAATGGAACCTTCCTACGAAATCTCATATTTCAACCAAAAAAAAATAAAGACCCCATTTTACAAATGGAGCCTTAGCGATTTTGTCGCAAATACATTGTCATAACCACCCTCAAATTGCTGCCATCTACGTCGCAAATATGTTGTCATCTCACCCTCTCTGCTGCTGATTAATACAAATTATTTGTTAGCTTTTCACAAACAGACTAATCGATAATACTTCACCACGTAGATCAATCAAATTATTTGACTGATCGGTGAGTGTAAAATTAATTCTAGTTAGTAAATCATTTTGACATTGCATATAGACTGGATTAGTCGGATTTTCAACAATTAAAAATCCGGGGGGTGCTGTTGGTGCAAATGAATAAAGAATGTAACCTTGTCAGGCTTGATTTGATTGTTCCATATTAATTTGATAACTTCCTTCGATTACATCACACGTTAAATTAAGTGCGATCACTGATGAAATATTCACATTGTTCGGTGCGATATGTCTACCGTCGCCGTCGGGAGAATTATTATAAGTGAGGATAATAGGCTTCGGCTGGCTATCTTTCCATGATTGATAAATTTTATTAAATCCTTCGTCGATGGCAGTTCTGAGTTTTTTTTTTAACTCGGGAATGTTATATCCTGGTAATTTATAATTTTGATTTTCATTTATATTTTTTTTATAATCTTGGGCTGAGCTAGTTTTTGAAATCGGGCTATTTTCATCAGTGAAGAGATTAGTAATCCTCGAATTAAATATTTCCATGTCATCGATGATTTTATTACCCGCGGCGACTACACTAGTAAACTCAGCTTGTGTAAGAAAGCCAGATCTTAACGAGGGTAATAACGACAAAAAATCATTATTCATTCTATCAAGGATGTGATCTTTAATATCTACAAATGTTGGACTTGTTTCATGTATTTCCAGAATTTCACCTTCCTGTGGGATATAATCATTAAAAAATGGAATTCTCCACACATCTTCACCATATTGATTCTTATATCGATATCTTTTTGTGAAGTTTATATCCTCGAATTTTTTATATCCTTTTGATGGATTTTCAGGTCCTATTTCATCAGTGACGTAATCAGATTTTACAGGCTCGGGCGTGGAATTACCAGCACTTCTAGGTGGATCTTCGGGCCATCCTAATACTGTTCTTATTGAACTGTTATAAATATCTACAACATACCCAGGAGAGCCTATTTCAATTGTAGATGATAGTGTTGGTTCATGAACTGTTATCGCAATTTTTGATTCTTTTTTAGTAATGGATTTTATTCTACGTTGTAATTCATTATTAATTTGCTCAATTTGATAGGATCCAGTTGGTATTGAAACAACGTTCCAATCTGGAGTGTCATCTTTTTTATTCCTATATGCAAATACCAGAGAATTATTAGGTCTCTGACCGCCAAATGGAACCGATCTAATATTAGGCCAACTATGATACACTCGTAATTTTGCCAACGCGATTTCCTTTACTGAAACAGGTGAAGGAAAATTCACACTGAATTTAGGGTTTGTTGACGATATTGATATCATGCTTGTTTTCCGCGGAGTGGTATTTTCTGCTATCCGCTGAAGTAGTTGAATCTCTTGCGACATTATTATTATTATTATTTACAATGTCTAATTTTGCAATAGATGAAAAAACGCTAGCGTTTTTAATCGCAGTATCATAAATGCGTATCATCGCGGAGAATTCGTCTTCGGTAATTATCGTATCATCAATCGATGATGACATCAACGAGGATAATTGTGAGTAACCGTTAGATACTGCTTGATGTTTTACTATATAGTCGTTAAGTTTTTCTTGAGAACACGATGATATTTTTTTAGTAATAGCATTTGCAATTCCAGCAAATGTTGTCACCGCGGAAATAGCAATTGGGACAGCAATCGGAGCTACCATTGTTACTGAAGATAGTATAATACCAGCACCGGCCATTATACCAGATACCGAGTATACTGTAACATCAATTGCGGTAATTCTCCTGCGATACTTTTTAATTTTTATTTCATACTCATCAATGAGTGTTTTGAGTTTTGTTAAGAATTCTTTGACGGTATCATAGCGATATTGCGATGATGGAATCATATTATTTTAAAACCTCAAGTGGTTTTTAATTGTTAAAAATTCTAATTTAGATCAGCTACAAACTCCATGTACCATACAAATGATGTCTTATTTAAATTAGGATCATTGCTTGTTATTGTAAACCGTTTGTATTCATCCAGGTCAATAGTCGTTGAAATCACGTTGTTGTATCCATATGAAGTCGATGATGATATATTAAACTGATTCAGTGACACTATTGTTAATCGATAAATACCCGGCTTTGACACAGTGAGAGTTATTGTATTCTTTTTAGGTTCCCAATCTAATGATCCAGAGAGAACTGTGTATATCATATTTATGATATTCCTCTCATGAGGAATCTTTATTTTTTCAAGTAGCGGAAGATTGTCTGTTTTAAATTTTGTAATATCCTCGATAGATTTTTTAATATTACTAATGTTATCTCTAATAATATTAAATCCAGCATCATTAATATTTTTAATATTGGATTTAATTTCATCAAAATTGGATTTAATTTCAGCGAGAGATGGAGAGGTTACCGCTGGTGTTCCAAAAAATTTATTGATAATATTTCTACGAAGGGAAGTATATGTTGTTATATGTTTTTCAAGTTCTTCATTTAAATTTTTTAATGCATCTGTGATTGTAGAAACAAGTACACCTGGTTTGAGTTTTCCATCATTTGAATATAACGCTATTGTATCTTCAACGACGTCACGTCTTCGTATTAAGACATCATCCAATGAAACATTACTAGATTTCAATTTGCCCTGGCGATCTTGAAATACAACTATTTCCCCAGGATCTACACTTGACAAATTTAATGTCTCGGCGATTTCATCTTCGATTATTTTTTTTACACTTTCGACAGCTAATTTACTATCGGTTTCTGTTTTTTTTTATTCTGATAAAGGTCGTCCCCAAATATCAATCATTATACGAAAACGCTACGTTTTTCTAAATCATAACGCTATCGTTTTTGCCATTGCCTGCTAGTATATTCATTAACAACAACTTGTGGTGGTTTCCTTGGAAATTTAGATATCTCTGCAAGGAAGTTTAATACTTCACGACCGCATATCGGTGGATCATTTAACTGTTGTGTTGGTAGCGTGGAATAAAAAATTGGAGATGACTTTGTTATTGTGGATACATATCGCATGAATTCTTTTGGTGGAGCTAATCCATATGAATCAAAATAGACAATTCCACGTGGATCAATTGCATATGCGACCCAATGAGTTCCTTTTCCGCTGCTGTTATCAAGATTGATAATACCCGTTTCATTTTTCATTGGTTTTGACGGTAATTGATCTCTCATGAAAACTCCTCTAAAGTTTTTTATTGATAATGATTTTACAGCATCAATTAAATCAAAATTGGACATTGGTGAAAATCCTAGGGATTTTTCCACTAATAAGCCGTTCCTGGTATTCTTAGGCCCATGCCCTTGTACCAATTGTATGGGGTTCCTGGTAGTCTTAGACCCTTTCCTTTTTTTATAGCCTTTCCCAGTAGCTTTTTTCAGGGCCATTCCTGCAGCAGTACCAACGGCTCCTAACGCTGCCGCCTTCGCAACCGCTGGGGCAGCCGCTGCAATCAATGCTGGAATAGCAGCTAACAGCGGGAATATTTCACCTGATTTTATCATACTGGCGATTGCTGCTTTCGAAAAATCAATTTGAACTCCTCGTTTGTTCTTTAGCGCATCATTGAAATGTTTTATTTGACGATCTGTCAATGATAATTTATGTGCACCACCGGACATTTGAGTGGGTTTCAGCGTTATTGTAGTTCCACATTCTTTAGCCAACTTTGATTTCAATTTCTTGACCTGACCATCAGTCAACTGGACATTAACAATACTATATGTCATTCTATTCTAAAATGTAATTTACACTTTCAAGTGATCTTATTGTGAAAATCCTAACTACATGTTTGGAAAATCAAAGATTTTCCACTGGTGCATCAATAAGTCTCATTCGTCCGCCAACTCCTTCTAACAACATTGATTTATCACTGAGAATGACAGCAACTGCTCTATAATCGGCTATACCAGCAGGGCGTTGTACCCGAGCTTGTAAGTATATATCAACAACAGATTGTCTCATCATGTCAAGATGTTCCAATGAAAAGTAATAAATCGGATAGTGTTTTTCAAAATCAATTTGCGATATTTGCAAACCAGTATCAACATTTTGATCACGACCCATATACGACAATATTCTATGATATACACGTGCTATGTTGTTGTTTTCATAATTAAGATGTACAATCTCTGCTGGCTCTTGTTGTCCGTTTATTCTCAACGAAACTTCACTTACCCCTAATTTATCAAATATCATATGACTAGATAATTGTCGACCCACTCGATTTGCATCCTGTAACGCTATAAAGATATGACGTGGAGCTGAAACACCTTGTTTTGATGCTAAGTGCCATGTAAATGTGCCATTTACATTATCCTGCTTCGTATCAGTCGTTGTTGTTAGCCAACTTAGCAATGATTTTCCACCTGTGTCCATAAACGATAGTAATTCTTGCTCTATTGTAACTGCTGGTGTCAAGACGGGTATCCATAAAGTCAATTTATTTAAAATGACTTTACCATCAGCAACACCATTAGCACGCCAGATTGCATCATTGTCATTTTCCTTTCGCACTAACACGACTGTATGCTTTGCTCCATAGTTGACTTTTCTGACATTTCTACAGAATCCGAATATGTGATGTAACGGAATTGCACATGAAAACCGTCGATGCTGTCCTTTCAATGCTCCTTTTCGTGTTGCAAATCCTAGATTGAAATCATCATTGACCCTTTTTAAAATGTCGAATTCAGCGCCTGGTCTAATTTCACGGTCTGGATTAGCATCGAGTTGTTGTTCAGCTTCTGCAGTAGCTTGCGCAGTTCGTACTTTAACAAACTGATAATGGTTCGGATGATCAGAAGTATCCTTAGCAAACATCATAGACGGACCAGCCGATCTTGTATAATCATCAGAATATCTCGCAAGTCCGATTATTGTTGTTGCAATATCAACATCTTGTTCTATTGATTCAATTTCTTTTCCATCAATGATATATCTTGCACTGTTAAATAGCGCCATAATGCCATTATTTACAAAACCAACTCGGATATTTGGGTTATCCCCATATGGTGTATCAGCTGCAACATCTGTTACAAGCTCTCCTTCTACTTCAATAAATGCCTCACACGGCAAAAAATATCTACTTGTATCTTGAACTTGAAGTTCAACTCTCCCCCGTTGATTAGGCTCTCTTGCAGGATAGGCATAATACTGATAGTTAATTTTAGAATCATCTTTATTCACCGGTGCTGCCATATCAAACGCTGGATCAGCAATTTTTTTAAATGCCATTTATACTAAAACGTTATCGTTTTTCTAAATGTAGTAATGCTTTCATTTTCTTTTTCGTCTGACATTTTTACGATTTCCTCCAAGACCACTTCCCGCTATCATACTTGCAATATTACTACTATCTGGTGAAGTCATTGCTAATGATGCTAGTTTTTGTTCCACTGCGTTATTTATCACTTTACTGACATTTGCAGGCATCATTGTTGTTGAAGGTAGCGGCGTTGAAAGTATTTGTGGTGGTTTTCGTCCGAATCTAGATTTCACCAATGAAGTTATTCTATTCTTTGCGGTAGAAAAGGCCGTTCCTGCAAGATCTCCAACAGCGTTAATTCCCTTATTACGAATAACATCAATGGCTTTCATCGCTAATTGTTTAGCAATTGGTGCTACTTTTGGGGCTGTTCTTGTGAATAAACCAGCCATGGTATTTCCAAGGCCGTCTCCATAGTATGCCTTATAAACGGGCAATCTTGAGTTTACTACATACACGTTTGTTGGTTTATTGTGATTATAGTGTACTATCATCTTATTTAAAATGACTTTGTAATTTCTAAATGCAAGCAATTAGAAATTTCAATCGCTATAATAACCACTAAATTCCCCTGGAATTCCGTCCATTAACTCATCCAAGAGTTCTCGATACGTATGAATATCAATTATCCCACCTTGGAATAATCGTCTGCAAATATCAAATGCTTCATTAGTTATTTCGACTGAGTTATTCCCAGCTCGCTTACCTCCCATAAGAACCTCAAGTCGTGATATATCATTAATGATATTACTAGGACACATATGAGAATCACGATGAGAACTTCCATAACCCTCTCCTGAAGAACTTTCTGATTCGGAAACGTTTTGAATTTCTGGAGCTGGTTCGGAAACGTTTTGAATTTCTGGAGATTGTCGACCTCGACCTCGACCTCGACCTCGACCTCGTCCTCGACCTTGTTGTTGTTCTTTTCGTTGTTCTTTTAGTTGTTGTTGTTCTAAACCATACGCATCAACTCCTATTTTAAAAGCTCTGTATTCCACTGTATTCTTATTTAAATTTCCGGGTTCATTTTTATTAATTTTAAATAACCAATCCACCCATTGATCTTTGTTTATTGTGTTTTTTTTATACTCGTCTTTTAAAAATTCTTCTCTGTTATAATAACGTTCGGCAGCGAATTCACCAAATGACGCATATTCTTCAGGTTTCAGCAATTGAATTCGTCTGATTTCTTTTATAGCTTCATCAGTGAATTTCTCGTTAAAAGGAACAATTTTTTTAGTGGAAACTTTTTCAATAGAATCACTAGTATCTTCAACGGGGTTATCATCAATATCAATATTACCCATTTGTTGTATTTCTCGCTGAGTTTGTAACTCACCTGAAAGCTGTTTTATTCCCTCGTGAGTTTTTTCAGTTTCTGTAGCAATCTTTCCTAATACATCAATAATAGGTACTGCTCCCTCTTTAGGGATGTCGCCGTATATAGCACGTTCTGTTGCAAGTTTCATATCTTTAGTGGCTTTAGTTACAGGGGCAAAAAGTTGTTCGCTTCCAATAGAAAAGTCAGTCTGCGCTTGCTGTCTAAGTTGTAGTTTATCTCGCACGTCATCTCGAATTGGTATAAACTTTTTCAGTAATGCTAACCTCTCACGGGCTAGTCTGTTACTTAATGCTTCTGATGTCATTATTGGAAATGCTAACGTTTTTTCAATTGTGGGTTTCAATGCTTGCATCAATCAAACGTTTTATAGATTTCACTTTCAAAGCAATCTCTGACCGAACTTGGTACTGTTCCCCGAGTTTCTTTATAATGGCTTCAACTATACTAAATAGCCGAATGAATAAATTAATATCATTGTTATACAAAGAAGCATTAACCGCTTTTTGGATTCTTTTTATCAGTGAATACATTTTAGGTAGAACATATCTTCCATGTTTCAATTGTATATCAATTTGTTCAAATTCATTCAAAAGTCTGTCTTCATTCAAAAATTCAGAGAGTACGATTCCTTGATTTCTTAAATTTGATATTTCTGTGATGATAGATGTAATATCTTGAAATTCCATTTATTGAATATTATTACTAATGTATTTTCTTATCTTTAAAATATTTTTATATACAAAAAAAACAAAACATATACAATGCCCGTTTCTTCCTCATTCGAGTTTCGAGGCAAGAAAGGGCACATACATTAAAGACTTATACAATACCCTAACCCCCCAATCGAGTTCAAGGGCGGGTTATATGGGTATTAGACGTGAAATCCAAGTGATTTCTTTACAAACATTGAACATATAACATAAAGCCTCATTTGAAAACCTCTTTCGCGCCAAACGACGTCAAAGAGGCCCAGAGGGGGGACAGCACATTCTTGGAACTCATTTAGTGCCTTCGCATTATATAAGCCCAAGGGCCACAAACATAGATCTCCCAATTGGAAGATCTAACGTAACAAATGCTATATTAGGTCTTCCGGAAGATATGTTGTGGGGGGGACAGTACATTACATATAGGATGATATATATACAATGAGATGATAGGATGGTATGATAGGGACAGTACAGGACGATACAAACATGAAACGACGGGGCGGACCTACACCCAATCTGCCAATCAAAAGCAACCCAAGAAATTAACCCTGGTTGCAGTTGAAAAAATTCAACCACACCATGTCAATGGCGTGGGAGTTTTGATTGGCAATATTGGGCTTCGTTTTAAAGCTCCAAACTTATTACGGCTCATATTATATATAAGGTGACTAATACTGCAGTGTCAATGTGTAGGTGTGTATTTATTTTCCTAGCATTTCATAATGAATATTGTGTAGTAATTTCAATGGAAGCTAAGTATTTAAATAAAACATTAAAACAAGAAATACAACTGTTAAATAATAGTAATTTTTTTTATTAATTTCTATAATATTACGATTAAATAATCGTAATAATAATGGATTTACATGACGAGATAACTCTGTCATGGGGATCCCTGTCAATTCGAGAATGATATTTTTCTGAATTTTATTACCACACTAAAAAAACTGGATTACATGTAATGCGCTTTACTATTTTGACTTCACACATACAATCTATTTTATTTATAATTACAAAGTAATTTTATTTTCATACAAAATCTAAACAGCGCTGTTAACGCTGTCTTTGTAATTGGGATTTTTAAAAAATCTATTAATAGACCCCTGGCCTTGGATTCACACGGCCATACATAACTCTGTCAAATTGTCTACCCTGTACAGGTTTTTCCAACAAAACCCTAACTGCTGTTCTCAATACAGTCTTTAGAAACAAGAAACAATAACACAAAATCAAAATCCGTACATACCTGATACGTATAACCATTAAATACGTACATGAGATCACACACATCATTAATTCAATCCAATTTCACATGTTTTCTCGCACGAATTACATATCCGGGAATCAATATCGAAAGTAGGATAGTCACGTTACGATCAGTAGTAATGAGGGGAAATACGGAACAAAATAAAAAAAAATAGATTTTATTAATAGTAATTATTGAGAGTCATTTCATGCGTATGAAAACTTTATTCTATGTCCATTTTTCTTTGAGATAGCTGTTTGATAAATCCCTTCAGCAACTTTTCGTACTGAAGGAATACATATTCCAAAATATTTTCCCGCAGCATTCATTGATTGAAAAACTCTTTTTTCATTCGTCGTTGTATCAAATGACTGTACTGGTCTCTTTCCAACTGACTTATAAGTCCCTGTCTTTCCTTTTTTATATTCTCTCTTTGAGAAATGCATTGTAAATTGGAAATCGCGTTATTTAAGGGATTGGAGTCAATGTGATCAATAACACAGCCATCTTTAATCGGTCCCATATAACACTCAAAGACTGCCCTATGACAGAGATATCCCTTTTTTCTAGCAGTAAAACACAAATATCCTTGACTATTAACATATCCCACGGGTTTCTTTAGTCTATAGTGTCTAACAACACCATTACGAGATATTTCATAATTAACGAGTATTGGATGTGGTCTGAATTCTTGCTCCATTTATATAATAATACTATTTGTCTAATTCATCATTTGCTTTAATTATAAATCTATTAATGTAGTCTTGAGGGGTTTTTATGATTTTGTCTTTGACAGAGTCATGGTTAGGGTCAATGATGGCGTTTTTTATTCGTTTATCATAATAACGTTTCAATTCTCTAAACCGCTTACCCCCACAATTGATACATAATTGTGATTTTCCTCTCACACCCACCCCACAATTTATGCATGGGGACGGGCCTGTCGAATTATTTCTGACACTCTGTAAGTGATATCCACAGAATTCACCTCTACACGATTTATTGCATGGGGTTACTGATCCGATCATAAGCCATTTGCAGTGATTCATTATATATAAACAAACTTTTCTATTTAAATACTTGTCTTATTTATATGAATGAAGAATTCGAGAGATTATCGACAATCAAGCCTCGGAAAAATATTAAATTCAATCTTGATAGAACTCTCGAAGATGTACCAAAAGAGAGAATAAATAATAGAAGTCTGATTAGAAAAATACGAGATTGTGTTCATGAGTTTAAACAGGACGGCGCATCACACACCTGGTCAACATTTAAAATCGATGGTGTTGTTGATGCTAGAATGAATGATGAAACAGCAGCTATGATACTATCACAACTTGGCAATAAACGGTATTTTCTCAGAGTGAAATTCATTATCAATTTAGAATCGGGCGAATGGGTTATAAGAGACAAATTTGAGCCAATTCTCAAAGATAGGACAACAGTCATTGTTAGCCGTGATTCCAGACCAGGGCTGTTAACTGGAATTGATAAACCATACTATGAAAAAGCGTATCCAGAAACAGCAGTCGTTTATGGGATGTATCCGTTAAATAAGAAACCTGACATTGGAAAACTAGCACCAATGAAACAGTCAACGTCAGCGGAAAAGCCACTCAATTGTGTGGCACAAAGAGTCTTAGAACACTTTACAAATGCACTCCGTGGGAATAAATTAACCGATCTAAGACATAAAAAAATAGATGAATGGGAGCTAACAGTGAAAGAGAACGGAGCAACTATTTCCGATATAGCTAGATTGGAAAAGTCGTTGAGATTTCCGATAACCGTTTTAACGATAACTGGCGAAGTATTATACGAATCGAAATACAATAAAAACGGAGCTCCAATCAAAATTATTGATCATAACAAACACGCATGGACATCCGCGGTTACAATATTCCCGCGAGACAGAACAGTGAAGTATATCCCAGAAGAATTCACCAAGGATGGTATTCTCACTGAAGAAAGATTATTCGATGCTATTGCTAGTTTGTGTAAAAACGACCCTGTATCAGTATGGCTACTTCATAGTTTTGAAGATGAAGAATGTCAATTCAATCAATTTGTGAAACCTAACGGTGAATTATATCGCAGTGAAAGTCTACATAATAGGATGAAAAATCTAGCAATAAGTCTCAGTGAAAACGCTAGCGTTTTTAATGGAAAATCCGAAGATTACGAACAGTTACTTACAAATTGTTTTACAATTCCATCAGTTGCAGCTCATTTTGCAAGAAAGAAAAATAATTGGAAACCAACACGAAAAGAGTTTTTACAGGATGTTCAATCCAGCTGTTTGGAATATTATCATGGCGGTCTATGGAACGTTAAATACAATCGTGAGAGTATGATATCAGTTGATATCGTTGCCTGTTATCCTGAAAGTTTTCTAGGATATGGATTCGCTGGTGAGTATTTTAAACGGTTTGGACATCCCACACATGAAATGACTCGCGTTGCTATTAATGGACCACTGCCTGATTTTGATTTGACCGGTTTTGCTTGCGTAGTATCATTTGAATTTGCTGAAGGACTTCATCCGTGTTGTTATGTTTGGATTGGTAGACACATGGCTGAAAGGATGTGGTTACCAATAGTGTTATTGCGATATATGATTGATTGTAAAATGTTAGTTTCGTTGATTGTCAGCGAAGCGATTATCTCATATCAAAAACAAACCAATGTCTGGTTACCAGAACCAGAATGTCTTGATAGTATAATCGATAAGTCTAGAAAACATATTGATGCTGACGAGGAGTACATCATTGAATGGTCAAAAAAGATATTTAATCAACGAAATAGTGAAGCAAAGGATCTTGGCCGAAGAATAATCGGTAAATTTACACAAGGTGGAAAAAAATTAACTTTAAAAAACAATCCTCACGATTGATTATAGATGATGCCGAATACGACTTCGTTATTAAAGATGCAGTAGAGAAAAATAGATACGCAAATTGTAAAACAGCCTTCTTGTCCAATAAAACAAAGTTAGGTAGAATTGTTACTTACAGTGATGGAGAAAGCTCTGCATATCTACATTTGAGAGCTTCTATGCTGGGTTATGCATCTATCAATTTATTTGCAATGATAAATAGATTTCCTAGTATAGCAGTCAGAGTTGCAATTGATTCAATGTATGTCGATAAAAAATATATCAAAGAGATAACTAAATTTACTAATAACGAAGAGACTTGGGGAACATGGCGAATTAAACATGAAATACAACGCGATTATTCTGAATCAGCAGACCTTGAGATTAAAAGCAGTTACCTGAAGAACGATAATTCTATCAGTGAAAAATCCGAAGGATTTTCTATGTCTAAAGCACCACCGATATCAGATCCAATTTGTAGATATAAAACAGTTTATTTAAACGGTTGTGGTGGATCTGGAAAGACAACACGTGCGATAGAATTATATCGAGAGAGAACGTCCATGATTGTACTCACACCAACCCATAGACTAGCGAGAGAGATCAAACAACGAAATGTTGAAGCTTGCACGTATCATAGTTTTTTTCGATACAAGGGCGATGCTTGGACTCCTGAGCGAATGGGTGAGAAATTTATTCCAGCGGTTATTATTTGGGATGAAGCATGTACTGTTTCAGAAGATGTATTAAAAATGTTTCTTGATTGGTTATTGCAAAATAATACAAAAATTATATTGTGCGGCGATCATGGTCAACCACCACCATTTGTTGGTAGAAGTCCACATAATTGGTTAAAAGGATTTGTTGATTATTACGAAGAAATTGATACTGACTATAGAGCACTCGATGAGCAGTTACGTGAGTTTAAAAAACTAATTAGATTACAACACGATAGAATTCAATGTGAAGTAGCGCGTGAAATAATTTCTGAAACACCTTTGAATGATTTTTGGGAAACATGGAAACCAAATGATTTTGTAGTAGCAAGTAGAAAGATAGTCAGAGACGCACTTCAGAAAAAGTTGTTTGAGCTACACAAGAAAAAATTCCCAACGTTTCCAGTGCCGTTGTGTTATAGACCATTGGATACACGAAAGCAGAATATTGAAGTTGAAATTCCAGGCCAGACGGAGAAACAGATTCTAGTGTTAAATGATATTGTGCTAGTTGATATCAATACTGTAGAAGATGCATTATGCGCTGATAAATCACCATGGACGCTTGGTTATGTAACAACAATACACTCGTCACAAGGATTGACCATCACGGATACAATTGTTTGGATAGTTGATAATCGCATTGAATGGTCAAATTTAGTCTATCTCGCAGTGTCCAGAGTACGACGAATAAATCAACTACGAAGGATTGTTTTCGATGATGATTTTAATGCAAACGATGACAACACTGATATTAGCATCATTAATAAAAAACTCTCTGGCTACAAACAGCAGGACAAAAAAAACAACGAGAATTTGATATTGATGCTGAAGTAATAATCGCATTAAAAGAACAACAGAATAATCACTGCGCCAGTTGCAATTGTATAATGCACTGGCAGTATTCGGATAAAGACCCTCGACAATTCACCGTAGACAGAAAAAATAACAGTCTTGGTCATGTCAGAAACAATGTGATGTTGACCTGTCTTGAGTGTAATAGACGTAACGGAGCTAGTTAAGACCATGTGGCGGTAATTGAGTATCGTCCGGAATGACTTGTAGTTGTTCGCGTGTAAAACCACGCTGAGGTGCAGTTGAATCCAATCTGTAGATTGGAGGTCTACCAGTTGATCGCGTTATGGTTGAAATTTTATGCGTAGTAACACTCCATATAGGATCAGTAGCTCTTCTTTTACCGCCTTCAAGCTCTCCTGGTTCGTATAAATATCTCACAGTAACATCACCGAGAAGTGGCTGAGTGCTAACCTGCTGCGGTTGTTCGGGAATATATTCTTTTTTTATTGCAATATTTGGTTTCATATTAATAGTTCGAGTAATCTCGTTATTTAACGCTGCAACTACACTCGGTAACCTTTGGACCCATTCACGAGATCGTTTTTCTTGGATGAATTCTTTTGCATATTGATATCCAAATAACCGTTCTGCAAGAGTTCGATTAAATCGTTCTACAATTGCCTGATCACGATGTAACGCAGTATGTCCTCGTCGTATTGTAACATTATGAGTTTTCATTGTTGATAGAACAGCACCTTGAAACTCTTTGCCAGGATCAACTTGTAATAGATTTGGCCATCTTAGAGGACCTCGTCGATAAATCCTTTCAAATGCAGAAGCGACTTCAGAAGCTGACTTTGTTTTCAATGGTTCTGCTTGTTTAAATCGACTCGCAATATCAACTACAGTTAGCGCGTATTTGTAACCATGGTCATGTGGTAAAAACAATAAATCAGCCTGATGAACTTCATTGGGTACGGTAACATCAAAATGAGAATAATTAATTTGTTTAGGCGGTGGTAGATAAATTTGCCATATAGCTTGTTTGGATAACCAATCTTTTGCAGTGGATTTTTTCACTTTTGCAGCGTTAGCGAGTTTACTGATTGCTGCTTTACCCCTCCAGTATCCTTTCGGAGAATAATAAATAGATTCCATACTATAAAAAACACTGTTGTTTTCAATTACCAGCACCTAACACTAATTTGCCTTTCATAGCTGATTTGACCAACCATGAAGCCAATTTTTCTTTGAAGGATTTATCGGGAATAGCATTTAAGGCATGAATTAATTTTACATCCGCGATATGTCTTTGTTGCAAATTATTGCTTTTATATGCAACATCATGAGCATGACATGCCTTATCAATAGCATTTATCGGATACTCACCAGGCCGGGGCTGATTTTGATCATCAAGTCTGATATCTAATCTCGTTCCGGGACCACAGTAGCTATATCCTGGAAGGTGTTTTTCTCCGGGGTATTTTGCCCATGGGGTTCCGGGGAGTTTTCCAAGTTTTGCGGCAATATCACCTCCGAGTTGCTTTTTTTTAAAAATCTAAATTTTTTTGTACCACATGTTACACACTTACCAGTAAGCGCTAGTCTATTGTTTTTAGTTGTAATGGTTGTCTGATCGGTTGTATCAGTACGCTGTTTACACTTAACACAATATAGATCCATAATTTATATATAGCGTTATGAATATAATTGATTTTTCAGCGACTAAAAGAAGAGAACCGGTAAAACACCACGCAGCGCTTCCTAATTCTGTCCGTGCCATTATAATCGGACCATCTGGATCAGGCAAAACACAATTACTGCTTAATTTGATAATGCGATTTATGAAGTGGGATAAATTATATTTAGTTGCCCCATCCGTAGATGATCAACGGTGCTATGAAGTGCTAAAAGATTATAATGAAAATGCATCAGAAATTAAAGGTGAAAGTGTAATCGACTTTATTACTGATATTAATGATGCACCATCAGTAGAAGATCTCGATGGAGACATAAACAATCTTGTAGTGTATGATGATGTAATGTTAGATAATCAAAAGAACCCTGCTAGAATATTTTCCCGAGGTAGGCATAAAAACACTGACGTGATATATGTCACTCAACGATATACTCAAATTCCAAAAGTGATTCGCGATAACTGCAATATTCTTGTTGTATTCAATGGTGTTGATACACATACGCTACGAAATATTTGGCAAACATGGTGTTCCGATATGGACTTCAATGGATTTAAAAATTACTTTGGTCATGCTCAGTCTGTCCCATATGGATTTATAACAATAAATTTACACGACCCTCGGTCACGATATCGTATTGGCCTTGATCAAATATTTGGTTAAATAATTTGTATTAATCAGCAGCAGGGGGGAGGGTGAGATGACAACATATTTGCGACGTAGATGGCAGCAATTTGAGGGTGGTTATGACAATGTATTTGCGACAAAATCGCTAAGGCTCCATTTGTAAAATGGGGTCTTTATTTTTTTTTGGTTGAAATATGAGATTTCGTAGGAAGGTTCCATTTGGCATTCTGAGGCTTTAATCGATTTTGTCGCAAAAATTTGTAGGGTTCACCCTCCCTGCTGCTTTCCATTCTTGTATTTGCTCATAATTCAATTTGTGTATTTGTACATAATTCAATTCTTGGATTTGTACTGAATTCCATTATCGAACTTGTGTAGAATTTCATCTATGAAATATTTCTGTATAGTGATACAGCATTGAAAGAAGGAATTTTCTAGAAAATTGTAGACAACTCAGACACATGCAAAAGTATGGTACAGTATAGAAGCATACCAAAATCATTTGCGACACCATGATGGAATGTTTTCTCCAGTGCAATGAAAGAAAGTTCTCCGGAGAAATCAAGCTTGTGAAAAGGAACTTGGGAATATTTTAGTAAGAATAAGTCATTTTTTAAATAATCATAATAGATCCTTTGATGATGCCAGAAGTACTGTGATCACAAGGTAGACTGATAAGCAGTGGAATCTCATCAAGACCAGTACAATGCAATTTTAGTATAAGGCTGACATTTTAATATTACATGCATTAAAACACCTTGTGGTTAGTTGTACTTTTGACCAAGAAATTGGCAGAAAGTCAATTTAGATACTTTAGAATTGGGCAGCTGCAGTAACAAAGTAGTGCATTGGACTTGGAATCTAGGTCTTGGGTTCAATACTTGCTGGCATCATTGTGTCATTTGAAAAGCTTCCATTTCCTTGGCATGGTATAGCTAATAATGTCTTTACAAAAGCAAACAAAAATATTAATTGAATTATTATCATTCATTATTTTTCCTTTGTATCTAACTCTGCTTTTTTTTTTTCTTCAGGATATTGTGAGATACAGCATTCTCAATGTCCCTCAGAACTCCATAGCCAGGGACTATTTCTATGTGGCTCCTGACACAGGCTTCCTTTGGCTTATTAAATCCCCAATAGGCAATTCTCTCTCACAGGTTATTGTAAGTAAAAGTACATTCTATATTGTTATTTGAAATTGATGGGTTGGGGATGCCTGTAGTATGTATAGCTCACTGACCTTAAGGCTTCTAATATGTATAGCTCACTGACCTTAAGGATTCTAATTTGTATAGCTCACTGTCCTTAAGGCTTCTAATATGTATAGCTCACTTACCTTAAGGCTTCTAATTTGTATAGCTCACTGTCCTTAAGGCTTCTAATATGTATAGCTCACTTACCTTAAGGCTTCTAATTTGTATAGCTCACTGGCCATAAGGCCTATAATTTGTATAGCTTACTGGCCTTAAGACCTGTAATATTTATAGCTCACTGACCTTAAGGCTTATAATCACTGGCCATAAGGCTTATAATTTGTATAGTTCACTGGCCATAAGGCTTATAATTTGTATAGCTCATTGGTCTTAAAACTTGTAATTTGTATAGCTCACTGGCCATAAGGTCTTTAATTTGTATAACTTAATTCCTATAATCTGTACAGTTTGTTGACCTTAAAGCCATAATTTGTATAGTTTACCGGCCTTAAAGCCTGTAATTTGTACAGCTCACTAGCCCTACAGCCTGTAATTTTTAAAGCTCTATGATCTTAAAGTCTATAATTTATTATAGCTCACTGGCCTTAAGACCTGTACTATGTATAGCTCACTTGTCTTAAGGTATGTAATTTGTATAACTCTCTAACCTTAAGGCCTGTAGTTTTGCAGTTCATTAGCCTTAAGACCTGTAATCTAAACAGCTTGCTGACCTTAAGGCCTCTAATTTGTATAGTTTACTGGCCTAAGGCCTGTAATTTGGATAGCTCACAATCCCTACAGCCTGTAATTTTTATAGCTCTGTGACCTTAGCTCACTTTCCTTAGGACCCGTAATTTGTATTAATAGGTCCATTATCAATACTTGAATGCATGTCAAGTCCAACAGTGAACAACATAGACCCTGATTGCTTTGACATAATGTGTTGGTAAACCAGGTTATATATTGTATATTTTACTGATTACTGCTTAATAACTGCATAGAGCCAGATCTGGTAACATATTATGCAATGGCAGATCTGGGTCTGTGCAGTTTGAAATTAGACAAAACTTATAAGCAAATGTATGTATTGTGTCATTATGATAATAAAGATGGTTCATTTTTGTATGGCCTATATCTGTTGAGTTTGACTGTGTCACTTCATTTTTGTATGGCCTATATCTTTTGAGTTTGACTGTGTCACTTCATTTTTGTATGGCCTATATCTTTTGAGTCTGACTGTGTCACTTCATCTCTTTATGGCCTATATCTTTTGAGTGTGACTGTGTCATTTCATTTTTTAATTGCCTATGTGAAATTAATAATAATAATATTGTGGATTTGGTAGGACACCTAATCTTTAGAAACCCTTGCACTTTAGATAACATAAAAACATTTACAATAGAAAAGATTACAAAAGCAAACACCTTGAAAATACTTAACAAAATGAATATGTTAGGTTTGCTTGAATGTCAAGCATTAGTTGGGTTCTATTTATCATATGGAGGTTTCTTTTAGTAGCAAACAGAGATAGAGGGTTAGGGAATGATATGGTTAGATGGCAGGTGATACAGAGGTGATCTGATGGCAAGTTCATGGGACATCAATGAAGACTGCAGAATATTATTATTAGATCTGTGAAAAATCCTGTCTAAATTGTGACAGTGTTTATGAAGTGGGTTTGCTGACTGACTGTTAGAGGTTGAAAAGATGAATATAATTCAGAAGTTTTTTTGTGTATGAATTTCCAGGACTGTCATAGTTTTGATGGGTATGGATTTCCAGGACTGACATAATTGAAATGTGTATGAATTTCCAGGACTGTCATAGTTTTGATGGGTATGGATTTCCAGGACTGACATAATTGAAATGTGTATGGATTTCCAAGACTGACATAGTTTTGATGTGTATGAATTTCCAGGACTGACATATTTTTGATGTGTATGGATTTCCAGGACTGACATAGTTTTTGGTGTGTATGGATTTCCAAGACTGACATAGTTTTGATGTGTATGGATTTCCAAGACAGACATAGTTTTCATGTGTATGGATTTCCAGGACTGACATAGTTTTTGGTGTGTATGGATTTCCAAGACTGACATAGTTTTTGATGTGTATGGATTTCCAAGACTGACATAGTTTTTGATGTGTATGGATTTCCAAGACTGACATAGTTTTTGATGTGTATGGATTTCCAGGACTGCCATAGTCTTGATATGTATGGATTTCCAGGACTGTTATAGTTTTGATGGGTATGGATTTCCAAGACTGACATAGTTTTGGTGTGTATGGATTTCCAGGACTGTCATAGTTTCGATGTGTATGGATTTCCAAGACAGACATAGTTTTGATGTGTATGGATTTCCAGGACTGACATAGTTTTTTGTGTGTATGGATTTCCAAGACTGACATAGTTTTTGGTGTGTATGGATTTCCTGGACTGACATAGTTTTGATGTGTATGGATTTCCTGGACTGATATAGTTTTGATGGGTATGGATTTCATGGACTGTCAAAGTGAAAACTGAAATTTTGAAGAATAATTAAACGAGAGATTTATTCAGCTTGTTTTTATGGGTTTTTGTTGCTAGGATGAGGGCTGTAGTGAAAATTGACTGACCTTTGTTCCATTGTGAGTTTGGTTTGGACCAATTCTAAAGATGTGTGTTTCAAAGTGAAAGTTGTAGTTTAGTTAAGACCGTGAATTACAGAGTTCTTTGCAATAACAGCAATTCTGCCACCCGAGGAGTGGCATGAGAATGACTTGATAGAGTGATAGATCCATGCATTTGGATCATTGCCTGACAATAAGTGAGAAACAGCACAAACATCCCCTGCAGGTGTTTCAAGTGAGAAACAGCACAAACATCCCCTGCAGGTGTTTCAAGTGAGAAACAGCACAAACATCTAGTGCAGGTATTTCAAGTGAGAAACAGCACAAACATCCCCTGCAGGTGTTTCAAGTGAGAAACAGCACAAACATCCCCTGCAGGTGTTTCAAGTGAGAAACAGCACAAACATCTAGTGCAGGTGTTTCAAGTGAGAAACAGCACAAACATCCCCTGCAGGTGTTTCAAGTGAGAAACAGCACAAACATCCCCTGCAGGTGTTTCAAGTGAGAAACAGCACAAACATCCAGTGTAGGTGTTTCAAGTGAGAAACAGCACAAACATCCCCTGCAGGTGTTTCAAGTGAGAAACAGCACAAACATCCCCTGCAGGTGTTTCAAGTGAGAAATAGCACAAACATCCCCTGCAGGTGTTTCAAGTGAGAAACAGCACAAACATCCCCTGCAGGTGTTTCAAGTGAGAAACAGCACAAACATCCCCTGCAGGTGTTTCAAGTGAGAAACAGCACAAACATCCCCTGCAGGTGTTTCAAGTGAGAAACAGCACAAACATCTAGTGCAGGTGTTTCAAGTGAGAAACAGCACAAACATCCCCTGCAGGTGTTTCAAGTGAGAAACAGCACAAACATCCAGTGTAGGTGTCTCAAGTGAGGAACAGCACAAACATTCAGTGCAAGTGTTTCAAGTGATGAACATCACAAACATCCCCTGCAGGTGTTTCAAGTGAGAAACAGAACAAACATCTACTGCAGGTGTTGCAAGTGAGGAACAACACAAACATCTAGTGCAGGTGTTTCAAGTGAGGAACAGCACAAACATTCACTGCAGGTGTTTCAAGTGATGAACAGCACAAACATCCAGTACATGTGTTTCAAGTGAGTAACAGCACAAACATCCAGTGCAGGTGTTTCAAGTGAGGAACAGCACAAACATTCAGTGCAAGTGTTTCAAGTGATGAACATCACAAACATCCAGTGCAGGTGTTTCAAGTGAGAAACAGCACAAACATCTACTGCAGGTGTTGCAAGTGAGAAACAGCACAAACATTCAGTGCAGGTGTTTCAAGTGATGAACATCACAAACATCCAGTGCAGGTGTTTCAAGTGATGAACAGCACAAACATCCAGTACATGTGTTTCAAGTGAGTAACAGCACAAACATCCAGTACATGTGTTTCAAGTGAGTAACAGCACAAACATCCAGTGTAGGTGTTTCAAGTGAGGAACAACACAAACATCTAGTGCAGGTGTTTCAAGTGAGAAACGGCACAAAGATCCAGTGCAGGTGTTTCAAGTTAGAAACAGCACAAATATCCAGTGCAGGTGTTTCAAGTGAGAAACAGCACAAACATTCAGTGCAGGTGTTTCAAGTGATGAACATCACAAACATCCAGTGCAGGTGTTTCAAGTGAGAAACAGCACAAAGATCCAGTGCTGGTGTTCCAAGTGAGGAACATCACAAACATCCAGTGCATGTGTTTCAAGTGAGAAACAGCACAAACATCCACTGCAGGTGTTTCAAGTGAAGAACAGCACAAAGATCCAGTGCATGTGTTTCAAGTGGGAAACAGCACAAACATCCACTGCAGGTGTTTCAAGTGAGGAACAGCACAAAGATTTAGTGCAGGTGTTTTAAGTGAGGAACAGCACAAACATCCAGTGCAGGTGTTTCAAGTGAGAAACAGCACAAACGTCCAGTGCAGGTTTTCAAGTGAGAAACAGCATAAACATCCAGTGCAGGTGTTTCAAGTGAGGAACATCACAAACATCCAGTGCATATGTTTCATGTGAGGAACAACACAAACATCCAGTGCAGGTGTTTCAAGTGAGAAACAGCACAAACATCCAGTGCAGGTGTTTCAAGTGAGAAACAGCACATATATCCAGTACAGGTGTTTAAAGTGAGGAACAGCACAAAAATATCCAGTGCAGGTGTTTCAAGTGAGGAACAGCACAAACATCCAGTACATGTGTTTCAAGTGAGGAACAGCACAAACATCAGTGCATGTGTTTCAAGTGAGAAACAGCACAAAGATCCACTGCAGGTGTTTCAAGTGAGAAACAGCACAAATATCCAGTACAGGTGTTTAAAGTGAGGAACAACACAAAAATATCCAGTGCAGGTGTTTCAAGTGAGGAACAGCACAAACATCCAGTACATGTGTTTCAAGTGAGAAACAGCACAAACATCCAGTGCAGGTGTTTCAAGTGAGGAACATCACAAACATCCAGTGCAGGTGTTTCAAGTGAGAAACATCACAAACATCCAGTGCAGGTGTTTCAAGTAAAAAAACAGCACAAACATCCAGTACAAGTGTTTCAAGTGAGGAACATCACAAACATCCAGTGCAGGTGTTTCAAGTGAGGAACATCACAAACATCCAGTGCAGGTGTTTCAAGTAAGAAACAGCACAAACATCCAGTGCATGTGTTTCAAGTGAGGAACAGCACAACCATCCAGTGTTGTCTCTACCTACTTACAAGTCAAGCCCCCAACAACAAACAATGCAAACTCTGCATAATGTGCTGGTAGATCAGGGTCTATGCAGTTTGCTGTACTGATTACAAGCTGCATCGACCTACATCTGTTGGTATGTTAAGCAATAGCAGATGGGTTGTGAGGTTACTGAGTGAGATAGCTGCGCTTAATAAAGAAGTTACTCATACAACTTCTATGAAACCGTCTATATTGTTTAGCGCGAGGTGGTAGCTCTCCCATTTCTAACCCGAATCGGGGAACCTCGAATGTCCCAGCTGTTGATGATGTTGATGTAAACATCAGAGGTTCTCCAAAGGTTCGGAGAATATAAATACTGCCCCATCTTTGCAGACGACAGACAACAATGAATTCTAAAAAACAAAACATTGTCATGGTGAATATAATTCAAGTAAAGGTTATCTCTAAAAAGTTATATTAATAAATTATCCAAAATTCGGATTTGCCCAGATTTTGAATTATGCAAATTTTGGACTGCTCCAGATTTTGAGTTATATGAATTTCAGAACTATCCAAAATTCGAATTTGCCCAGACCTGGAATGATACAAATTTTGGACTACTACAGATTTTGAGTTATACAATCTTTGGAACTATCCAAAAGTCGGATTTGTCCAGATTTTGAATGATACAAATTTTGGACTGCTCCAGATTTTGAGTTATACGAATTTCGGAACTATCCAAAATTCGAATTTGCCCAGACCTGGAATGATACAAATTTTGGACTACTACAGATTTTGAGTTATACAATCTTCGGAACTATCCAAAAGTTGGATTTACCCAGATTTTGAATGATACAAATTTGGGACATACATGTATTAATGTAAGGACCATAAGCATTTGATACATGTATTAATGTAAGGACCATAAGCATTTGATACATGTATTAATTTATGCTGTGTAAGGACCATAAGCATTTGATACATGTATTAATGTAAGGACCATAAGCATTTGATACATGTTTTAATGTAAAGACCATAAGCATTTGATACATAAATTATTGTAAGGACTATAAACATTTGATACATATATTAATGTAAGGACCATAAGCATTTGATACATGTATTAGTTTTTGCTGTGTAAGGACCATAAGCATTTGATACATATATTAATGTAAGGACCATAAGCATTTGATACATACATTAATGTAAGGACCATAAGCATTTGATACATACATTAGTTTAAGGACCATAAGAATTTGATACATGCATTAATGTAAGGACCATAAGCATTTGATTCATACATTAGTTTAAGGACCATAAGCATTTGATACATGCATTAATGTAAGGACCCTGAGCATTTGATACATACAGTAGTGTAAGGACCATAAGCATTTGATACATGTATTAATGTAAGGACCATAAGCAGTTGATACATACATTAATGTAAGGACCATAAGCATTTGATAGATATATTAATGTATGGACCCTAAGCATTTGATACATGTAATAATATAAGGACCATAAGCATTTGATACATTTATTAATGTAAGGACCATAAGCATATGACACATACATTAATGTATGAGCCCTAAGCATTTGATACATACATTAGTATAAGGACCATAAACATTTGATACATGTATTAATTTATGCTGTGTATGGACCATAAGCATTGATACATGTATTAATGTAAGGACAATAAGCATTTTATACATGTATTAATGTAAGGACCATAAGCATTTAATATATGCATTAATGTAAGGACCATAAGCATTTGATACATGTAATAATGCAAGGACCTTAAGCATTTGATACATGTATTAATGTAAGGACCATAAGCATTTAATATATGCATTAATGTAAGGACCATAAGCATTTAATATATGTATTAATGCAAGGACCATAAGCATTTGATACATGTATTAATGTAAAAACCATAAGCATTTGATACATGTATTAATGTAAGGACCATAAGCATTTGATACATGTATTAATGTAAGGACCATAAGCATTTGATACATGTATTAATGTAAAAACCATAAGCATTTGATACATGTATTAATGTAAAAACCATAAGCATTTGATACATGTATTAATGTAAGGACCATAAGCATTTGATACATGTATTAATGTAAGGACCATAAGCATTTGATACATGCATTAATGTAAGGACCATAAGCATTTGATACATGTATTAATGTAAGGACCATAAGCATTTGATACATGTAATAATGCAAGGACCTTAAACATTTGATACAATCATTAGTTTAAGGACCATAAGCATTTAATACATACATTAGTATAAGGACCATAAGCATTTGATACATGTAATAATGTAAGGACCATAAGCATTCAATACATGTATTAATGTAAGGACCATAAGCATTTGATACATGTATTAATGTAAAAACCATAAGCATTTGATACATGTATTAATGTAAGGACCATAAGCATTCAATACATGTATTAATGTAAGGACCATAAGCATTTGATACATGTATTAATGTAAGGACCATAAGCATTTGATACATGTAATAAGGCAAGTACCATAAGCATTTGATACATGTATCAATGTAAGGACCATAAGCATTTGCTACATGTAATAAGGCAAGTACCATAAGCATTTGATACATGTATCAATGTAAAACCCATAAGCATTTGATACATGTAGTAATTTATGCTTTGTATTGATAGAAGAATTCAATAAGTATAGGATATACCAGTAGATTTCCTGTTATCTTCACCATCTATCTATGGTGTTGTTGCATGTATAGATCATATAAATTAATTTTGTTTTCATATCTGCATCTATCACTGGGTTTTAATTTAATTGTCTTGTATAAAATATATATCATTTTACCATGTGCTTCCATGTATTTTCAATTTTTGTTGTAGTGATGCATGTTTCTATTTTATATTGCATTTAAAGTTTTTAAAATTTGTGATAATTTAAAAACATTTATATAGATTTTAACATTCCCCAATACATGTTGCATACATAAAGCATGCACTCTGATATCATGCAGAGTCTTAGAAATACTGATGTATTGGAGGGTAAGAAAAAGATGGTCCATTCAACAGGACAATTCTTGTAATTTAGTGTGATAAAGTACACTTGTAGTTTAGCATGATAAATAATACTTGTACTTTAGTGTGATAAAGTATACTTGTACTTTAGTGTGGTAATGTATGCTTGTATGTGGTAATGTATGCTTGTACTTTAGTGTGGTAAAGTATACTTGTACTTTAGTGTGATAAAGTATACTTGTACTTTAGTGTGATAAAGTATGCTTGTACTTTAGTGTGGTAAAGTATACTTGTACTTTAGTGTGATAAATTATACTTGTACTTAGAGAAAGTATACTTGTATGTTAGTGTAGTAAAGTATACCTTTGCTTTAGTGTGATAAAGTATACACTTTAGTGTAATAAAGTTTACTTTAGTGTGATGAAGTATACTTCTTTTTTAGTGTTATAAAGAGTACTTGTACTTTAGTATGGTAAAGTGTTCTTGTACTTTAATGTGATAAGGATACTTGTACTTTAATGTGATAAAGTTTACTTTAGTGTGATAAAGTATACTTGTACTTTAGTGTTATAAAGTTTACTTTAGTGTTATAACATGTACTTATTCTTTAGTGTGATAAAGTTTACTTTAGTGTGACAAGTATACTTCTTTAGTGTGATACAGTTTACTTTAGTGTCATAAAGTATACTTGTACTTTAGGGTGATAAAGTGTTTCTATTTTAGTGTGGTAAAGTTTGCATTAGTGTGATAAAGTATACTTGTTCTTTAGTGTAATAAAGTTTCTTTAGTGTGAGACAGTATCCTTGTACTTTAGTGTTATAAAGTATACTTGTACTTTAGTATGGTAAAGTGTACTTGTACTTTAGTGTGATAAAGTTTCCTTTAGTGTGATAAAGTATACTTGTACTTTAGTGTTATAAGTATACTTGTACTTTGTTGTTTTAGTGTGATAGAGTATACTTGTACTTTAGTATTATGAAATATAACTGTACTTTAGTGTGATAAATTATACTTGTACTTCTTCAGATACAAGTACGAGCAACAGATCAGAGAATAATAAATGAAAAGACAGCAGATGCCACCATTGTAGTGACAGTAATCAGAGATCAGTTCCCACCTATGTTCCAACAGACTCCATATTCTGTACGAATCGCTGATTCTCAGGCTGTAAATTCATCTATCTTTTCTGTCAGGGCTACAGATCAGGACCTTGTGGTAAGTAGTATTGGGTCATTCATTGCCAAGATATTCCACTCTGTTACCATTGTTATTTATGCTTTGTTGTTATTTGCTGACTATGTCTTCTTTCTTCTATTAGACTGGTCCTTCCAGAAAAAGTCGGGAACAAATAGATTTAAAATTTTGTCTGCAAATAGCTTTTCCTTGTAGATGCATTCCAAAATCATCAATTTTAAATAGGTAATGACTGTGTTTCAGTCAGTTAAATTTTTCAGAAACCACATACAAGACTGAATTGGGGCCCCAAATGGCTTAGTGGTTACTGCCATCTCATCTCTGTCTGCATCAGTTTAAGTCTCGGAATCGGTCAATGTGGGTATGTGAGAAAGCTTGCCAGTAGCTTCTCATGGATCTGTGGTTCTTTCTGGGGGTTTCCTGGGTTCTTCCTCTACCATCTATATAGCCTGTCTTGTGCTGAAAAATGGCATTTAACTATACAATAACAACAATTCTCAGTCTTGGTTGTGTGACCAAAACATTTGGATCGGATATGCTTCATTTTGCTTTGTTAAAAATTAATGAGGAAAGAATCTTTTGACTATACTTCACAACATTAATTAAGAAGGAAAGAAACTTCTGACTATACTTCAGGACATTAATTATGGAGAAAAGAACCTTTTGACTATAATTCACAACATTAATTAAGAAGGAAAGAAACTTCTGACTATACTTCAGGACATTAATTATGGAGAAAAGAACCTTTTGACTATAATTCACTACATTAATTAAGAAGGAAAGAACCTTTTGACTATATTTCACAATATTACTTTTGGTATCATCCTCTTTTATGTTATTACCTTTCAGGGTACAATTATGTATGAAGTGGTTGGTCTGTACCCATCTGAGACCTTCTTCCATGTTGGTTCTGATGGAAGAATCTTTGTTGACAAGGATTTGCGCCAGGATGAGTTAGCTAGAGAGCAGTACACATTAAGAATAATTGCCTTTGACTCAGCCTATCCAGCTGATATTGACACTGAGGACTTGCTGATCACTGTTGACAGGAATCCAGTTCGACCAGTTTTCAGCCAAGGGGCATACCGCCTGTCTGTGTCGGAACTGTATGCTATGGGAACAGCAGTCCTTAGAGTCAATGCTACTGACTCTGATGGGGTAAGTTTTGTTCTTTTTAGAAACTTCACCTAAAGAGTGGAAATATTATATCTTTATATTACTCTTAATAATAATAATAATAATAATAATAATAATAATAATAATAATAATAATAATAATAATAATAATAATAATAATAACAATTTTTTTTATAAGGGTAGCCCAGTAAATGCTATTCCTCATTAATGTCCCTGATACTACAAGATTTTCAGACTCAGTGAAATCTAAGTCTGAATAAAAACCTCTTAGCTTTTGGTACTAATTTGTGAAAATATGCTATTTGGAATTATGCTAGACTAGCTACCTAGGATGGGGTTGATAATGTTGATTATATATTTTATATTTGACTTTTTACAAAAACATGGGATACTCCAGCAGGGATGGTTAATGCAAATCAGTTCATTCTGCACAATTTAACTTTGTCAAACAAACTAGCAACATCATCATTTAATGTTACAGACAAAAACAAGGCTTGTGTGTGATTTCAGCTTGGCAAGTAAGTTGGAGGTATTGCTTAATATTATGTAAATATCATCAAATAGAAGGTGAAATCATGCCAGTACAGTTAGTTGGATACCATGCCAGTACTGTTAGGGTAGGAAACCTTGCCTGTACTGTTGAAGTGGGAAACCTTGTCTGTACTGTTGAAGTGGGAAACCTTGCATGTACTGTTGAAGTGGGAAACCTTGCCTGTACCTTTTGGGTGGGAAACCTAGCATGTTCTGTTGGGGTGGGTAACCTTGCCAATTTTGTTGAGGTGGGAAACCTTGCCACAACTGTTGGGGTGGGCAGTCAGAAAACTTTGCCACTTCAGTTGGGATGGGAAACCATGTCAGTACAGTTGTGAATGGTACACCATGTCAGTACAGTTGGGATGGGAAACCATGTCAGTACAGTTGGGAATGGTACACCATGTCAGTACAATTGGGATATGAAACCATGTCATTATGTTTAATGGGGAAACCATGTCTGTACAGTTGGGAGGGGAAACCACAGCAGTACAGTTGGGAAAAGTTTAAGAGATAAGACTTCAACACATAATGATAATGATAAGAATAGGAGTTTCTTTGGACATCCTATAGAGGTTTCTCTTTGCCTTCCAGTTAAATTCCACATAATTTCTGTGCTGATTATGGCCAACATGAAGTTGTTCACACTATAGCCTGTGGTATTCATCATGACATCAAATTACATTAATTAAATAAAATGGCACTGTACCAATTAATCACCTTAATCATTGAAAACTCCTTTATCCCAAATAGCAGCCAATAGTCTCTTAAACTTTCACATCCTGTTTTCAAATTCACTGCTGCTAGCAACCCTACCAGTGCTGATGTGGTTTTGGAAGACTGGCTTTTCCAAGGGTAAATGTCACATGACCTCCCTGATTGACATGTCATGATACCGACACATTATTGAATGGCTATAGTTATTCATTGTATAACACTTTGAGAGTGTTAATTCATGGCTACACAACTCATTATTGCCTTGCAAGATAATTTACTATTCAATACATTCAATTATATTATTATATTGGTACTTGTTCTGTCTAACCATTCCGGAATTATAGTATTATGCTGGTACTTGTTCTGTCTAGCCATTCAGGAATTATAGTATTATGCTGGTACTTGTTCTGTCTAGCCATTCAATAATTATAGTATTATGCTGGTACTTGTTCTGTCTAACCATTCAGGAATTATAGTATTATACTGGTACTTGTTTTGTCTAACCATTCAATAATTATAGTAAAATGCTGGTACTTGTTCTGTCTAGCCATTTAGGAATTATATTATTATGCTGGTACTTGTTCTGTCTAGCCATTTCATAACTGTAGAAAGTATGATGGTCCTTGTTCAATAGTTAAACTTTGAGTAGTATATATTAACAGTAGTGTTGTCTGTACATGTCCATGTAACTAGTAGATGTGCATTTAAGGAGTTTGAGTGTGTAAATCATGACTGTGTGTGTGTGTGTGTTTCCATTTGCTATTACTTTTCCTTATTTACAAAGTAAGCTACCTGTCATTGATGGACACAATTTTTTGCCACTCCATCATAGTGTAATAAATAGATTTCTTTATTGGCTTTTGAAACATATATGTTTGTGCAAACTTGAAATGTAATTGTACCATTAATAACAGGCTTTGTTTCATTCTCTTCCATAGGTAAAATATTACATTACTGGGGATGTTAATAAGGAGATGTAATTGTACCATTAATAACAGGCTTTGTTTCATTCTCTTCCATAGGTAAACTATTACATTATTGGGGATGTTAATAATGAGATGTAATTGTACCATTAATAACAGGCTTTGTTTCATTCTCTTCCATAGGTAAAATATTACATTATTGGGGATGTTAATAATGAGATGTAATTGTACCATTAATAACAGGCTTTGTTTCATTCTCTTCCATAGGTAAAATATTACATTATTGGGGATGTTAATAATGAGATGTAATTGTACCATTAATAACAGGCTTTGTTTCATTCTCTTCCATAGGTAAAATATTACATTACTGGGGATGTTAATAATGAGCAGTCTGCAGACTACTTCTACATCAATGCAGATACTGGCAGCATCTATCTGCGTCAGCCATTAACCAGAGCCCCACTAGCTTCCTATTCAGTAAGTACATGTATAAATATGTGTGTATGTCTTATTATTAAGTACATGTATAAATATGTGTGTATGTCTTATTATTAATAGTCAAGCTGCATTGAGGTACTGGGACCCTTTTCTATAATAATCCATGAATAAAGAAGAAAAGAAAGTTAGTTTTTACAGGATTTGCAACACAAAATCAAATTGTGGCTACATATTATAAGCAAACACAAAATTTGGCTACATATTATAAGCATACACAAATTTGGCTACATGTTATAGGTATACAAAATTCTTGGCTACATACAAAAGTCTTGGCTACATATTATAGGTATACAAAAGTCTTAGCTACATATTATAGGTATACAAAAAGTCTTGGCTACATATTATAGGTATACAAAAGTCTTAGCTACATATTATAGGTATACAAAAAGTCTTGGCTACATATTATAGGTATGCAAAAATCTTGGCTACATATTATAGGTATACAAAAGTCTTGGCTACATACAAAAGTCTTGGCTACATGTTATAGGTATACAAAAGTCTTGGCTACATATTATAGGTATACAAAAGTCTTGGCTACATATTATAGGTATACAAAAAGTCTTGGCTACATATTATAGGTATGCAAAAATCTTGGCTACATATTATAGGTATACAAAAGTCTTGGCTACATACAAAAGTCTTGGCTACATGTTATAGGTATACAAAAGTCTTGGCTACATATTATAGGTATACAAAAGTCTTGGCTACATATTATAGGTATACAAAAAGTCTTGGCTACATATTATAGGTATGCAAAAATCTTGGCTACATATTATAGGTATACAAAGTCTTGGCTACATACAAAAGTCTTGGCTACATATTATAGGTATACAATAGTCTTGGCTATATACAAAAGTCTTGGCTACATATTATAGGTATACAAAAGTCTTAGCTACATATTATAGGTATACAAAAGTCTTGGCTACATATTATAGGTATACAAAAGTCTTGGCTACATGTTATAGGTATACAAAAGTCTTGGCTACATATTATAGGTATACAAAAGTCTTGGCTACATATTATAGGTATACAAAAAGTCTTGGCTACATATTATAGGTATGCAAAAATCTTGGCTACATATTATAGGTATACAAAAGTCTTGGCTACATACAAAAGTCTTGGCTACATATTATAGGTATACAATAGTCTTGGCTATATACAAAAGTCTTGGCTACATATTATAGGTATACAAAAGTCTTGGCTACATATTATAGGTATACAAAAAGTCTTGGCTACATATTATAGGTATGCAAAAATCTTGGCTACATATTATAGGTATACAAAAGTCTTGGCTACATACAAAAGTCTTGGCTACATATTATAGGTATACAATAGTCTTGGCTATATACAAAAGTCTTGGCTACATATTATAGGTATACAAAAGTCTTGGCTACATATTATAGGTATACAAAAGTCTTGGCTATATACAAAAGTCTTGGCTACATATTATAGGTATACAAAAATCTTGGCTTCATACAAAAGTCTTGGTTACATATTATTGGCATACAAAAGTCTTGGCTACATACAAAAGTCTTGGTTACATATTATTGGTATACAAAAGTCTTGGCTACATACAAAAGTCTTGGCTACATGTTATTGATATACAAAAGTATTAACTACATAAAACTGGTATGCAAAAGTCTTGCACATCTCTGCTGATTTAGAAAAAAAACTGACAAGTTAGTAGAATTATAGAGAAAACTGACCAAAAACTAGAGGAAACTGATACAATAATTGAATTGCTATAAATGAGCTTTAGTGTCCAATAAGGGAGACAAATATTGCTTTTGGGAAAAGAATTGTTTGAAAAAAATTGCAACAAGTTGTCCTTATCAAAGATATTAAAGTGATAATAAATATTTGGGAATTGTGTATGTTCAAAAACTGTTGTAAAACATGAAAATCAAGCTGATAAAGGAATGGTAAAAGCAGTCATTTGTCTGATATAAAAATGGACTTTTGATGTGCATGTAAAGTCCAGTACTTAAATGCATCATAGAGGTACCACCATTGTTGCAGTACCACCATTGTTGCAGTACCACCATTGATGCAGTACCACCATTGTTGCAGTACTACCATTGCTGCAGTACTACCATTGTTGTAGTACTACCATTGTTGCAGTTCCACCTTTGTTGCAGTACTACCATTGTTGTAGTACTACCATTGTTGCAGTACTACCATTGTTGCAAATTTAAAAATGGAAGGTGATACATAAACAGATTGACTTGTATACAAGAAATTACATAAATAAACAAAGCAAGACCATGTTCTGAATGTTTAAAATGCTTTCTGTGGTTGTTTGACTTCGCATCACTTTT